>JADLZN010004607.1:0-247189 GCA_018155175.1 Sinocyclocheilus anophthalmus
TGCTTGGCGTGCGCAGTCCCCCCCCCCCCCCCCCCCCCCCCCCCCCCCCCCCCCCCCCCCCCCCGACCCCCCCCCCCCCCCCCTTCAGAGTTGCTTCGGAAGTAGGTTCAGACTTCCGTGTCACGATCGTAACTATGGCAACCAAATCAACTCTAGTGTGTTAGCATGTGAATAGTTGCATTGCAAGTACAGTTAAGCATGTTACATGAAATGTTGGCACATTTCAACACTTTATTTTTTGCGATGTGGCGCTTAAACTCTCGGTTCGTTCTGAGTTAGATTTAACTTTATTCAAATAGCAGCTTTGTGCTGCAGAGTTAGGAGAAACAGTGATAACGATCTCAGCAGATCTTTAAATCTCTGTGCCAGTTTCTGTGGACAAGTAAACACAACAGGTTTTCTTCGCTGTTGATGCTAAGTTAATATTCACTTACACGCAGTGTTAAGCGAGATTAAATTTACTTTGTGAACAGACACAGGCAGGCAAGCATTATTCTCGTAATGTTTAACTCAGGGAGTCGAATAGCATGGCATAACAATGGAACACGCATTGAAATCAAACTATGAATAATAAGGCGTTGATAAGAAAATTGAGGAACACGCTCAAAACTATTCTTTATCAACGATTTATTTCCCTTTTAACTCCTGCAGTTTAGCGTCGTTCAGCTAACGGTGACTGAGATTCAGAGAGAATAGCGACTGAAACACTGGGACACGCAATGAAATCAATTCAGCTATAAAACAAGGCATTACAAAAATGAGGAACACGCTCAATTTCTACCTTATTGTACGATCTCAGATGTTAACTTGAAGTTACACTTACTGCAGTTTAATAATGAAGAGTCGGACTCGAGTTACAGCCTGCTCTGCATTCAAGCGGTCGCGCGCTGCTTACGTCACACACACGCACACACACACACACACACCAGTCTCAACAGAAGCTTCTCATATTTCATCCGCAGCAATGGAAATATGAAATAACTTGGTTTATGCTCACACATTAGGTTAATCTGCCCGCATTCTCCACCAATTACTGTAAGGGAAACAGTGATAATAATTTAGCTCAAAGGGAATCATTTAAGATTTTAAAGGGAACTCCACCATTAATATGCAAGGGAATTAGGACAGAATCACTGTTTTACGACAGATCACTGAGACGGCCTGCGATTCAGTGAACGAGCCGTATGACAGCAATTCTGCAATGGATATCTATATCCAAAATATAGTGAAAACACTATTAATTAGCACAGTAACAAGATCGGCAGTTTAAGACATTAACTTGTGAGCACAAAACACAAGATACTTCTCTTTTCCATATAAATAAGGCTTTATTGGATAAATCTAAGACATATAAACTAATCTAACACATGAACACACGCATTCACACAAGTTGCAGAAATAGAGAAAGTGAGGAAATAATTAGTTTGAGAGAATGAAAATGTGAAATCCCATGTTTACAGCAATATGTGCCATTGTATAGATTTGAACAACCATCAATCACTTAATTAAACCTTGAATTGAGTTCCTCAATGAGGTTAAATTTAGATTAACTGCACCAGTTCAGTTTTTAGAATCTGGAGGTACTTGCTTTCTGTGTTGCGGGGTTCCCTTTCTTGTCTGGTTGCTGAAAGGGGTTTCCCGAGGTTGCTGATTGGCTGGAGGTTCAGTCTTGGGAAGCCAGTGGTTGGGCGTTGGCTTGCGACGCGGAGCTGTGGTCTGCAGTTGAAGGGTAGACAGCACTCTTCTGGGAGATGCGGCGTTCGGCTTAACTCAGAACACGAAACTCTCAACGGAAAATAAAACAAACTAAAGAATTAGAAATATAAGTAAAGTTTGACGAGACCAGGTGGCTTTTCTCCTCATGGTTTTGGAGGAGATAGCGTGTAAGCCAGAGCACGCTCAAAAAAACTAAAGAAACATGACTAGGAGTGAAAAAAGCTAAAAGCCGCATGGCTAAAAGCTAGACACAAAAAGTCAGACCCGCAAAAAGGCAAAAGGCAAAAGACCAAAAAGCGCGCGCGCTGATGGTGTCCTGAGTATTTAAACCAGGCTGTTTAACACACCCCAAATGGTGTTTTGCCTAATTAGATGTCGTGTTTGCTCGGGGTGTTGCATTGTTTCTCCTTCCCATTCATAAATCAACTGTTATCTCATCATTCACATGACCTGCGTTTTTCCCGCTCTGGTAGAGTATGATTTTGGACATGATTTCTATCACGAGGATATGATACATTTGACCAAGAATTGACTGGGAGAAACGTTTCAAGCATGAAAATTCAAACTCACACATACCAAGCATGAATATGACCCCTTAAGCTATTCAATAGTTATTCAAAATACATTCACAATAAATAAGGCATGATGGTTAAACATGTGGGTTAGATACATGATATGGGGTTAGATATATAGCAATGGTTAGTTGCTCGAGTCCTTTTAGTGTCATTTAGATGCAGATTTACATGGAAAGGCAGTTTCTGTGCCATTATGTGAATGTATGAAGACCAGAGATTAAGAGTTCTGTAAGGAATTTCCGACAGTCTGTTCTTTGTCTTGAAGTGGGGGAAGTCAATTTACGAGGAGCTTGTGACTGTAGTTACTATCGTGTGATAGTCATGCGGTCATCTCTTTTGACCATTATTCTTGATAACTTGCCCCAAAATTTTACAATCTCCTTGGACTTGTCAATGTGTTCTTTTGTGTTAATGTTGAAAACTGTTCTGTGACAGGGGCTTAGGTTTAGGCTTGCTTCAGAGAGGCTGGGGTCTGATTTATGACATCCTGTTGTCTTGGGCCTCTGTGGAATTTTTGTGACTCCTCGTGCCTCAACTCGGTTTTGACCAAATCTTAGATTGTCTGATTCGGTCTGATATCCTACATATGGGAGCCACAGAGGAACGCATGAGGGACAGTGAAATTCTCTTTTGTCAGCATATTGATCAGTCCATCTCTAGCTCTCTCTATCACGCTCTCTCTCTTTTAATGTAATTCAGAGAACAAAAATATATTATCATTTCAGAGGGAAAAGTAAATATATCTTTGTTTAGACAAAAAAAATGTCTGACTGAGCCCCGCGCAGCGTGAGGTGACAAAATGAAGATTAAAAAACTCTCGCTCTGGCAACAAAGGAATTTTTATCACTCATTATTATTTAGGGCCTTTGCCCCAAAATGCATCTCTGTCACATATCAGAGACTTTATAGAGTTCAAACAATAACAGTCTATCAAAGCAAATAATGTAAGAAATATAAATGGAAATTCTTTGTATTTGTAGGTGTGTGAAAAATACCTTTTGATCTTCTGTTTCATTAAAAAATAAGTGTTTCAGTAAAAAACAAATGAATTGTTTTTTTCTATAAATCCTTATGATGATTATATTTTGTTATATAAATAATATTTTGACCAAATAAATGTGACACTTCAGGTCAAATTAGCTAATGCTAAGTAACTAATGCATAAAGTTATAATATAATTAAAAAATACAAAGCTATATTCATTACAATACATTCATTTATTATTTATTGTTAATGTTACAACTATTTTATTATTAGTTCATGTTAGCGCAGATCCATTAAAAAACATTTTTACAACTTTTGATTTTAATAATTTAATCATAAATGTTGAAATCAAAAGTTTGAAATTAAAGTTTAAAATGTTGAAATTAAAGTTTTTAAGTGTTTTTTTTTGTTAATGTTAACTAATGCAGTTACCCACCTTACCAAAATGTTCTAAGGACGTTTTGCTCATTTTCCCACTGAGTTATGAAAAAATTATTTGTTAAACGATCTCTGAACATTAAAAATTTAATTTTTTAAAAGATGTTTTTAGAAACGTTTTCTTATAAGGGAGCATTCGATTTTTATCATTTTGCATTTTGCAAACATTATGGGAATGTTACTTTTGAATGTTCTCTGAACATTCTGAAACAAATAGACTGATGACAGACAAATGTCCAACTAAAACGTTTTAGAAAAACATTTTGTGCGTAATGTAATTTTTGCGCCAACATTTTTAGAACATTATTAAAGACCAGAATATTATATAGTGTAATTATAGGAATGTTTGTTCATAACTTTGAGAGAACCTTGCCAGAACATTAGATAAAGATCTGAGAGCATTCTCTGTTAGCTGGGTAACTAATGTTAACAAATGGAGCTTTTTTGTAAAGAGAAAGGGAATCCCAGAATGCACTGTGACAATGTCTGTGAAAAAAAAAATAATCAGAAATGTTGCTTATAGATATGGTTATAATTGATACACATTAAAATCTGCTAATAAAAATGAGTGATTATGTATTGATCATGATTAAAAGCTGACTATTTTACCAAAAATGTGTGTGTGGCATGTATTAAATCAGTTGTGAATCAAACCTGTTGTGCTATTTGTATGAGTGTGGATGCATGTGTAGTGCGGTCCACTTAGAAGCAGCTGCCTATAGGTAGTGAGGTAGATCACTATACAGTAGGTTTTAGAACATAGCTAGTGTCTGTTCAATGTACAAGACTGAATGGAGTTGAGTTGTTTGACTTCACCACATCAAGAGGTATCAGTGTGTCTGTCCAGCTGTCTCTATCAGTCTTTATGTCCTTTATTGAACCGATCCGAACTGTGAGAAGTGTTCAGCTTCACTCTTTCCTCAGAAATGGGAATGAACGCTTGATATGTGAGAAGACTTTCTATTGCCGTGCCCCCAGAAATCTCCAAATCGTGTCTGCTCTTTTACAGCGCACTATCTTTCTGAACACCTGGCAGAGTGATTTGCTCTCTTCCCGTGCCTGTGAATCTCTGCTGTTTTCTGAATCTCTTGCATGTTGAACTGTAGATCAGCAGAGAACACAAACCACAGCTGAGATTGAAAAATACTTGAGTTTCAGTCCTGGATGCAGAAGGTTCGTTTTTACACTGCCTTTCGAACGTTCTGTGAGGGGAAAAAGATACTTTTGTTCACTAAGGATGAATTAAATTAATAAAAATTACAGTCAAGACTACTTCTAAGTTCCAAAGCATTGATTGTTCATCAAATCTTCAACCTAGTAGTCAGTTTATTTAGCTATTCAGGTGAAGTTTCATCTCATGCTTTCTCTTTGTTTCCCATCGTGTGATTTGACATGTAGGACATTTCTCACAGACCTTACCTTACGATCAAACTGTTCCCACAACAGCTCAACACGTCAAAGATTTATCTATCTGTAATACTCACCCTAAATGTTTGCAGTCCAGTCTTTCTTCTTTTGCCCATTCTACCCTTTTCTTCTTATTTGCCTGTGACAGATGTAACTTTTTGTTTGAAACTCTGTCTAAAAGGCCCACATCCCTGAGTATTCTCTTCACTGTTGCAGATGTAGCTTCTGTTTACTGTAATGCCAGCTGAGTACCAGTGAAGAGATTGTGATTTACTTGCACACTTTTAATTGTGCGTCTGAGCCCCATCTCTCTGTCCTCTCCAATTTCCTCTTTTTGTTTTAAGACAGTGTTGCATTGAAAGGCCTTCAATATCTCTCAAAAGAACAAGAGCTTATTTGTGTGTTTGGCCACTTTATAACTTTACTTAAAAGAATACTGTAGTTCACCTAAAAATGAAAAATTGCTGTAATTGTACTCACCCTCAGGCCATCCAAGATTTAGAAGAGTTTGTTTCTTCGTCAGAACAGATTTGGAGAAATTCAGCATTACATCACTTGCTCACCAATGATCTGTGCAGGGGGAGAAGGGGGGGGGTGGGGGGGGGGGAAAAAAAAAAAAATGGGTGCCGTCATAATGAGAGTCCAAACAGCTGATAAAAACATCACAATAATCCACAAGTAATCCACACAACTCCAGTCCTTGTGAAACAAAAGGCTGCGTGTTTGTAAGAAACAAATCCATCATTACCCATAGGAAAGGAAAATCAAAAGTGAGATCTCTTTAACATCTCAAATATTTCTCCTAGACATAAATGAGGATACTTAAGATTGAATTGAGATTTTTGCTTGAGTCTCCTCCTTCTCAAACTTGTCTCCTAAGACAAAAACTCTAACACTCTCACAGTGGTCTCCTTTAAAGCTTTAAAAGAGATCTCAGCAACATCACACACTGTGCTCAAATATTTCTCCTTGTCTAAAGACTCTGATGGTCTCATATTTGTCTCCTTTAAAGTTTTAGAAGAAACCTCATCATCATCACACACTGTGCTCAGATATTTCTCATAGTCTAAAGACTCTGGTGGTCTCACACTTGTCTCCTCCAATGTTTCAAACAAGATCTCAACAGCATCACACACTGTGCTCAGATTTTTCTCCTTAGCTAGAGACACTGGATCTCTCACATTTGTCTCCTTTAAAGCTTTAGAAGAGATCTCAACAAATCACATACTGTGCTCAGATTTTTCCGCTAAAGACTCGAGAGCTCTCACATTTGTCTCCTCTAAAGTTTAGAAGAGATCTCAACAACATCACACACTATGCTCAGATTGTTCTCCTAATCTAAAGACTCTGGTGGTCTCACATTTGTCTCCTTTACAGTTTAGAAAGTAAATGTACATACATTTAAAAAAAATACAAATATGAAACTTTCGAGGATTTACGATGCTGATGACCGTTAAAAGCGTCATCACAGTCTTGTGAAAAGGGCCTATTTAACAGCATTAAGACACAGTTCAAAGTAGAAAACGCCTTATTTGACGCTGCTAGTGATTCTCTGCCATTATATCCTACTTATTGGAACGGTTTCCCCCAGCCCTAACAGCTGTACACAAAGCTGCGCAGCTCTCATAACGCTAACTTTATGCAGTGGGCAGTAGTCAGGCATTTATAATTTAGATAGATGACAAATGACATTGAACGGTTGAGAAACGTCCCCTTTTTGGTCACAGAGACTATTACTTGGATTTGTCCAAGTTTTCTGACTTGCTATTTTTTTTTCAGATTTGTCGTTGTGTTTTCTGACTTGTTATTATGTTTTCGGATTGTCGTTGTTTGTTTTGCTTGTTATAAGTTTTCTAATTGTTGTTGTTTTTCTGAATGTGTTATTTTGTTTTTAGATCTGCAATTTGCGTGTAATTTTTTATTTTGTTATTCAGAATTGGGATTTGTTGTGACTTCTCGGCCACCGTATATTGTACATTTACTTTTTGAGTATCTGTACTTTACTTCAGTATTATGTTTTCTGGAAACGGATGACTCTAACTTCACTACATTTGAAAGACAAATATTGTACTTTTCACTCCACTACATTTCTATCAAGATCCTCAAAGTAGAAAGTCGTTAGCAGCTTTGAAGTCATGGTGATTTTTTTCAGACAGTTTATCGGTTATCACTCTTGGGGCTACATGAAGTGATTTTCCAGCATTTTTTGAGCATTGACCAGTTCCAAATGTGATATTTATTTAAAACAATTCAATAATAAGAAATTAATATAGTGGTATATATTAGACACAATATTGTATGATTATGCTAAATTGTGTACGTGAAAATATTACCTATAAAGCCACAAAAGAACTGTTGTGCATCTCCTAATAAAAAACAAAAGGTGTTTGACTGAAGCAGCAATGCACAGACCATTCTGTGTGTGACATCAAAGAACAGCGAGAGCGATTAGACAGCATTTAAAAAAAAATTGTTTTGATGTCAAATAAGTCTTGCCGTTTAGCTTTTTTGTTAAAGCAGTGCTGCTGTTGTAAATTTATACAGCTACAGTTGTGTTGCGGGTTTAAGCGTTGCTATTATTATTTTTTTTTTATCAGTCTGTATTTACAGCAATTTTACTGTCCACTCTGTTCAAATGTGGACAAATGGTTACACATAGATGTGTCCAGAGCTGTGTGAGATCATTACCATGCTGCTTTGGGTAGGGGGGTAAATAGTAATATAATATATATATATAGTTTTTTTTTTTCCCATAGGTGTTTGTTAACATTCTAAAAAGCTCGTTTATTCCAAAAATATACTACAAGTTTGTCAGCATATTCAGTAGGTGTAATGTATGGTAAGTTGCTCCAGAGGTATGCATATTACATACAACAATAATAAAACGGTGCATTGACATAAAAAAAGGAAATTTACTTTTGGTACTTAAATACTTTTAAAAGCAAGTACTTCTGTACTTTTACTCAAATAAAAATCTGTCTTTACAACTTTTACTTGTAATAGAGTAATATTTGACCAGCAGTATCTGTAATTTCACTTAAAGTCCCCCTGTAGTGAAAATCAATTTTTTTTATGTTGTTTATTTGTCTGTGTTGTTTTAAATATGCTTTTAGACAAACCATGTGCCAATCTATTAATCAACACCATTGCTGTCATTTCTTTAAAGGGGTCATATGATCTTGCTAAAAAGAACATTATTTTGTGTATTTGGTGTAATGAAATGTGTTTATGTGGTTTAAAGTAAAAAACACATTATTTTCCACATACTGTACATTATTGTTTCTCCTCTATGCCCCGCCTTTTTTAAATGCGTCGATTTTTACAAAACTCATCGTCTGAAAAAGCGATGTGTGCTGTGATTGGCCAGATATCCAATGCGTTGTGATTGGCCGAAAACCTAAAGCGTGTGACGGAAATGTTACACCCCCCACCATACTGTGATGATGCCCTGTCAAGCCGGAGCGACGAGACAAAAACATTAAAGCCCTCCATTACAAACGAGGCCATTTTGTTGCATCCAGTGGGGACACATAACTGATTATAATGACTTATACTGTCTTTTTATGCGTTGCGTTGCATTGTGCCACGTAAACATAAAACCCTGTCTGCATTTGTGATCAGAGAAATGACAAACAACAAGCGCTACTCTACACTGCCCAAAACTCGCGTTTAAATCATCAGTGGCAAATCCTTTAAATAAAAACGTACTTACGTGAGTGCCGAACTGCCGGCATTTTAGTCTACTCTACCAGGATCATTAAACAGTCCTCCATAAAATGTGCCGGTGATTCACAGCACTAAGTTGAAGTATTCCCTCAACGACCAGCACAGATCAGCTCCAGGCAAGACAAAGCGGATATCGTCCTCTTTTGGAAGACCAAACAAAGTAGTTTCGCTTTCACAACGAAAAACACAGCGGCCTAGCGTGAGGGGAAGCCCCGGCTTAGAGTGTGCTGAGGCCGGGATAGAGTGAGCTGAGGCGGCGGGGTCGAGAACGGCGGTCCCGGCGAAGGAGCGGTGAAAACGGTGAAAGCTGATCCAGTGATCCACAGCACTAAGTTGATGTATTTCCTCAGCGACCAGCATGGATCAGCTCCAGGCATGACGAAGCGGATATCGTCCTCTTTTGGAAGGCTAAACTAAGTAGTTTCGCTTTCACAATGCATTTCACGACATGGTGGCGGCGGCAACAATTACTACAGCGAGAATAAAAGTTACGCCTTTTCTTTGCGTGAACATTTGGGCGGCGTTATCAAATCTTCCCACATAGTGAGGTAGATATGTGGGGTGTGTTAGAACGAGCCATTTTAGGGGGTTGTGGCTGACTCTTAACTTTTATAAAGAATATCTCTTTGGATTTGAGACTTTAGTCTTTGCAAATTTACAGATCTTCTTTATGCACCAAGAGCTTGTAACACTCCAAAGAGAAAGGAAAAAATGAAATCGCATCATATGACCCCCTTAAAACTGTAGTTTTCCCAAAGGCAGGCCCAGAAACGCGGTTTGAAACAGGAACTGTGTTTTTTGCTACGTCACAATCTTCAATAACCAATCGCGTCAAGGGATCCTATCCTTAGCATGCAAATAGACCAGTACCAGCACAAAACCAAAAATAAATTGGAGCAAAAAACCCATGAAGCTGTGGTTTACTGTGAATTTAGAACCGCTAACTTGCATTATAACCAGTGGCAACAGTGTAAAAGTAGCCCGGAATCAGACATAGTTTTATCAGTCCTTTCCGTGTATGCCATTGTTTTGCGGTACTACCGGAGGCGCCTGCTGGTGTGACTGGATGGAGGCGGGCCTAATTTGGCATATTCTTAGATCCGCGTATGAAATGAGGCAAGGGGTAGAGTTACATTCACGCTATTTTAATGTATGAGAAATTATTTCACAAGACAAACCATTCAATATGTAATTTGATGATCAAGATAATTTTTTAAGGGCTAAAATATTTGAGCTACAGGAGGACTTTAAGAATGGAGTTGTGTACTTTGTCCGCCGCTGGTATTGGCAAATATTAGTAAAAGGTTAACATTTCTCCTAAAATAAAACTGAAGACATCTTGAGACAAAGCTGATATCTCAATGAGACATATAAGAGAATCACCCCTTAGTATCCTAGTCTGTCAGAGCCATAGCCTTGTGGACAGCACATCGACGTGAAGGCACAACAGCACCTCAGACAACATGGGTTTGAATCCCAGCTGAAGGTACTTTCCTGCTTCTGTTCAATTCTCACCTGTCCAGTTGTTTCCTGTCTCTACTCTTACTGTCCTGACCATTAAAGGTGAAAACCCCATTGCAATCAAAAAAGCAACAGCAACCTCTGAGCAGTAAAATATTTTTGTAATGGATTCTTGCAAGAGATTACAGCAAGACAATAAAGAGATCTATGTTTCTCACACGTTTCTTTCTCATTGTCATTTTGGATTCTTTTCTTTCGGAACTTTCTCATGTCTCAGATGTGTCTACTCCTTAGGAATTTTAAGAGAAACATCTGAAATGCTGTTGGTACTAAAATTAGAGATATATGAGAATCTCAAGTCTCCTGAGCTTAGGAAAAGCAACCACTGAGCAATACATTTTTCCTATGGTTAAGTCTTTTAATGTGAATGTTTTTTATCACTGTATGAACTCCATTTTGACGGCACCCATTCACTGCAGAGGATCCCCTGATGAGCAAGTGATGTAATGCTAATTTATTCCATGCTAATGTGATGTAATTTCTCCAAATCTGTTCAAATGAAAAAAAAAACTCATCTAAAATTTTCATTTTTGGGTTAACTATTCCTTTAACATTAGCCCATATTAATAATTGCTGTCAATATATATATATATTGTATAAATATATTGTATTTCCAGTTTAATGCTACACTGGTGAAAAGAAGTAACAGTTTCTTTTAAAAACATACAAATGTATTGGTGATAAACCTTTGAACGATAGTATATAGAAGTGTTTTTGCTGTCAGTGGAAGGCTGAATTTGGACAGCTTTGGAGTGAAGTACCACAAGGATTTGTTGCAGGGCCCCTGTTGCTTTCTCTCTGTCCATGCCCCGAGGACATGTTGAGTTCGATGCTGGTTCTGCAGTGCTATTGTGCTTTTATTCTGCAGTTTATGACAACACAATGAATTGTGCAGTTCTTTTTAGGAGTACAAAGCACATGCGCACACGCTAATATGTTAATGGAAGACCCCAAGCAGGATAGTGTGTCAGCATCAAACTGATACTGACGTAGAGATTGTGTCATATTGTGTGTGTGTCTCCACAGCATGCATGACAAGAGGCTAGCTAAAGCATCTCTGAGTCATAACTCCAGCCGATGGGATATGCAGCTTAAAATTAAGAACACAATCACATCTCTATATCATCTCTGCTTGGGGCATAAGGCATAAAATAAGCCCTTGGGGTGTCTTACGAAGAGCCTTGTGTGATTCTACAAAGTGTCAGAGCGTAACAAGAGACTATTTTCTAAGTTTCTGATCATTTTCAGACTGCACAGAAAGTGAAACAATGTAAAAATGAAAAGAGAAAAACCAAAAAGCCAAAAAATGAAAACATATCAATTTAAATGATTTAATATTTTATCTTTTTTTATTGGAGTGTAATTTTAATTGCATTTATATATAAAATAAAAAATGATTTGTACATGATCTGGACCCTGTGGTTGCAAAAATTTAATTGTTCGGGTTTCATTGATGGTTTTGATTTTCGTAGGCCTTAAGTTGCTTTAGTGGTAGTTTGAGAAGCTTCTGTGCTTCCCCAACCTTGAAAGGCACCAGCCACCATGTACCCCCTTAGAGAACGAAGATTTACCCTTTCCCTCAAAAACGTATGTTCTTCATTTTCTTTTTGAATGAGGCAGCAAAATCTACGGTCATTCCCCTGACTGACAGCTGTAAAGCTGACGTATCATTAGTCAGAACAGCTGCCTGGTCTGATCCAGGCGCCAGTCCCCAAACACTTTTGTTCAGCATAATCTCACCGCTGTTTGATTAAGCTGTCGGATGCACACAGAGGTTGCTTGCACTTTAAGACGAAGCTGGGAGACAAATGTTAAGATGGAGAAACATCTGTTGGTTGTGGTCGAGGGATACGAGGAGAGTCTTTGCTGATGGTGATGCGTAAATTCCCAGCTGCTTGCACGACTCCCTTTTGCCACCTGTGCAGTTTTAATGCATAATTTACTGCTAAAGTGTCTGTCCCCGTCTGAATTATGGGTCCAATCTGTATGCTTCTTAAGTTGCTTTTGAAAATGAACCATGTTCAAGCCCTCTGGCTCAGAATGGGCGGCCCACCTTGCTAAGTGCTGGGATGCATTAGCGAAGCTCTCTAAAAATGCTCTCATTCGCTGTCTGCAAATTGTGCATATTAAACAAGGGAAACTTGTTTACTTGAATCATTGCACATTTAATATTTTTGGATTTAAAAGTTGACTAAACTATTAACTATTCATCAAAAAGAATTTAGATTGCTGCAAATCAGAGGAATAAGACCAATTAAACAATTCAGTTCTGATGTCTTCAATGGCGTCAATCAAAACAAGGCATCTATTCTTTGGGCTCAGTGCTTGCGTTTGCAATTCTGAAACCTATCAGATCTACTGAGGAAGGAGATCATGTCGTGCTGTGGCATTAATCATTGGTGTTCAATTGCTCCGTCGATTTCGGCAGTCCAAATGAGACACATTCAGGCTTAAACCCTGTCTATCATTGCCACCAATGCATCACTCAGTAGTCGGGTGACCATACATCCACTTTTTTTTTCTTTAATCATGACCTGGCCAGGATTTCTAAATGTATTAAGATTTTTGGGTTTTGGCTTTGTTTTCCTATTGATATGCTCTCTACAGTCCTCATATATTATGTTTTTGCAGTGCTTTGGCCATTTTCTGTAGATCCCGCATCCTTGCATACCATGATTAGTTGATTATGTACATTGGCTACATGCTATTGGTCATTACCTTCAGCAGTTATGAAAACAAGAGTAAAACAAAGCCATAACCCAGACATTTTAGGCAATTTTGAAATCCCAGCCAGGACATTTCTGAGAAAGAGAGGACATATAGTCACCGTACTAGGGTGGCCATTTCTATAGCACCAAAAAGAAGGACACTTTGGAGGATTCAGTGAAACAGAAAAATAATACTAAACCTTAATACTTGCTGATTTTGGAGTCATGTACTAGTATAATACTCTTACTATTTCTGCCATAAAAAGATTTTAAAAATAGTAAAAGCAGTATACTAGTATGCAGTTTCGAATTTATTGAATCATTGACTCACTCGATTCATTCAAAAATGTTGAATCATTCGGAAACGAAACATCGCTCTGTGATAGAGATATCAATGTTTATTGTACAATATTGCGTCTAAAATGTCTTCACATTAATACAACTGAACTATTTTATTATTATTATTGTTATTTATTATATACCATTGTATGAAGTAGGGCTGTCACGATATGAGATTTTTCACTGCACGATTATCATGGCCAAATAAATTCACGATAACAATATATCACGATAATAGTAAAATATTGAACACAAAATAATAATGCTATCCGTCAATTCAAATTCACTTTTCCACTATTTTTTATTATGATTTTTAAATTTGGTATTTTATTTCTTCCTCGCTCTCCTCTCTTTCTCTCTCTCTCTATTTCTCTCTCTCTATCTTAGCTAGTGAATTACACTATTGCATACAAAAGGAAAAATTACACTTAATAGCAATCATATACTGATAAAGAACTCAAAGATCATCAAGGCATAAGTATTTTTACATTTCTATTTTTTTTTGCTTTCTCCATCTGTTCTATAAAGTATAAAATAGCAATCTTAAAAGAAATACGTTTAAGTGTCTGACTCAAGCCTGCGCTAGTAGGCAGACATGGTATTTAAAAACCGGACTGTCTGACCTAAACCCGGACAACTTGCCACCCTACACCCTACTCAGTAGTCCAACTCAGTTTATTCCATTCTGAAAATATGTGGCTATATTTATACTTAGAAACTTAAAATATACTAATTTGTTTTGTACATTGTCATGGGCCACAGTAACAATGATGTGCTTGTTGACCTTCAGTTAGTGCTTAGAAGTATGTACTATGGTGACCTTAGAGCAAACAGTGGTAAAGTGCCTCACTCAAGGGCACATTGATGTTGAGAACGCTTTATGATATCAGTTCACTACAGCTGGTTATTGAATCAATGACCCTCTGAGTACTGACCCACTTCTAGATCTGAAGCCGTGGAGCATTGCCGTGTGTTCTGCAAAGAACAAAAGAGCTGTATACGATCAAATGAGCACCAGGGTGAACAGCGGTTACTTCAAGTTCTGGATTCAATGGATTACGTTTTGATTGGACAGACTGGGTTATGCAGAAACGCAAGTAGGCTAGCTGTTTCTGGAAAAAAGTAGAAAATCTCATGATCAGCAGTGCAAATTCATTATGAGACTTGCAATATTATCTCGGTATAATTTTTGGTTTGATGACATCCCAGTGAAAGTAAAAAGGCCAGTATTGTTAAATACATATATAAAAAATTGTTTTCCTCAATTTTTTTCAAATTGACATTATATAGTTACACCAGTAGGTGGCGACAAGAGACTCGGCGTGATCTTATGAGCAAATGTCTGATTCATCAGGAGTCTTCGATCAGTGAGTAATGTTGTAAATCGTCAACTGTGGTTCGTCAAAACACTTGAAATTATTTTCAGTTTACCAACTTTGTTTTACTAGAAGTCCTTTTGTTGGTTCTGCGTTCGCCCTGTGGCTTTGATTGGACCTATTTTTCATGGCAAACCAAAAAACTAGAAAGGTTAATAAATTTATTGAACTTTTGGGTAAAATCAATATCACACGAGGAAATGTGCTGCTGTTCCAGTTTCTAAAATGAGCACAGCGGTCATTTGGCCTTACATTCTATTTTGTAATGTCTTAAAAAGACAGGAAGGAATAATGGTTATTGTCTAACACATTTTCTTCAAAATATTGCTATTAATTTCTTATGAAAATGAAGTGTAAAACAAATATACAACATCTGCTTTTGCAGGGGATGAAGGAGACAGTGGACAGACAGCCTGTGATATTTGTATTTGGTTCACAGAAAATTCTATCCTGCACTGACATCTTTGTCTCAGTGTGTTTATCTGTGTAATAAAAACTCTGACGTAGATACAGATGTGCATGGATATCTTGCTGTCTGTGCTGTTGAGATGTCTGACTATCATACAGGTGGAGATTGATAGTCACAAACACAATTACCATGAATATAACAGCTGTGTCAGTCCAGTCTGCATTTGTCTTTGTTTTGACACACAATCCAGCTGACGGCGTTCACAGCCTGGCCTTAGTAAATACAACAAGTCAATAACTGCTTTGTTTCACTGACATCTCATCTTTACACGTACTGTATTCTTGCCCATGAATTTCATCAGATAATACAGAATGTCCCGAACATTCTGAGCTGTATATTGAAGGAATATATATATTTTTTAAAAATCTTTAAATTACACCCACCGTTGTTGTTTTGGGGCATTGTACATAGACTGTGATTACACAATGGGTCGGCCAGCCGAGAAGAACAGAACAGAATGTTTACAAAAGCAGACAGTTATTCTTAAATTTTCTCTCTAAGGACTTAAAGCCTCCAAGGCTCTGAAAGCCCTAAATATTTACTTTTGATTTTAACTCATGCAAGTAAACATTTTGCAAGCCAAATATAGACACTCTGGGTTCAGAGATAAGTATTTGTTAATATTGAACTCCAACACCCCACATGGACAATCTGGCGTTCCTCTAATGCCTTAGTTTTATGTCTAGTCCTTAGTGTCCATGTAGGTCTGATATCAGCCGGATATATTGTCTTTCTTTCAGTGTATTTGAATGCGTTTTGTAAATATGTGTTCCCCCCCCCCCGAGATGCACGTATAAGCCACATACCACATTCTGTTCATGGTGAAGATCAGTTTGGGGATATAGGTGGTCATTCAGAAAAGTTTCTTAGGTCCGCAATCAGAATTCAATAGCTCAAAGTGTGATTTCTCAAGCAGAGGTTGTTGTCTTAACATTATAAATAAGTTTGTGCATTTTAATAGTAGTCTATGGGAGAAGGATTGATGGAATAATGATAATTAAGGATAATGAAAGAGAAGGTTTTTTCATAGCGCTGTTGTTCGGCTTTTTTTTTATGGGAATATTATGGTCAATCAATGCTTTGATATAGTTTTTATATTTTTACTAATGCTTTGTGTTTCAATTATGTAACAAAATTCATTTTAATGATAAACAACCTATAAATCACCTATAATGATGATATTTAGTAGCGGTTCGATTGGGACCATTACCAAATCATAGCCTTTGTTTTTGTGAAACATGTGACAATTATTCGATAAGCATGTGGGTTACGAGTGTTTTTCCCGTTTCTTCAGGTTTTATCTATATATCTTCTAATAATTTAGTATTACCTTTTAGAATAATGTTTTCTATTTTAAGTATTTAAATTTTATCTATTGTATTTCATGATGGCAACTGCTGGAATTTTCTACACGCATTAATCCAGGTCTGCAGTGTCACAGCTCCTCGAAATTCTTTTAATAGCTGATTTGGGACATTTGAAAACGTTGTGTGCTTAATATTTTTGTAGAATCAGAGGTTTTTTTTTTTTTTTGTTTTCAGCACTTTATTGATAAACAAAAAGTTTAGTAGAGCCAGTATAAATGTTGTTACTTCCACTTTTAATGCATCCTGGTGAATTAAAGTTTGTTCTTAGTAATAATATAAAAAAGAAAAATGTTCCCTCACTTTTTGAAGGCTGTGAATTTTTATCTAAAGGGGGTCTGAGGATGCGATTCATGATTGCCTTTCTTTTGCCAGGTTTAAACGCTTTTGTTGCATAACGCAGATCTGTACAAGGTGCAACGGACTAAAGTCTCAATCCAAAGAGACTTCTCTAAAAAGTTATAGATTAAGAGGGCAACCACCGCCTATACCTAACACTGGTCGTTTCTAGCACGCCCCACATATCTTACAACTAACAGACTAGCCGCACAAATGTGCAAGCAAAGAAAGAAGGTGTGGTTTTAGGAACAGCAGTAGTGTTGATGCAGCCATGTCAGGGAGATGCTGTGTGTTTCTGTGCGAAAGCAAAAGCACTTTATTTGGCCTTCCGGAAGTAGATGCATTTAGGAATCATTGATTAAGATTTATTTACAAGAGAACAGCACAACCTAGATGTTCGAATCTGTGCAACGCATTTTATGGACGACAGTTTTTTTAACTAGAAGAGTACAAGGCTGGCTGCCCGGCACAAAGGCTATTTCTAAAACCACAAAAAAAAACCAAAGGGTACTCCGGACTTTGCTATGACCTTCTGGCGCTTCTGAATCAGCTACTTTAAGTATGTTTTGTTATTAGTTTAAGTATTTGCTATTGACTGTTCAAATGCGGAGTTTTGCACTGCGCAGCGCAGAGTAACACGTCGTGTGTGTGTGTGTGAGGGGAACAGGGTCACATCACAGGAGAGTGAACTGCCTGTCAGAAATCATTGCACGTCAGCTGTCTTAACCGCAGCTTGTGTACTGCATCATCCTGTGTCTGTCACGCGACTCTGATTGTAAAACTAATGACATTATTAACTGTCGTGATATTTACTTTGAAAGCTGAAGCTCGCGCTTATGGTAAGGTGCCATTACATTTCCGACGCGTGCTTGTGGTGTTCGGCCAATCACAATGCACTGGGTCAGCTGGCCAATCAGAGCAGACTGCGCTTGTCAACGGAGGGGGCTTTGTTGAAAACAACGCATTTCAGAGAGGCGGGGCATAGAGGACCTACAATAATGTACAGTATTTGAAAAATAATGTGTTTTTTGAACATTAAAACATGTCAACATACTGTTACACCAAATACACAAAATAATGATCTCTTAAAAAGCATCATATGACCCCTTTAAGCAAGTACAGTTAAGAATTGTAAACATGTGAGATCCAGTGTAGGAGGACCTTGAAAACAACCTACCCTGAGAATATTCACTGGGGTAAAAAGTTTCCACTAAATCCATTTAAATGTTTGTTTGAAAAGTTGCATTGTTTGTGTGAAGGAGAGTTTTAGATGTTCCGAACATCAGAGACGCTCACAGTGATGTTGATGTATTAGCAGAGAGTGGAGTGGAGATGTATTGCTGTTTTGGACCGGCACGTCTTTGCAGGGGTGTGTTAATAGCCAAAGGCTGGCCTCGTTCAGCTTTCGGGCATGTTTTGTTTGTTTAGTGTGGACAGCAAAGTGCTTTGAATTCAATTTAGAGGAAACTATAAAAGAGAAAGTTGTGATTGGAGTCATGGGGTACAATGTGTCAAATTCCTGAAATGAGAGTGAGGGAAAAAAAAGCGATTAGCTTCCTTCATCTTCATTCTCCACCAATAGGAGAAGAGAAACTCAATGACCAAGTCACCCGTGTAATGAGGTCCTTTAGCCAAATTAATGGCCCTCTGTGAAAGGGTGTTTGTGTGTGCGCTGTGATTCATTGTTCTTCAGAGATGCTAAACACACATAGGTGGATAAAAAGAGTGTCTTGTTATCTCTCAGACAACCATTACAGACACAACTTAACATCTCAAACAGATATTATAATCCACTTTACACAAGTGCAGATCCCTCTCTGCAAGCAGATACTTGTGAACAACCGTGCATCTTGATTGTAAGACACATTGTTAAATATCAAAATCTTAGCATTGACGAGCATCATGCAATTTTTTTTCACAGGACTATGCAATATCAACATATATATATATATATAGAATATATATATATATATAAAAGTGTTTATATATATTATATATGCATGTGTGCACACAATTCAATATTTTAAAATATTAATCAATTGTAACTATATTATTAATAATAGATAGTATTATTATTTTATCAGCATTATTAATATTATATATATTAATCACCTACTAGCGACCCCCCTACCTTTATTACTCGAGTATTAGCTCCCTTAGTAAGAACCATGACTAAACTAACAGTTGTAACCCACGTCCAACAACCCCCCCCGTGGCAGTAAAAGATCATCAAGCCTATCATCCCTACCACCCAACTTTAGAAAAATATCACAATAATAATAATATTAAAAAATTAATAGCCACATATATAAACACGTACATTTAAAGTATTATTATAATTTTTCTCTTTATTGATCACCACGCATTTTGGTTGTATAGAAGATCATAAAGACATTTTAATAGTCTGCAAGTCAGTAGCACACATGCTTTGACTGAATCTCCAGTTGACTGTCACACTCCTAATAACTGGAAGATAATGTTGACTAGAATAATGTGTTTTACGGATTGGTTGATTCTCTAATAAAACCAATTCATATTTCCATTTATAAGGGTCACTAACATTTAATGTGCAACAAACATTTTAATGGGAGGTCATTTAGAATCTGAGTTGAATCAGTCAATTCACTTCTATGAGAATACTGGAGTGCTAATCTATAGAATAGTAAAATGTCAACAATCTTTCCTCATTGACATTTCAACACTGGCTTTGTTAAACATGGTGTCAGTAAACAAGAGGAGCCAAGCTTAACAACGGTCGGTTATCTACATTCAAATGAAGCTGCTATATTATGCATTACCATATCACTATCCTTTGAATTAGCTGAGCTGCTTTCTGCACTTTTATTCAGAGAGGATATCTAATGAAACTACATTCATTGTAATGGGAAGTCTGAACTGAAATCTTTCAAATAAATGCTGTAGATATATCAACTTTGGAGAGAACATTTAAAGTCAGAATTGTGAGACAAAACGTTTTTTTATTATTATTTAATGGCAAGGAAAAAGAGATTTAAACTCAGAATTCAAAGAAAACAAGTCAGAATAACAAGATATATGAACTCAGACACATAGCACTACCGAGACAAATTGACAATTCAGACGGAAGGAGAAGAAAAGACAACATTCTGAGGGTTTTTTTTAACTAAGGATTGAGAGGAATCAAAGTCAGAATTGTAAGTTAAAATGTTGAAAGTACCTATATATATACCTGTATATAAAAGGTACTTTCAACATGTTAACTCACTTTTACACTACAGACGGTGGCTAAATGCCATGGACAGTCCGTATGACATTCATTAGTACACAGTGGCCATTACTGTTCAAAGATCAGCGAAATGTCACTCGATCTGCTTTTGAGGAGGGATGAGATGAGTTACTAAAGAACAAACACGGCTGCTCACCTGTTCATCTGCTTTTCCTTCCTGTGTTGACAAGGCTGTCAATTCCTTTTGAACTCCTGGGGCCATAAAATTGACTTTCAATCTTGTTTTGTCTTAATATGATAATTAATTAATTTGCATTCATTTCAAACTAATCAAGCTTGTGTGCTTGCAAGCATAACAATCCTATAAAAAGTCGCAGTGTCAGGAGCATAACCGCAGGCAGAGGAGGAGCAGATGCTGCAGCGGCTGTAACACTTTTGATGTGTGTGTGTGTGTGTTGCAATTCCTACCTCCTCATTTAAGAACCAGATTTATCCATGTAAAAAATTCAGTTGCTCTAGTATTCTGTCTGGATCTATGCATCTATGGTTCAAACCATTCATCCATCCATCTGCTGTTCTGTCTATGGTTTTATGTGGTTCTATCATTCTATCTAATATACTATCTATGGTTCTATTTTTTCTGTTTGTCTATGGTTCTACCTATCATTCTATCTGATTTTCTATCAATGGTTATGCCATTCTATCTTTGGTTTTATCTGTTGTTCTGGGAAGTCGTGGCCTAATGGTTAGAGAGTCGGACTCGTAAAACCCAAAGGTTGCGGGTTCGAGTCTCATACTGGCAGGGATTGTAGGTGGGGGGAGTGAATGTACAGCGCTCTCTCCCACCTTCAATACCACAACTGAGGTGCCCTTGAGCAAGGCACCGAACCCCCAACTGCTCCCCGGGCGCCGCAGCAAAAAATGGCTGCCCACTGCTCAGGGTGTGTGTTCACGGTGTGTGTGTGTTCACTGCTGTGTGTGTGCACTTAGGATGGGATAAATGCAGAGCACTAATTCTGAGTATGGGTCACCATACTTGGCCACATGTCACGTCACGTCATGTCACTTTATTCTTTCATTCTATCATCCTATCATTCAATCTGCTGTATGTATGGTTCTGTCTATGGTTATTTTTATGGTTCTATCTTTAATTCTATATATTGTTCTATTCGTGGATCTACCATTCTCTCTATGGTTCCATCTATTTTTATATATATATCATTCTAACTGTTGTTGTGCTGTTCTTTCTGTGGTCTTCCATGGGTCCATCTATCTATCATTCTAACTATTGTTCTTTCTGTGGTTCTATCTATCATTCTAATTATTGTTTTGCTATTCTATCAATGGTTCCATCTGTGATTTTATCAATCATTCTAACTATTATTCTTTCTATGGTTCCATCTATGGATCTATCTATCATTCTAATTATTGTTCAGTCTATGCTTTTTTCTATGGTTCCATTATTCTATATGGTTCTGTCTCTTGTTCTTATCTACAGTTCTTTAGCTCTATCCAGCTATATCATGTATATTTCTATGGTTCTAGCTGTCTTTCTTTCTACCCGTCATTCAGTAAGGTCAGGTCATCTAGCATTCTGTCTATACTAAAGTTTTATTTATAATTCAGATAATATTTCTGCGCAGTGTTCTAGCTATCAACATTCTATTATCTGGTTCTATCTGACTATCGTTCCATATTTCTCTCTCTCATAAATATTCTTATTTAAGCAAGTGTCATGGGATCAGACTTTTCCTGCTCTTTAATTAGTCAGATTTAATTACACAGAGTGTAATTTTTGGGTTGAGTGCGGTTTATATGATTTGGAAATGAATTCTTGGGGCACCGGAGTGCTGTGTATTTAATAGACTCCGTCCAAGGAGACAGAGCGATAATCTCTTCGGCTGAAACTGTCACAGAAAAGGAAGGACAACAGAGCCCTCAGCTAAGACCTTAATTCCTGACTGTGCCTGGATGATGTCTGCCTACACTCAGAGCTATCGGAACAGATACAAATACAGCAGGAATTTGGGGCGGGAGTCGCTCTCTTTGTTTCTCTCATTGTCTTAGTCACGGTTTAGTTGAGATTTGCGAGTGTCGTTTTCGTTCACCTCTTGCGGTTCAGTTTCTGTGGGCAGGTGGCGACGGCGTCTAGCGCTGGCATATGCATTATTGTTCGGTAATGAATTAGGCACTTTGCACCAGCTACTCAATTTCTGCTGTCCCTCCAAACAGCTGCCTCTAAATGGCATTGATCTACTAGCTTGCCGCTAGTTTACTAAATCTAAACAAGGTGCTGCTGGAATGCTGCCCGTTTGAAACTATCATTGACTGTTTCTTTGTGTCTCTTTCTCATTTCTCGCGGTTTTCTTTCTTCCCACTGATTCTCCCTCGTTCCCTCTTTCACAGATTCCACCAACGAAAGTAAGGCAAGAAAAATCACTCTCTCGCTCATGTACTTTATTGCTGTTTTGGATTTCAGGCAAAGTCTGTCTTGAAGGCTTGACAGCTCTTTGTTTTGAGTGCTTAGTATGCAGGAGTTATCCTGACACTGTGAAGCACAGTTCTGGGAGACGCAAACCAGCACAACCACATGACTGTGTAATTTCATCTTTTCAATGTGCTGCAGGGGAAGGGGAGGTGTGGGATACAATTGCAGGTGTATCCAGATGTCAGCTGCATAGTTTTCGGTCAGTATGATGACATTCATACAGGTATAATTAAGAAAAGTCATCTAAACAACATGAAAAGCTACTCATGAGAGTAAACAGGCAAACAGCTCTCATTTTTGTCCAGTATCCTCTCATCACTTTCCCCAGCTGCAGTATCTTCTTCTGAGCTGACTAGGATTTCATGTTTGAGGATTTCTCTGTATACCGCTGTTCCAATTCTAGGATGGCATGACGCGAAGAAGTCAGCCTTGGTGTCCTCCATGGGGGTCCAAAATGATTAAGCCTTCTCTCTTCCCTGGGGTTTGCACAAAGACTAGTGGAGGTTCAACAAAAAACGCACACAAACATGACCCGAGCTATTTGAAGCAATTGCACCTGGGTAGCTGATGTATAATGTGTCCGTGGACTTTTTTCTTTTATTTTTTAGGTTAACTCTCATATGAATATACTCTGTATAGGAAGGTATATAGAAAAGAGTGGGGTGAGCTGTGCCACTTTTATTAAGATGTCTTCTATGCAAGAAGAAATAAGATAGACGGTAAAATTATTATTAGTAATATTATTATTGGATGTATTGTATTTGATATACAACTAACTAAACAAAAAAAAGAAACATTTTCACTAAGAAACTTGCCAGTAAATTTCACTATCAAGTACAAAAATAACATTTTCAATTTACCATTTGGAAAATCTGTATTTATATTTTAAATATCGGTCTATTTATAATTTTTTTAAACAAATTGAATTGAAAATTCGACAACAACTATGTTTTTTCAGCATACCATTTGGTTTTGACACACAATGCAAGAATATTGGCATATATATTGCACTTTGCATTATATATAAATATAAACGCAAACACTATATATTGTATATAAGATATATATAAGATATAATATATAGGATATAATTGGGGATGTCAATGATTAAGTCGCTGATCGATTAATGAATCTTGTTTTTGCGGCTACATGCTCAACCTACTGCAGCGGCTGTTACGACGTGACTGTATATAAATGCATCATCTTCATCAGAATGTACAAGATAAGCTTTTAATGGAATTTAACTTCAAAGTACATAAATAGTAACAACACAAAGTTCTTCAACATGGAAAGCAATAGAAATGTAGTAACTAAGTAATTTCCCCAGATAATTCTTTCATATCGGGCTCTGCGCTTTGCAGGGCTGCGGGACACAGGACAGATAGGCTATTCATTCCTACAACTTGTTAATTCGTTCCTACGACTTATCATTTGCCCTGTTGAGTTCTTAATTCATGGCCATGAAATCTTTCATTATCTTAGATGCGAAAACAGTGATAAAAAGTGAATGGCAATAAAATAAACCTGCGAAATTAGAGGGTTAGACGGTGAGGATTTAGGAAAAGAAACAATGCCTAAATATTATTGAATTTGTGGAAATTCGTGACCAACCGGCAAACCAAAACAAAGCCGTGTGAATGTAGGCTATATGGCCTTGAACGGCATCCAAAAGCATAGTCGCGATGTAAGATTTTCCAGCTAACCAATTATTCCTCTAATAAACAAAGCTTTTATACTACACTTGTCATAATCAGAGCTTATAATTTGTAAATAAATAATTACTGGATTCAAAACGGCAATTAAAAGGTGCTGTGACCGACACTGATTATACGTTTTCCCGGAGCATTCAATGTTGTCACTAAACGGTGATGCCACAACTATAAGAGCATCGTTCACAAGTTTCTGCAGGACCTAACTAGCCTAGGCACAGGTTTTCAAGCCCTGGGACAAAATGGGATGCTTTAAGGAAAATGTATAGCCTATGTAAGCAATAGGCCTAAATAAAAAGTTATTTTTCATTAAAAAAAAAAGCGAAATATATCTGGCTTAAATAATTAAGCTAACAGATTTCAAACAGAAGTGTGGCGCGGCGCTCCATAAACAAGTTTTTTTATGTATCAGATGTTCGATCGCGCAGGCACCTCTCGCGCACACACCCCACATATTCTAGCAATTCAAAATTCAAACGCAGTCTGTTCATTATCAAAATAAAATACAGTCAACCAAACATATAAAAGGTTACACTGGTCAGTTTAAATAGACCGTAGTATACCGGTCCACTCTGCTGTTATGCCAAGGACGTTTTTGCTCATGTGAAGAGGATGATCTTTTCCGTCTATATGCGAAGTACAAGCCTAGTTTACACTATAAATCTAGCGTAGCGTCAGTTCTGGCAGGTCACGTTAGTCAAGCTCGCATCAGCTGACTCACAGCTGATCCCCAATCAACCTATGGGAATACGACACCCATCTAAGTATTCATATATAAGGTCCCACAGTAGTATCAGAAGTTTTCGCATTGCTCAATAGCTAATAGGGGGGGGTTATCGCTGCTCGCCCTGCTTTCATCAATGCTAGGCTCATGGATCGCAGATTTCTGCCCAGAACGGAACCATACCGCCACTAACAACTGTATGCTAAGTGTCAATCATCTGACTATATGTCCTGACACAAATAATAGTTTAACATTCAAATACATTGCGAATATGGAAACATTTGGATTTGTGCCGAATGAGATGTGAGTAATAAGCTCCAAATACATCTAGCCAAACCCGCGCTCGTTCCGTCTCGTATGCACGCAAGCATGCACCGTCACGATCTAATGCACTGTAAATGACAAATTTTTAATAACAAATAGGCCTACCGCAATGCAAAAATTCCAAATCTGACATTTTCCGGAACAGGATCCAATCAAATTAAGTACTGGTCATAATACTCACATAATAATGTCTCATGTGAGCAACAGTGTGTTTTGCTACAGCAAATGGAAGCGGTTCACTGACTGCGCAGCACAACCACACGCGCCACAGTTACATTTGGGATAATTTTATTTTAAATGCCATAATGTCAGTTGAAAACATTTGCAATTGTGTTTTAAAATACAACAACGAGCACCATGAAACCATTTAAAGAGGTGCGTTCAGCGGTCTCCATGTCGGGATAGGAAACATTCAACAAAGTAAAATGATCTCAAACGATCTCTCTTCATTTTATCAAATGATCATAATCATATCTATTAATTTTACAATCCTGCTACTAGCATTTTATTCAGACTAAATCCCCTTTAAATCGGGTGAGAAAGCGGGGGTTTTTTTTGAGTAACTTTTGCACATCCTGTCATGCCGGGTTGCATAGATGCATTTTGCAGCATTAAGTTTATCGATTAATTGATCGTTAATTTAAACAACGATCATGGAAATGATCGAAAATTGACTCCCTAATAACTATATATATATATATAATATTTATAGATATATTAATCTATTTATTTAGCAGATGCTTTTGTGCTTCAGCCAGCATTCAAATTAGTTCAAGACAGGGAGGGCTCAAGTATTTTTTGTAGGATGCTTCAAATGTTGTCCCAAAATCCATTTGGGGGAAAATTTTAAAATCTTTCACTAATTAATTTATCAGTTTTAATGCAGTGACAGTTCGTCAAAATATATGTTTTTTTGAGCTCGATTAAGTTTTCTTTGGCTTAAAATTAAGATGCAAAAATTAATACATAAATGCATACATAATCTGTCACATAGCTGTATATGATGGTATGTGATGTGCACAGCATGCACACTGACACGTCTTTAGTCCATAACTGATCACTTATAGTTTTGCATCATTTTTATTCAACTTTTTGCCTTCACTAGCTCGTTATGAAGGGTCGTTAAATGGTCATTTTTAATATGTGTTCATAAAACCAGCATGCATAATAAAATAATTAGCTTAATGCGCTTTTAGATGAAGTATTGCATGGCAAACCATATGCCAACATTCACACTCTAACCACCCACCTGCGGGTTTATCTGCACTGGTAAATGTAATGTGCATTAACATGAATATAGTTTGCGAGTGTCTGTCTTCTGCCTGCACTTTGGTACACATGGAGCCAGCCTTGAGACTGTGGGTCTAAACTTCATAAATTAAGGTCGAGTATTCAGACCGTGCAATGATATATTGTGTTATAATGCAGCACTTTAGATCTACATTTGTCTTTCTCTCATCTCACTCTATTCTAAGAGGAAATTGCCACACAACCCTGAATGCTCCCTAGAGCAGAATGACTGGCTTCCGAATATAGATTGATGACAGAAATAAAAAAGAGAAGGTTATTGGTCTAAGGATAATAGAAGTATAGATGCTTCAGAATGTGTCAGGTGCACTGCTGTGGCTTTTTCAAAAAAGAAAGTGCACTTGTTGAAAATATAAGCTTTTGAAATATGGCATACAGAAAGCTCTATGGATGTATTACTGTGCATGTGCATCATTCTTTCTATATCTGTTATTATATATGTATGTCATGTTAGAGGCTATAGGGAAGGTTGCAAAATGGAACACAAATGCTACTATTGCTTAGTAACTATTACTTGCTTACAGATTTCACAAACATGCATTGAATGCCTTCAGAATGCTTGACTGTAACTTTAAAAACTTATACAGAAAAGTTCAGTATATACTTTTTGCCTCCAAAATTTTGGTGTGCCCTAGGTTTTAAGTGGAGTTTTGTACAAGATCAGCATAAAACTATATCATTTCAAGGTGTAAGTGATTTAAAGTAACATGCAAATTTAATCAAAGACCAGCTGTGATGCTATTGGATTTAATTTAGTTTTCTCTGATTGATTGACCCTTCAGGGTTTTTTTAAATATATTATATTATATTATATTATCTTATTTATATTATATAGCTTCTATTAATAGCATAATAGAAAAATGGTTTTGAAGTTGTTGAATAAAAAAAATTCTGCGATGCACATTCATGATCCCAGCACAAGCCATATTATACCTACTGGGTAGCGCTGCCATTTTCAAACATGTCACGCATTTGCCCCTAACAACACTCTTTAAAACAACCAGTTCTTTCTTGTCTTGTCTTGTTTGAGACACATTTTGATCTGTATTTTTACTCCGTGTTGCTCCCGTGTGTCTGCAAATGCTTATTCTGGGTTTCAAGCTAGGTCATTTTCATACATTTCCAACATGTTGTTGTGCCTACTTACACATGTTTGGTGTGCCAGTCCACTGGTGTTGGGGGCAATTTAGGATGACAGGCGGCGAGTGGAGACCGAAGCCTTTGCCTGGAAATCTGGTCGGGAATAAGACACAGATGCCTGGTTCCATTTTAAATTTTAATGTGCACAAAGGGTCTTCATCAGAGCAAAAGTCCTACTGGCCCCATATGGTTCATATCTCCACTGCTCAAGCAGAAGGGGGATTTGTATAAGGACTTATAAATATAGAAAGGTCTCCTTCACACTTTCTCTTTGAAGCCGGGCCGGTGTTTAGGAAAAGAAAGGCAAAACAGATTTCGCTTTATGAATGTTTAATGAGCCAACGGCTTCGCTGGGAGCTGTAGTTGTAGAATGCACAATAAGGAGCATTCCATGAAACCCCAATGTGCTCCGAAGTTCGAGACCAGCTTAGACACACACTGCCGTGCCAGTCGCTAGACTTCCTCTCGCAACCCTCCCCTGCGTCCGTACTTCCACTACCAAAGAGCAGGAGCAGCCCTACCGTTTAGAGCGAGAGTATGAGAGGGATCAGCTGCTAAAGCATGAAGCAGATTGACAGTAAATCCACGTGAGAGAGAGAGAGCGAGTCAGGCGACTCATTCCAGAGACAGAGGCTGAAGGACCCAGGGAAATCTGTACATAATAAGTACATATTACAGTTATTTAGATATTTATACAAATGGGTCAAGATGATGTAGGCAGAGGTAGCATAGTAGTATCTTTATACATGGGAAGTCAGGCCTATGTTAGATATCTGACTCTTAACGCCAAGGTTTCGGGGTGAGTCTCATACCGCAGATTGTAGGTGCCAGCCACACGTCAATAACACTACAGAGTGCCCTTACAGCACCGAACCCCCAACTTCTCCCCGGGCGCCACTCCGCTCCGTTGTGCGTTCACAGTGTGTTTGTGTTCCTGCGGGTTTGTGCCTTTGGATGGGATTAATGCAGAGCACTAATTCCGAGTGTATGAGTTTAAGTATTGGGAAAAAATTATCTGATTACTTCTCAGTATACACGGCAGAGATGATGGCGATTATTGTAGGTTTACAGTGGGTAGAGGATGTAAAACCTGATAGAGTGATATGTTGTGTTGACTCTGTAGCAGCTCTTTATAGTATCCAAAATATGAAATCTAACAGAGAAGATGTAATACTAGAAATACATCAAAGTTTGTTCAGATTGCAGAGACTTCAGATCGATGTGAGATTCTGCTGGGTACCTGCTCATGTAAATATAAAAGGGAATGAGAAAGCAGACAAAATAGAAAAGAAATCAACAATAAACAAATAAAATGCACCAGGAAGTGTATATAGAAATATGTCGCCATTGGTAAAGGAGAAATAAGGCAAAGATCAAAAATAAATGATAAGAAATTTGGCAGGTCAAGTTGGGCATTGAAATAGTTAATAAATATAAGTATACAGAAAGCTTATTATGCCAGGGTGTGTCTAGAAAAACAAAAAAAAACAGAAGGGTATAGTTTTAACTAGGTTGAGGTTGACCACACAGGGTTTACATAAAACCTATATATGTTATGGACAAGTCAAGCAATGACTGTCGGGAATTAAATCACAGAAAACAGAACCATACTGTATAAATATCCGGAAAGAGGAATAGCAAGACAAAGATTAATCATGCTGAAAAAGGGACCTCGGTATATTTGGTCCACAGTCTAAGGGTTAAGGATGCACAAAGCGGTGTGGAATTAAAATTTTAGGGATACTCTTATAGAGTATTTTTATGAGTTACTTAGTCTGGGTATGGATTATATGTCTATAGATATAATATAAATATATATAATATTATATATATAGTTTGTGTAAAGTGTGGATATATACATATGTGTGTATGCATATAAATTTTTTTTTAGAGATTACGTAAAGCTATATATTAATCCATGCTGCATAATCCGGTACAGTAGATGGTGGTATGCACCTTACAAGATATGATTGCAATCCACCATTAAACTAAAAGAAGAAGGACCCAGGGCATATCAGAATGTGCAGAGCCGCCACTTTTAATTTGGAAATATAAACAACTGCCTCAGCGAGCGCTTTACCTTCGACCCTCATTTAGTGTAACCTAGAACCTGCCATAGGTGCTGATAATAACAGACAGCACCGCTAAGCCCGGCTGTCTCTAGGAAATAAAGACGTCATTTGCTCAACTTTTCTTTATAAATGAGAACCTAGTTATGTTTAACATGTTCTCTGCTATATTAAAGGGATAGTTCACAAAAAAAAAATGAAAGACTAGCATATTCTCCAACCTTCCATGACGAAAACGTATACCTGTGGAACTCACACCGTTCTGATTCACTCCATATGTTTCACTTTCGGATATAATCAGCTTGCGCCTTTAGCTCAGCTGTCATAAGTGGACTTGGAAAAAGATGCTAAGCTTGGTCACCTCTCGTAAAAAACATGACTCACGATGAAAGAGCTCAAAGATGAGAGGTTTAATGCGTTTCGATTGCGTTTTTACAACACATTCACTTTTGTTCACACTATTGGCTAGGTTTAGGTGTAGTGCAGTTGGTATGTTATTTTAAAATGTCACGGAGCATTGGCGTTATAGCGCCACTCAATGGATATTTCAAGTCAGAACTGCGATGACATGTACAAAACCAACGTCATATGAAACGTACCATATAGACGTTCATCTGTTTCCGGGGGAAAAAATCGAACACTCTTTAGCACCACTCAGTGGATATTTCACTTCGAATATGTCACGAAACGTACATGGCACTACGTATTTAGCGTCTTGCAAAAAAGTTCCCTCAGGTACGTTATCGTCATGAGATCAGGCTCATAATCTCACCGGAGTTTATGCTACACCTACGTCATCCACTTTCTCGTTAACACGTGTGCGACAGTTAGTGGAAACTAGAGATTACTGTTTCTAAAGTTTTAAATGTGGATATTTTTCTTACAAAAACACATCGATTTGCTTCAGGAGGCCTTTATTAACCCCCCTGAGCCGCGTGGAGCACTTTTTATGATGGATTTTTGCACTTTATTTTGCTTCAAAATCTCAAACACTATTCACTGCCATTATAAAGCTTCGGAAGAGCCAGGACATTTTTTAATATAAATCCAATTGTATTCGTCTGAAAGAAGAAAGACATAGACACCTAGGATGGCTTGAAGGAGTAAATCATGGGGTAATTTTAATTTTTGGGTGAACTATCCCTTTAATACTATAAGTTTGGCTTTATTATTGCAATATTTTGATTGTATTCTGATGCAAATGACTAATTACCAGTCAAAAAATTTAAATGTAAAAGTTAGTTAGGGTTATCTAAGGTTGGTGACCTTTGAGTTACTTTTGGGAGGGAAAAGTAACTAAATAATAATTTTTGATATAGAAAACAGTGGCAAAGATTCTACATTAGGTCTGCACAATATATTAAAATACAGTTGAAATCACTATATGTTTTAGTGTAATTATCAAATAGATGATAAAATAAAACAATAATGAAATTACATAAAATGCATTGTGGGTTTCAGAGAGAAGCATAAAGGGATAGTTCACCCGAAAATAAAAATTAAGTGATCATTTACTCATCTTGGCATTGTTCTAATGCCATATGTCCTTCTTTCATTTTCAGACCACAAATGGACATATTTAAAGAAAAGTCATGTTAGCTCTCTTCTATATAATAGAGATGAATAATGATCAGCATCAAGCTAAAAGTTGTGAAAAAAAAGTATCACAAAAGAGACATGTGTTGTATATTACAAGTGTTTTAGTGTAAAACAAACTGAAATATAATGTATTATTAAACAAAAATCCTGACCTCGACCATTGTTTTCTGTGCACATTCATGAAAATCTGTCAGCACTGCACTTCAACCAGAAAATGCCAAAGAAAAAGTTGCAAGATTAATAAAAACGTGACAAAATAAAATCCACATACTTTTTCTCTGAGGTGAATATATCTCTTGTGTTCGTCGTAACAAGAAGTTATCATGTTCATGTCTGTCAACTCTTACTTTTTTTGGAATTTCTAGGTGTTGTCATGTTTTTATTAATCCAGATTTCAAGCATCTTGTGTGCTTTTCCTTATGTGCTTTCCCTAGGCGAGTTGGAGTGAACTGTGGCACTAATAGAGTCTCATGAATGCAAAATCCTGCACAGAAACCAACAGCCAACAGTGGAAATGTAGCCTATGATAAGGTAGGACATTTTGGTTTATTTATTTATTTATTTATTCGCTTTTTGGTTATTGAAAGATGCTTGAGTTTTTGTAAACTAAGATAATAAAAATAATTAATAAAAAAACAAAAAAAAAAAAAAATATATATATATATATATAAAATAATATAATATATATATAAAAAAAAAATATATATAAATTTAATATTATTATTATTTTATTATATATTATTATTCATTATATCATTATAGTATAGTATTGTATCGTATTATTTCCTGCAATGCCCTTCTAGAAAGATCCTTTCTTTTTTAAGTAGAGCTATTCAATTCATCTGCGATAAATATTGCTGAAAACTAAAATGTTGCGATGTTAGTTTAAAGCTTTTTTTTTTAGTAGTCATCATTGCAAGTTTGCAACTGTAAAAATAGTTGGAGCACAATTGACATTTGATTTAAATATATATTGGATTTGTAATATCCATAAGAATCCTGCTTCAAATTGTCATTTTTCAAATTGTACATGTTCTTTTATAATGTCATTCTAACAGAATAGTTTTCTTTTTGCATGCTGTTGTATAACACCATTCCAAATACTCTGTCACTCCCCAAGCCTGGTTAACACCTTAATTGGGAACAGACAGCCCCAAGTATAACAGTGCTGCTTTGCATCTCTAATGATTTCGGTTCCTTTAGGTATGGTGACCTAGATGATGCTATTACATAAAGGCTAGATCTCTCACTGAACCACTAATGCATCTAAACAGGTTGCTTCTAAGCTTCATGTTCGAACAAAATGTGACCCCAAAAACACGTCATCTCACTCAAAGCATCTAACGTTGCATATATGTTTATATGTGCATTCATATGCACGCTATGATAAATCGGGATGGCATTCTGAAGGATGAGGACTTGTTTAACTAAGAGCGTGTGGTGTAATATTACTCAGGGACCATTACGGTTCATAAGCGATTACTTCATTCATACTCAGCCTATGGGTTGATCGGAACTGACTGGGCATGTGAATGCAATGAAATGGTAGCATGTTGTTCTTGCTCTTTCGCATGCCGAGTACATTCATGCATAATATGTGTGGGTGCTATGACCGACATCATGGTATGAGTCATTTTATATTACCGTGACAATATCCTGTTATAGTTTATTGTGCATTTTCTGCTTCTCTTTGTGAATTTGTGACAAACAAACGGTAAGTATAAGCTGTTATTCACTATACTCGTTTGCAAGCATAGGTCACATTTTCAGGTTTGCAATCAAAAATCAGTCTTATTATATAAATATCCAATTACATAATTAGCTAATAACAAATTTGATCTCTGCCAATTGTAATTCCCACTGGATTGCAGCTTTAAGAGTCTCGTCTATGTGCCGGGCAAATGAGAAATGCTAACCAGTGCTTTGAAATAAGTATGTGAACGTGTGCTCTCAGATGAAGGGGAACTTAGTTTGCACTTGACAGTTTGTTGGCTTTTGCACGTTCCAATGCTGCTTAAAAGTATTACTCTGATTCGTGATCTGAAAGTTTGGCCTCCTGGCTCACTGGCTAGAGAGCCCATCTTTCATTCCAACTGTTGTGAGATCAAATCTCGATGTGTTAGCGTCCTGTAGGTGTGGATTTTCGCTTGCCAGGACAACACCAACTCAAACTCCTCCAGAGAAAAGAAGCAGCAAAGTAATATATGGTAAACAAACACTTAAAATGAACTTTATTTCCATAATCTTGAGTTTTTTGTAAGGAAATTGGTTGGCAACATCCGCGGATTTTGATACTGTACCGTGGCTATGCAAATGACCTCACTAAATGGTGCCTCAGGTTTTATCTATTTTTGTTTTGTTTTTTTATTTTTTTGCATGACGGGGTGCCTGTTCATTTGATTCTCACATATGGCAGATTGTTTTTTTACAGCATGTCCTCTGATGCTCAGTGGAACAGAGATTAGGGTACTCCACACGCATCGGTATAAAAGTGCCGTTCAGTTCTCCTACAAAGCAGCGCATTACCATCTGCGTATTATAGCATGATTCATACTATATTTTGCTTATAATCTAATCTAATAATATAATATCATATCATATAATATCATATCAAACCTTGCATATATTTGGTATTTTTTATATACATTTTAATACATTTAGAAGCTATTTATTTACATGTATATTTATACCCACACACCCCATAACGTAGTTATTTATTTATCAGAACCACTAGTAATTAAAATAAATAATAATGAATCATTATTAATTTCTTATTATATTATTACATATACAGGTAGTCCAACAGTGTTGCAAAGACCACCATGAAAATTTTTTATTTTATGAAATGATATATACTTATTATAATAGTTAGTGTGGTGTGTGTGGGTGTGTGTGTGTGTGGGTGTGTGTGTGTGTTTGTGTGTGGGTGGTGTGTGTGTGTGTGTGTTTTGTGTGTGTGGTTTGAAAGGCCACCCATTGAAGATGTTTATATTTCATAAAAGGTTCAATATGTCATAAAACTGAATTACAGACAGACAGACAGATTATATTTAAATTGGAAAAAAAGTAAATTTTTAATTTAATATTGCACTTTCAGACCTTGTTGTTATTTATATTTGATACTTTGTTGTTTTCCTACCCTCTTTGTACTACTTAAATTGTGGCTCTTTTTTTCTCTTAGCTGTACTGAACACTGTTATTAATTTATATTTGGCACTGTCTGCTTGAACCGTAATTTAAAGCTATAATAACTGTAATATTCACCTTTTGACTTGTTGTGCCAAATTCTCTATATTAACTGCTGTATCCTGGGGCTAGTGCCTTTTTTTGATTGGTTCAGATGTTAGACTACTAATACTAGATGCTGGTTGGCTTTGTAAACATGTTACTGCACTTCCTGTGTTTATTTGTTAAGGTCGGTAGATTCCACGTCCTTTCCTGCCAGGGTGGGGTTTAGAGGTAAAATAAAACTCATAAGGCATGTTGCATCCCCATAAAGAAAGAAGGGAGATATAGAGAGTTCAACCCGTGGGAGGAAACTCAGTGTGTTCAAGGCTTTTCTCTTTGCTTCTTTAAATTCTTTATTTATTTATTCTTGCAGTCTGACTGTCTCTCAGCAACCGCTGCATATGATGTGACAGCATGAAACTTCTTTTAGTGAGATTTCTCTTTCTTGCTATGTCAAACTGACATATACATACAACTTGGCCTGATACTGCAGTATCAATTGCTACCATGAAGAAAACGAGAGAGAAGGTAAACGGAAAAAAATCTGCCAGGGTCGTATAGGATTTGAAAAATCTAGTCTCAGCCTCAGACGTCACGCCCACAGACCGTTGGCTAAACGTCTGATGCATACGGCACACAAAAGTGGAAACACTTCAGGAGTTTCGAAGTTGTCATCGGATTGGTTGAATTATACAGGATTTCCGGGAGACGTGTGTGTCGCGTTCTTTAACGTTCCGCCTGGAAGGAAAGATGCTGTGGCGCCAAACCCCCTCACGAAAGAAGAAAGCCGCCGTGTTTACAACTGTGACGACGAGTGCTTATCAGGATCAACTAAATGCTGGATTTTCAAAAGTATGTGAAAAAATTTAAGTTCGCGGCATAGAATCTTTCAAATACGTCCGAGAGTTTTGCACTCCGGTATGTTATTGTGGCGACATTTCCACGCCCCGAAACGTGACGATGAATGAAACTTAATTGTTATTGGTTGTTTGACATGTTGGTCAAACGGCCTCATGGGCGGGCCTTGGCCAATGAAAGCTGCCATAGATTCCAGACCTTCAGCCGTCAGTCTGAAGGTCTGGCTACGCGAGACTATGAAAAATCCTTTAAAAAGTAATATCAAGAGTTTGACAGAATTGGGGTGTTTTGGGAAATTATTTTTACATTGGGCATCCTATAAATTGAATTACCATGAAAGTGTACAATTAAACAGATAAGATACCCTCTTTAGCTAAGCCGTAATTTTACTTAAGTTTTCTTAAATCTTTATAATGAACTTTAAGTGAAGTTACATTTTAAACTGGCAGTCAGGATGCAGCTTGGGTGTGAGTTACTTTGGCAGTATGGAAATTAGACTATGTGACAAATACTTGAAATTTTTCATGAACAAAAAAAATCCCATCATTTTGGAATCAGGCATGGAAAGTGCCAGAAAAACATGTGACCCCCATGACTTCCACAGCTCTGAAGGTCTGCTATGCCCTTGGTTTTGGATAAAATTGGTTGGTTTCCAGAAGTGTTAGCAGTTTGCAAAACTTTAATTGACAGAATACTAATCTTCTGGTCCCTGACACCAACAGATTGGATTCTTCTAATGTGGATTTACTGTAACTCCATTTTCTGAATTCTTTATTGTCCTACAGACAGAAAGAAGCTCTGGCCAGCAGCTTTTCCTCTCTCTGGGTTTCTGTAGTTTTAGTTTGACTGACATTGAGCAGATGTGTCTTAGCTGATACACTTGGAAGGGCAAATAGAGCTCTGAAACAGAGCCATCTATTCTTGTTGGAGACCATCACAGGGACATTGTGCTGCATTCAAAACAGTAATTTAGTTTTTTGAGGCCACTTTCCACCCGCTCTCAGACCCTTAGAATGAAAACATTTCAGTTTCGGAAGCTTTGTCTTAAAGATTCCTGTGTAAACACACTCTCTGTGCTATAATGCATATTAACGGGTTGCAGATTTCTTGCAATATCATTTGCAATGCTTCATCCTTTACTTACCTTTTTTTCAGACTGCATTCCATTGTGATAATCTATGATGAAATGTACCACACATACTTAAAAGATCATACTGACGTGAACAGGGACCTTGGTTAAAAATACATTTTTTGTGGCTTTTATACTAATGTTGTGAGTTAAATGTGCTCACAGCCAAGAACAGAACAATGTTTGGTCAATTTTGCCCATATTTTCATTCAAAGGTCTTTTTAAACAGTGATGACAATGATGAAGTTACAGCACATTTACATAGTAAATTGAAGTCCTCATTTTAAAAAGATCAAGGAATAATTAATTTTAATAGAAGTTTGAAGTTGATGGATAGATGGGTGAATGGATTGGTAGATGGTCAGTTGGATGGATGGATGTGTTGAATGGATGGTTGGATTGGTAGATGTATGGTTGAATTGATGGATGGATGGATGGGTGGATTGGTAGATGGTCGGATGGATTGGTAGATGTACAGTTGGATTGGTAGATGGATGGATTGGTAGATGTATGGTTGAATTGATGGATGGATGGATGGATTGGTAGATGGTCGGATGGATTGGTCATGAGAACAAAAAAAAACAGTTTGGATTGGGTAGATGGAGGGATTGTTAATGTAGGTTGAAGTGATGGATGGATGATGGATGATGGTTGGATGTATGGATGTGTGTGAATGAGGTTGGCATTGGTAGTGTACGTTGAATTGATGGCGGCTGTGTAAGGTTCGGAGGAGGGAGGATGAGGATGGATGGAGGGATGGTAGATGTACTTAATTGAGAATGATGGATTGGTAGATGTCATAAGCTTGGTAATGGTCAGATGGTTGATGGATGATGATGAATGGATGGTAATGGTCATTGATGGATGGCTGGTTGGTCTGCCCTACTGGACGTGAACACGGAGCAGCACGGGGACGGTGCGTCTGGGACAACTGCAGGTAGGGCTATCTATACATAGATTGGTAGCAGATGATTGGGGCGAACTAAGCACTACAGCCTGAAGGCTGACCTAACACAACACAAAGTACAAGATTAAAAGAGCTTAATATTACGTAATACATTGAAAAACCACACCCACACATTTCTGAAGGAAAAAAAGGTTTTATCCCATTTCTTCTGATTTTGATGCTCAGTGGTGTTACAACCAGAGGCTGTGCCATGTTTATAATGTATTAATCAGGTCTTAAATCTTAAATTTGATCTTAAAAATCCGGCCAGTGTAATCAGATACTTTTCAGTAACATACAGTAACCTTTATTTTCAAATTTCTAATAAAGTTACTTTCTTAAAGTTTATTACTTTCCCATATTTAGTATCAATTACGTTGTTTTCCCATTTATTGACTGACACCTCTCCTGTTGGAGTGTTGAGAGGAATTGGGAGTGAGGTGCAGAGGAACTTCCTTTAACCTGAGGCTTATTAACTCTTTCCCCGCCAAAGACGAGTTATCTTGCCTTTTATGAGAAAACGCTTCCCTGCCAAAGATGAGATTTTACGGCTTTCCTTTTTCACTTTCTACAGTGTGGCCAAAATGTTCTAACGCTTGGATTTTAAGACTTTTTTTTTTTTTTTTTTTTGGGTGTTTTTTGTTGATTGGCCATTACAATACCCATACAACGAACTACTGCCGGAACTACCTGCGATGGAAGGAATCTGTTGGAACATTGAAAATGATGGACTGGCCTCCTCAAAGTCTGGACCTCAACCCCATCAAGCAAATTTGGGGTGAGTTGAAAAATAAATTGAACAGATCTATTGTACATTCAAAGTTCTAACAATTTTGCCCATCACTGTATGCTCCGGGGCACTATTGCGCATCTTCTGAATGAAAACAAAATCTCCCGATGAAAAACACAGACGAGGAAAACACAGAAATGAGCGATTCTCATATGTAAGCAGATGCATATGAAAAATAATGCAATCATCAACAATAAACAGCATATAAATCAAATCTACTGCATCTATGCTTTGTACTGAATATGATCCAGAGTATCTTTTGATATAACCCTGCAATTTCTCATGTTGGTCTCAAATTTGTTATGACAATTACTTAAGTGTGATAAAAAAAAGAATGTTTGAAGCTCTAAATAAAAGGTTTTTTTTGCTTGTTTTTTCAGTAGAGGCTCTGTTCTTTATATATTGATGTATGTTTAGATATTCATACAACAAAATATTCTGGGGGCCATGAAAACTTATCAAAAAATGATCAAAAATGCTGACGGTGGATGGCAACTTTTAAATTAATAAATACATTTTACTTATGGTGTGAAAGAGCCTTTAAATTTAGCTTGTCCCCCCTCCCCCAAATGCAAATGTAACTTTCCATAAAAAGTAACTATATAACACACTTATTTACCTTTTTATGGAATAACGCAATATTGTAACATATTACTTTTAAAAGTAACTTTCGCCAGCACTGTTTGTAACTTGTAATGGAGTCATTTTCGCTGTAAGGTATGTGTACTTTTACTCAAGTATGGTTTTCAGGTCTTCTTTACACCTGTGGTTTACAGTTTTGAAGTGTTATGGGTTATTTGATAGCGTGTCTTGCAAAACTGTGCAGTAACTTCAGATAAGGCTGTGTACAGTAGCACAGACGTGACATTTTACACAAGCTCAAGCTGCCGCATGATGAATCACAGTGCTACATACTGCAGCACATGATGAAAAACAAAACTCGCTGAGATCAACACAGTGGCGGGTTGCCAAATACGTACACACCCACAACTGCTCCTCAAGGAATGTGGCAAAGTACAGTTGCCTCAGAGTGCTCTTACTCTGATCTCTAGCCTAAATAGACAGCCCTTTTCCCTTTTTTCATTCTTATTCATCCTGTATGTATGTGTGGCAGATTGACCTGAGGGAGTGAATGAAGGAGAAAGAGAGGGAGGGAAGCAAGGAACAATTTGTGTTCATATCTCTCCTCCATCTTCACATCAAGGACACTGCACACCGCTGCTGATGCTGCCGTCACCATGGAGACTGGCACTAGTTGCCTTGGGCACCATAGGGATTGCAGGTGATGAAAGTGCAGCTTGAGCCACACAAGGTTGAATTGGCCTTTGACCCTGTGCTGGTTGGTTCAGCAATATCAAATCACCTAGGATTAAATGCTCCCTCCATAGAGACCATGAAACATGGTAATAGATAATAGATTTTTTTTTATTGTCATGACACTTAAGTTCTCATTAAAACCCCACTCGTGACAGTTTTTATTTACAACGTTAATATCATTTATTGTAATTGTAATAGATTCTGCACTCATATGTAAAATATAAAAATTTAATTCATATAAAAAATGATGACTATATCATATAGATCGATATATATCTATATATGCTATAAAAAAATATATCTTAATATATCTATCATCTATATATATCATAAGACATTAGATATGCAAATGAAATAAAGAAAACAAAAAAAAATTGTATTATGTAATTTATATAAATATCAGTAAATAATAAAGACATTATAGAGAACTATCTCATTACAATCACTCTTACATGTATTTATTATTTTGTATTTTATTTTATTTTTTTATAAAATTGATATATCTATATATATATATATACTATCTATATATTTACATTAAGAATAATTTTAAAATGAAATAAATACAACATTTTAATAGGTAATTTCTAGAGAAATAGATAAGTAAAAATACTATAAGTACAAAACTAATAAAGAAATGATATAGACAAATCTAATTAAAATCCCTCTCTTAACATTTATTTATTATTTATTTATTTTTATAATGAACTATAATTTATTGTAATTGTAATATGAATATCTATATTTCTATTACAATAATAAAAATGTGATAAATTAACATAAATATAAAATGATATATATATTAAATATTATATCTATATTAATATATATACTGTAATACATACATACAATTTATTGTTCAGCAACAAGCAGAGAAAGAAAATTGACTGCCTATCATTGGGTATACTGGAAAATATTTTTGTGGCCTAACTTCAGAAAGAAAAATTCTGTATAATGTGCTGTTTTCATCCTTATCATTGTGTGTTTATTTATTTATTTGTGTGTAAATACTCTTTGAAATGGATCTGTCGGCGGGGGGAAGGAGAGCAGGTCTGGAGGGTTTTGCTGTGTGAGGACATTCGGGGAAGGAGGAGTTATTCCTACATGGGCCTCGGTGATAAGACTCTGTGTCTAAAATGCGCCGCTGTGTCCAAATCATAAAGGGACTTAGTGAAGGCTTTACAGAGCAATCCTCTATCCCAGCAGCCTGCCTCACTGAACCTGCATAAATAACCCTCCTACCATTCTGGTCAAGTCAGGAAGAGGAATTCAGTAAGGATAGAGATATTGTGTGTGCATGTGGGTGTGTATTTGCAAGTGGGTATCAATGTTTGTGTGTCAGGATGGCATAAATAAAGCTGATGGACTGCTAGTGCATTGTGATTTACTCATTGTGTACATTAAGAGATGGTGTGTATTCAGTATTGGCTGACTGCTACATGCTAAGACCAGTAACATACCATTTAGTAAATGAAACAAGGTATAAGCTGCTGATATGTCATATCCTTATGTCATAAGCAAAACAAACACTAGTCTGCTACACTTAGAGTTTTGACCACTGATTACGTTTTACCTCTATGCTTTAATGCAGTAATATAAAGAAATGTTTAGATGTTAGAAACCTTTTTTGGGCTAACAGTCAGAAAAATGCTGTGAAAATCCTATAGATTTTTGCAAGAGATGTGACCCATATCTTCAGAAAATATCATAGATATTTGTAGATGGACTCTTCTTACATGAGCCAGCAAGTGGCCATCTAGTAACGTCTTAGCAAATGTATATGTAGTGGATAAGAACCAATCTTGTTCATTTTTATCCTGTTTCATATGCTTCATCAGGTATTATAGGTATCTGTTGGTTTGTTTGTTTGTTTTTTAAGCATTAGTTGAATACAGAACATAGATTGGGGAACATAGGGGTAAAAGCCAATGATTCACACAAATTATTCATTGCCCAAACAAATATAAGGAGATACAAAAATTGCATATGTAAAATAATAAATAATAATAAAAACATCAATATGGGAGAAAACACTATAAGTTTTAATAGCTTTTACATTATTATTATTACATTGAGACAATGTTTTAAAATATATCGTAATATCTTGGGTTAATTTTTTATACCTTACATTTACCAAAATACTTTGTGCTTTCGACTTAAATACTGTATATGTACAGTTAATTTAACTGAATCTTTTTCACTGACATTGAAAGGATGTTTAATGCAGTAAAAAAATTATTTAAAGAGTTGACAAAAGAATAAAGGTATTTGGTACTATTGCATGTGTTTTAACAGGTAATTAACATGGTTATCTGGTGCATTTCAGATGCCGTCGCTGAAGAGAAAGGAAACTAGCTGTGCTTTCTACCTAAATACTGCATATTTACAATTCAATTAACTGAATGGTTTTCATTGAAATTTAACGCAAGGATGACTGTTTCACGCAGTAAAGATGATTTCAAGAGTCAGCATATAGTAGGAAATTTTTTTTAAGCAGGAACCAAGAATGAGAAAAGAAGGGAGTGTCAAATGCTCATGAACAAAAATATCCAAGTGTAGTAAATGTCCACTTGACCTAAAGAAAGTGTATGTCCATTCCTTATGAAGCTGTGCAGACAGTGTCTCACAAGCACAGCAGAGAAGCTCCTATTCGGACTCCCACATCTTTCGCACAACATCGTTTAGACGTGGAGGTCCTTGAATCATAGCCACAAAGAGCCAAATTTTAATGTTAGCCCCCGAACTGTGCTGCATTCAGCAGTGAATGAAAAAACAGTTTAGTAGATTGGGCTTATTTGCATTTGCAGGCTGAATGGTTTTCACCCTAAATCGGCAAGTTTCAGTTTCAATAAAAGCAGAGCAATGTTAAACGCAAAGGGGAACGGGAGCGTGGTTTATATGCCAAATGCTCCAGCACAGTGGCATTTTGTCCTTTTTAGGGGCACCGATTAAGTCGCTCTCCCATTAAATGGCAAATTCAGCCATTATGTAACAATTCATCAGCTTTAATAGTCGGCGGTTTAAAGTGTGCCAGCTTTGTCTCGCATTCAATGCTATGGCCATTTGTTTGTGGCCTATTTTACACCTCCACCGGCAGTATTGAGCTCAGATGGCTTGTATCGCAGAGGCAGCTTTTGTTTGTGCTGGCCCCCATTACTCCGATTTCACAGTCGCTTATGAATCACACTCACTAGGGAAGAAGAAACAAAGTCATGTCTTCTGTAATTACCCCCATTACAGGCGTCCGTAGTCTCCAAATACCTCCTTGTGTTTGTGTGTGTGGGTGTGTGTGTGTCTGTGTGTGTGTGTGTGTGTGTGTGTGTGTGTGTGTGTGTGTGTGTGTGTGTGGATGAAAGAATAATACAAAGAGGTTCATTTTACATCCGTAAGTTTGGGGCTTTTCAAAGTTTATTGGATGTACTTTATGTATCACTATTACTACTGTATATATTAAGTACCGTAAGTAAGTACAGTAAGTATTAAACTTCTTTGTGCAACAGATATGAATTAAATCTCAAATTATGAAAAATGAGGCAGGAATTTGTATGATTTGTGAGGCATATGATCTCAAAAAGCTGGCAAACTCATGTTATAAACAATAAAACCCAATGTATTTTTGGAATGATTTAATGAAAAATGAATATTTTACATGTCATTCCACTCATTGATCGCTCTGTTGGTCTTTGTTTAGGTATTTAGGCACTTGAATTATTGAATGTCTTTTCTGACTATGTCTGTGGCTCACCAGAAAAACAATTTTCTCTGTACAATAGCAACCATGAGGACTTTCTGGGTAATTCCCATCACAATGGAGGCTCTATTGTGTACAGTATGTCTCTCTCTTTCTCTCTCACATATACTGCATTGTAGGAAAAAATAGATTTCACTCAATGGGCCTTTAAGGGTGACACTGTATTAGAAACAATGAGGGCCGCTAAACGCTCATTATGCTCCTCAACATCTATGTAAAATCATATCTGCCTTCGCACCATTGTGTGGTGTCTTTGGGAAGGAACAGATTGAATAGTCAATCAATTTTCATCCCAAATTGTTGGTAACTGCCTCAAGTTGATAATAGAAGTAAAACACTTATCTAGAAGGAATACAATAGCCAAGACTGAATTTCATATCACTCCTGACATATACTGTATGTGTGATAACCATAATGCCATCGATGTGTTCCATGATGAGATTTCATTATCAGCAAACCCACACAGAACTACACAGAAAGCCCCACAGTTTTTGCAGAGTCATAATGCCTGTTCTTCACGAAACTTAAATGTCAACCACCCTCTTGCCTGTTTATTATATAGTTTGCCTAATTTCATTACTACAAAATAAAAGTGCAGTACCTCTATTTCTAGCTCAGTTTACAATATATACACAAAACAGCTAAAACCAGCCCAAGCTGGTTGGCTGGTCTTAGCTGGTCTCCCAAGCTGATTCAGCAGGCTGGTTTTAGGGGGTCTTGACCCCACTTTTTTTTTTAGTTGATCAGGCTGAGAGGCCAGCCAGCCAACCATCTAAGACCAGCTAAGTAGTTTTTGTTGTTGATGTAATGATGTTACCGACATCCCTGAAAATAATCTTGCAGATCAGCGAGTCATTATTGATTCAATAGCTGCTCTGATATTTTCAGCTCACAAGGGTTTGTCAAACTGATTTGAACTGGTAATTCATCCTTTTTTTAACTATTCATTAAAGAACGAGCTCGTAAGAGTTATTTGTTTGTGAATCAGACTGCACTGGTCATACAATATATTTTTGATTTAATAAAAAGAAATGCCTCTTAAGAGTCATTTGATTGTGAATCGGACCACACTTGTGTGGTGGTATGTTTGTTTGATTGTTTTGTAGTGCATGAATCGGACTGCACTGAACTGGTTATATGTTTGCGATTCAACAAAAAGAACCACTCGTGAGAGTCAATTTTTGTGAACCGGACTGCACTGGTTGTGCTGTGTGTTTTTGTTGCATTAAAAAGAACTAGCTCATAAGAGTCATTTATGTGTGAATCAGACTGCACTTGTCATACTGTATGTTTTTTATTCAATAAAAAGAACCGCCTTTTAAGAGCCATTTGATTATGTATCAGACCACACTTGTGTGGTTTTATGTTTGTTTTTGCACGGAGCCTGTGATTATTTTGTAATGTGTGAATTGGACTGCACTGAGCTGGTTGTATGTTTGCGATTCAACAAAAAGAACCCGCTTGTAAGAGTAATTTGTTTGTGAATCGGACTGCACTGGTTGTGCTGTGTTTTTGAGTCAATCAAAATAACCGCCTTTTAAGAGTCATTTGATTATGAATCAGACCACACTTGTGTGGTTGTATGTTTGTTTCTGCATGCAGCCTGTAATTATTTTGTAGTACGTGAATCGGACTGCACTGAACTGGATGTATGTTTGTGATTCAACAAAAAGAACCCATTCTTAAGAGTAATTTGTTTGTGAATCGAACTACAGTGGTTGTGCTATATGTTTTGATGCATTAAAAAGAACCAGCTCATAAGAGTCATTTATTTGTGAATCAGACTGCATTCGTCATACTGTATGTTTCTAATGAATTAAAAAGAACCACCTTTTAAGAGTCATTTGATTATGAACCGGGCCTCACTTGTGTGGTTGTATGTTTGTTTTTGCATGCAGCCTGTGATTATTTTGGAGTGCGCATTGTATTTTTATTGCATCACATTCAGTATAGACAGCACATTGACGTCCACAACTATACAATTAGTTTTTCCATGGTAATGAAAATTCAGCAGCGGGGCAGCTCTGTTACTCAAAAGCAGTGCAGGAAACACTGAGTTTATCCTAAATTATCTAAATTGTGTATCCAAGCAACATGAAAGGGACACTGAACGTGGCTTGATAACAATGAGACGATATAGGACACTTAATATACAAAAGAGGTAATGGTACTTTAATTTTCTTATTCCATTCCTCGTTCATTCTCACAGAAAGGAGAGAGAACAGATCTTATATTTCTGAGTTCCCTCATCAGGCCAGCAAATCAGCGGATTCAAATTACACACAAAGCCCTTTAAGCAGCAAGTCAAGCCCTCAGTCTCTCAGCGCATCCTCCAGTACGTAGTCCTTGCCTCCAACCAAGTAATCTCTCTGGAGGACACTGCGGTGACACAGTCTGGTAATTGCTTTCTGCTTAACCGGGTCCTCAGCTCTTGTAAAATAGAGCTTCATCTGCTGCAATGTAGGCATGTGAAACAAGAGACCAGAGAACTTTCCTCCAAACTAAAAACTCCTCCTCCCCGCCTCCCGAGACACCAGTGGGCATCTGAAGGACTGTCGATCGATATCTCTACTGAACGTGAGATCAATATTTCATTTTCAGGAGTTTTCTTTAATAAACAGAATCATTTGCGGGGCGAATATTGCATATGGCAGCACTATTACTCACATTAACACGCCACAGGGCCAGAACTCAGTCAGTTATTAGCCCTTGTGGAATAACAATACATATTTGTCCTGTGATTACACGGTTGAAATGCAACTCCACACGACTGCGCTTTTGGCTGTGCTGTTAAAACTGGTTGTGAATTGTTCTTTATACATCCCACAGCTGTTAAAGAAGTACTTTTTGCAATTATTAACAATATTCTATCATCAGTGTTTTCTTGATGTGCATCCGGACACCCACTTTTGATTTACTTTGAGTTCTTTGTGTGTTAGAATGACACACATACTCTTGCGATTGGCGCTAGTTTGTTTGTTGGCTAATTTGAGGAGCGTTGTTCACCAGATTGTAAATGAGATCGCTTCTCCAGGAGTTGTAGGATTTACTGAAACACTCCAACTTGACAGCGCAAGTGGGATGAGAGGAAAAAACAAAGGATTTCGATCTTGACGGGGGAAGACACATACACAAACGGGCGATTGAGTGGACACTTTTAGCATGATGTTGGTTGCTGTAAGGACCACTACAATGTCTGTCAAGCTATAAAAAGGATAAAAGCACCATAAGCATAGTCCATATGACTTGTGTATGTGTGTCTTCTAAAACTATATGATAGTTCTGTGTGATGAATAGACCTTAACCTTTATAACCCTATAGACTCAGGCCATTTTTGACCCCAGAGAAATTTATGAAAATTTTAAAAAAGTATAGTACACAAAATACACAGTTATTTTATTTTTTATCTTCTTCATGTTTTTAAGAGATATCATATAAGCATTTAAAATAAATAAGTATACTCATTTTCTTGTTGTGGGTCAATTTTGACAAAGATATCAACTGTGACTACTTTTGTAAAAGTACGTTTAGCCTCTTTCCCATTTCATACATGCTTGAATTTAGAATTTTGTTAATAAGCATAAATGCATGCACAAACACTCTATAAACAGACCACGAGTAAGCGACATGACCTCAAAGATGCTTTGACAAAGAGACGTCCATATTTCAAAGTTCAGAATTGACCCATAGTGCGAAAATAGACTGCAGTTTTCTTTATTCATTGTAAGGGTTAAAGCAAATACTGTATGGTGCCTATTTGATATTTTGGCGATTTTTGACATTTAGTGTGCAATTTCTATACTACATTCGACTTTTGTAGTCAATTTCTGAGCTTTGCAATTAAAAAAGAAAAAACAAAACTGCTGCAAATTTTACTTTTGTGTCCCTCAACGAGTTTGGGGTGAACTAATTATTTAGATGTTCAGCTGTGGCTTCTAATAGATGTGAATTGTAGTTTAACACTAACAACCTTTTTTGTAAAAGCTAAAAAATTTCAGCTGTGACATTTTGCCAATTCAGCTTTTAATGAATCACTCAGAATTGTGCAGATTTCACTGATTCCTTTGTCAGCTTTCCTGCATGATTCACTTCCATTTATGTATGGCTTTTTTTGAACTGCACTTTTGGCATGAATACTTTGGTCTTTTCTTTTATTCTCTGACTTTTGCTATAAAGCTTTTAACGCTATGTTTATCATCCCGTCCTCCAGTGAATCCTGTTTAATGCTGCCTTTGTTGTTCATCTTCTGAGTTCATTATTATGCTTTCAGCTACTGTGAATCACACTATAGTCACTAACCTGTAGAGCATACTAACATGACTTCATGATGAGACACTAGATAGACAGCTTCGCTATATCTACAACATGCAAAAAACATGTTTGATCTTCATATTCTAGAGCGGCTGCCTCATTATCATATGTTTTATATTTATTCATGTGCATTATGATATCATTTATTCATTCAGTAATATAATTCAGCCATTCCCCATTTGATCAAAATTTGGAAGTATATACATTCCTAAGCGATAATCACTATGAACATAGGGTAAGAGTAACTGTAGAGGAGACTGTGGCTCCTTTATTTGATGACTTTCTGGTGATAACCCATTTTTTCCAAGATGTACTGTAGATGCTGTATGGTGGTAGAAGTGTGGCGAACACAGGAAAAAAAAAAAAAAAGCTCCAGGATATAAGGTGAAATTGGTCATTTGATATTTTAGGGCAAGAGAATGTCATATAAAACCAATGCTAATGAAATTAGCATCTCAACAACAGTCAGCTCCAAAACAATCCACATTCAATACCAATGCTGTTAGTCTGAGCTTGTGCCTCTGAATTCACAGTCTGTGAAAAATTTGCATTGTTTTGTCTTAGATAATTAAGTTTGAGGACGGCCTCACCCTGCTGGCCAGTTTGATTTAGTTGAATGTGGAGCGCATTTAACTTTGCTTTAGCTTCACTTGAGAAGGCAGCACATCACTAGCCAGCTGTGAGCTCACATACTCAACCATATGCTGTTACATTGCACAAAAACTGTGAAGCTGATGTACTATAATTTCTCTGAAAGGCCTGCAGGAAACTTCTGCTGTGTGCATACTCCTCTTCATTAAACCTTGTCTCAGCATTTGGCATTTTGCTTTGCAAGCTCTATTAAAAATGTGCTAAAATCTAAAACATCGTCTTTACTTTTTCAGCTCACAGACAGCTCAAGCAGTCATTTGTGCATACTTAGGAAAATTCAGGTCTACTTAAGTTTTTTTTTCTTTTGCACAGTGGCAGAGTATCTATCTATCTATCTATCTATCTATCTACATACACTGTATACATACTCTATACATACACTTTGCCATTAAAAAATGCATTACATTTTTTAATATATTCAAATATTTTACATTTTAATCATATTTCACAGTATCACTGTTTTAATCAAATAAAATAAATACAGCCTTTGTCAGCATCAGAGATCATTTGCTTTATCAAAAATACATATATTTGACTATAAAAAAAATAAAAGTATTATAACATTATTATAACTTTGCCGTTTTAATATATTTTATGTAATTGCCATTACTTCAGTCTTCGGTGTCACATGATCCTTCAGAAATCATTCTAATATGCTGATTTGGCACTCAAGAAATATTTTTATTGTTGTTAATGTTGAACAATATAAAAACCTTTTATAATCACTTTTGATCAATTTAACGTGTCCTTGCTGAATTAAAGTTTTAAAACAATTAATCTTAGTTTAATTAACAGTTAATTAGTTGATAATTTCCTTTTTTTTAATAATGAATTTGATTAACCTTCAACAAAACTGAATGGTGCATGCATGCAGTGACCTAAAAATGGGTGAAGTGTGTGTCAAATATTTAAATTCAAATTTCCTTCCGTCTTCCGTTTGTTTGCGTTTTCAAGTGCTGTAGTGCAGGAATCCTTAACGACTTTTGTACAGTGATACCACTCACTATAAAGCTGTGCTATTTTGGGTATTTCTAACTGTTGACTCTTCATCGTGTTTCCTAACGGTACCTGGGGAACGCTTGACTGAGCACGCTCACCCGCAGACCTCTCAAAGCTTAGACTCTCAAATTAATCATTGCAGGTCTGCAGTGTTAAATAGGTACTGCACCGAAAATAGTGTGTTCCTATATTATTATGCAAGGGCCCTATTCATCTGTTTACCACATGAAATGTACAAATCAAACTGCCAGATCCTACACTGTGCCTCTGAAACCTCCTTCGCTTTATGTAATTCAGTTTGACATCATTTGTGTGAGTGGGTGAAAGGCTGCTGGGCTTTAAAATAGATTTAGACATTTATTTTTCTCCATATATTTCTGCCTCTGACTCTTTGTCTGAACACAGGTGAGACTCAGACATTTTGCCCCAATTGTTGATTTTATATATATAAGTGCTGTCAAATGATTAATCGCAATATGTGTGTGTACTGTGTATATTTAGTATGTATATATATATATACATACAAATACATGCATGTATATATTTAAGAAAAAAATTATATTTGTATATTAAATATATTTATATATAATATAAAATATAATAATATAAATATATAAATGCATATACATGTAAATATTTTCAAAATATATACTGAATGTGTGTGTATTTATATATACATAAAATTGTATTTTTGGATTAAATATATGGATTTTTTTTTCAAGTATAAATAAATCATATGTTTATACTTTGTTGTTCAGTAGGTACAAACAGGTATGGTATGTGTTTCCTGTATTGAATATTGCGATTACATGTGGGTTTGAAAGAAATGTTCCATAAAATCTAACAAAAAAATGTTGCTTAATATGGCCAGGACATTATACCATTTTCCTACTGATGTTTTTTTTTTTTTAGCCTTGTAGGAAATTGGTGATTTTTTTATTATTATTATTATATAGTACAAATGCATGTTCTACAGTTTACAGAAAGACCATACACTCATTTTTTCCCTTAAAACAAGGGAAAGAAAGATGGTCATGGAGGTTCCCTTTCTTTTGGAGATCCCAGTCTTTTCATGCGAGTATGAGTGTGTGCTCGTGTGTTACTGGCGGAATAAATGCTATTAATTTCTTGAATCTTCCCCTCAGGATGTCAGCTTAATCTTCAGCACCGCTGTCGAGACAACAACCTGTGTTACTAATTTATTAAGGTCAGCTTCAATTACCCAGCCCAGAAGCAGGAGATATCTATCACAGAGGTCCAGCAATATGTTTCAAGGACAATTATTTTTTATGGGACTGAGTCTAATCCATCTGCATAAGAGTCAGTTGCGGAGAGACAGATCTGTCCTTCAGCGAGTCTTGGTGTCTGCTGTCACCTTTGACATATTCTCCACTTGGCTTATTACGGGAGCCATAAAATGCTCATCAGGTTCTCTGCAGGGGCGCCGGCTTTTTTTCTGCCATCTGATTTGTGTGCTGAAATTCAGCTTGATTTGGGTATCACGGTGTGTGATATGTGTTGTGTTGCCATGTGAGCATCTTTATCTGGCAGAGACTGGAATTCATCATCAGTTGCTACCTCCTGTTCAAGCCTGAGACGGCAGAAAGCGTTTGTTTTCTTTATTTTACAAAAGCACAATGTTTTGTTGATATGAGTTCACAAGTAAAAGTAGACACTTTACAGTTCCAAGTGATGTATTACTTTTACCTTTATGAGCAAAAATGACTGCGTATTTTGAGTTGTTTCCACTGTTAGAAAAAAAATCCATGTCCTGCAGAGCGCACTTCAGCTTCCACTCTCCACACAAACGATTAGATATGTGTATATCAGAGCACATATATCTAGGTTAAACATTTAAACATTGTGATATGCTCATAGGCGCGGGAAGTGGGGTGCTGAGGGTGCTACAGCACCCCCTGTTTTTTTCTGTGGGCAACTGTTTAACTGTTGGGAATAAAAAATAAATAAAATCGGAGTGTCTATTTACACTAAGTGCAAATAGCCCGCCTTGTTGGCAGAGGCTATTTACACTAACTCCGCCCACCAACGTGTGATTGGGATAGTCAACATTACAAAAGACGGTCATCAATCATCAGATTCAGTGGCATAGATGGTGAAGCGTGTGTCATAGCCTACTCCTTTTGACACGATCGACCCGGGTTCGAATCTCCCTTTTGGTGACTTTTTTTCTCCCTTTTCAAATTTCAAATCACATCAGAAAAGCATTTATTTTTTAATAAAAATGAAAGAAATAATCAAAAAGTTGAAAATAAAGTATCGGGTAGGGTTAGGTGTTGGGAGGGCTTTTGTCCCAATAAGGTGGCATCCATTTAATAATTTGAATTATAATTAAAATTTACACTCAATAAGTTATTATTGCATACTGTTTTATAATGTATTACAATGCTGAGGTGCAGATAATTGACACTAGTAATAGTAGAAATCCTGCTTTTTTAACATAGTGTAACTAGGTAATTGCACTTAGTGTAAATAGCATATTGATAAAAAATACTTCTATTTTCACTTAGTGTAAATAGCATCTATCGGCAAGTTTTATTAAAATTTGTAGTTAAAATAACTAAAAATAAATGTTTTTTAAAGTTTAGAATTAGACAGCCTTTGCACACAGGCTTACGCTGGTAACTCATCAATGAACTTTCCTCGTCAATATAGGCTATATTTTTTCACACTTTTCTCATTCTATATTTCTGACGTTCCAAAAGCGCCTCCTACTGGCAGAGAATGAATGTTCATTTTCAATAATCCAGTCTGTAGTTTTTGTTCAGACCAATGCGAAAATCCACCCACATAACCCCGTTTTAAATTAATATAATAATTTATACTTCTGGCTCACCCCTGGTTTAAACGCTCAATTGTGAGGTTTATTATTTTATAATTTATTTTGGTTTTGTGAAAACCTGTATCTCAACTGTAAATCAGTTGCTATTTCGTGGTCTACAACATGAAAGAAAGCCATTATAACATGTACATGAAAAATGTAGAAACATTGGACACAACTATGGGGAACCATTGTGCAGCAGCAAGCATCACAACAAAAAAGGAACCTCAAGGTTGATCTAGGAAAATGTGTGCAAATGTATAGGGCCCCATTCCTATATATTGCCTGGGGTCCCCAATTCACTAAATCCGCCCCTGTTCATCATAATACACAGCTGCACACCAACAGCATGGTCTATAATGGATTTTAGGTAACTAATGGCGAAGTGATGGAAAGTTTTGCATAAACACTTGAAAGCAGTAATTTGCAGCAGAGAGTTAATAGCTTAATCTTTGTGACTTGAGAATAGTCTTTGGTATATCAGTGAAAAGTGGGGCATTAATTACGTTGTGTATTCAAAGGATCGTTTAAAAAGCTTAATTTCTTTAAAACGTAATTTAAAGTTAAAGGTTATGCTGTTTGCAACCCATGTTACTAAATAATGTATAATTTCTGAAGTGAAATATATTAATGAAAGAAAATGAACCGGCAAGTGGATTAATTTTATCCGTCTGGTATTATGCAGATGAAAAGTGCAATTCATTCAGATCTTTGTCTATTGGTTAAAGTTTTCCAAATTTTTTTTTCTTTCTTTCTTTCTTTCTTTCTTTCTTTCTTTCTTTCTTCTTTAAAAATGCATAATTGTGTAATAAGTTATGATATTTCGATTTAATAGTATATTAGTATTGTTATAAAGATTATAACTATTAGACATATAGTATTAGTCGTAGTGTAGTTAGTAGTATTAGTATTGGCATTACTTGTGCAAATACATTTATTATTATTATTATTATTTTAGATTATACAATGCAATACATTATTGATGCTGAGTATTGTTGTTGTGTTGTTGTTTTTATTAATAATAGTATTCTACTTTTAGGAATGAGTTATTTTTATGGATAATTAATTAAAACACAATTACACTACCTAAAAACAATAACACCCACACAACACAACAATAAATAATGTTGTTGTTGTGTAAAAACATTATTAATTATATAGTTATAGTATAATCCTAATGATTGTTTTGTTTTTATTTATATTTTTATTATCAAATGTATATATTTTTAGATGAAATAATATTTCCTTAGAATAGCATGCTTTGAAGATTTGGTCACAGTAGAGTTGTGAACCTTTGTTTAAGTTTTTGTGCTTTAAAACATTCATTCTTTAAAGAAATTAATATTTTTGACATATGATTAAATTGTGTACTCTTACATGACTTGTACTACGGAAATTGATGTTATTACATTTGAAGTTATATCAGTGATCTGATCATTGTTCTAGATTCTTTATATTCTTTATTCAGCAACTGGGATATTTCTGCAATGATATACGGTAACTGAAAATTTGACCTTTTACATGATGCTGCATCCTTGCCAGTAGGCATTGATTTAAAGTCCAAGACCACTGTCAGCAATCAATCAATCAATCAATCAATCAATAATTTGTGCACCTTTGGATATGAAGGTAAATATAGAAACTGATATGTTCATCTGTTCTTTCATATTCACATTACACATTAAATTACATCTGATTAACGTTGAAGATGATGCCTGAAGATGAGGAGTATTTTTCGAAAGCACACTTGCAATATGTCTCTTCACTGACCCTCCACATATTGGCTTTTCTAAACAGACCTTGTTTCTCATCCAGCAGCGACTAACTTCACAATGCTGCAGCAAATTTCTGCCAGGCTCCTCTGTGTCCTCCGGAGATTGGATGGGCTTGATAGCTGCCTCCACCAGCCTTTTATCATAGGTTCTCTCTCTGACTGGATGTTCCATGAGGGTCCTGCTCCATGGGGGATCCTGAGCAAGAAAGCCCAAGGATAGGGGGTCTTAAGAGAAATGAGTGTGTGTTACACCAGTGCGATTCAGGATTTTTATTTCCCCAAGGGTGGAGAAGGCAGTCATTCTGACCCTTATGCCCTGGTGTACTTGATGTACTGATAAATCCAAAGAAAGACTGTTCACAGCTTTATAGCCATACTGTATCAATGGGTCAGATCTACTGAGATAATAACTATTTTGAGATGAACAGTGCATGTTTCCATTGATTTAAACACCATGATTTTGGTGATATGGCTTATTGTGGTTTTGTAAACTCCAACGCAACATTTCTCATTTTTGTTTAGTTCACCCAAAGATAAAAATTATTTGACAGTTCAATCACCCTCATGCTATCCAAGATGTAGTTGAGTTTGTTTCTTCATCAGAACAGATTTGGAGAAATGTTGCATTACATCACTTGCAGTGAATGAGTGCCGTCAGAATGAGAGTCCAAACAGCTAATAAAAAAACTTCACAATAATTCATAAGTAATGTACAGTAAGTAATCCACAATCTTCGTGTTTGTAAGGGAAAAAAACATTAAGACATTTTTAACTTAAAATCATTGCTTCCAGCTAAAATGCAAGTCTTCTATCCATAATATTGCTTTCTCCAGTGAAATATCATCGAATTCAGGGGGATGAGAGATAGCACAGATCAGGGCAGTTATAAGCAAAAGCAAGTCCAAAAAGCAATTCTACACATGTCGGTGGATTTTGATATGAGAGGGCAACAGGTAATGGACTTTTTTACTGGAGGATGTGTGCTTATAGGAAGTCTCACGCGGCCATGCATTATTTTTTTTTTCCTTCTTGTTTTCTCGTTATAACGACTTAATTTTCTCGTTATATCGACATAACGAGAGTTGTTTTCTCGTTATAACGACTTAATTTTCAGGTTATATCACATAACGAGAGTGGTTTCTCGTAGAACGACCTTAATTTTCTCGATATAGACATAAGAGAGTTGTTTCGCGTTATAACGACTTAAATTTCTCTCGTTAATCGACAAAGTTTTTTTTTTTTTTTTAACAATGATTGTTTGATCTACTGTTGTTATAGTAACGAACTCAACCTGATGGACAGATAAACCACGCGCTCTTACTGTAGCCTATGTCGTGGATATTTCAGCAAATTTCGCTTCGCCTAGTAATAACGTCTACAATACAAAAATAAAGGCTGATCAATCACGGTTGATATTTCCAGAGACAGTACGCTAAACATGTGTTTGTGTAATTAATATGTTTAAATGGTCAAAGCAACACCGCAAACACAGCGGAGCGCCTTCAGGATGCAGAACTATTCTAAAATCTTCCAGAGCTGCTTGGATTCAACTCACTTTAAATTTTCCTTTTATTTGAGAGAAAATTATATATAATTTGTAATTTTAGTAGTCATTATATGCTGTGACTGATATCATGTGCGTTACAAGCTTCTGTTTGAAAAGAGCGTTCATGTGTAGCTATGTTATTGTGTGTGTGTGTGTGTGTGTGTGTGTGTGTTGTGTGTGTTGTGTGTGTGTGTGTGTGTTGTGTGTGTGTGTGTGGTGCTTGTGTGGTTTCCACAAAGAAATGTAGAAAACACAAAAGATTACAACACTGTAGAACATCACTGAATTAAATTAGCCTATACACTTTACATATAAATCACATTTCTTATCAATATACATTTAATGATTAACAATAAAGATTAATAATAAGGAAAAGAGGCACATTACAAATAGCCTACGTCGTTGAAGCCTGTCCTACTGTAGATAAACAGAACACCCCCGCTTATTAACTAACAATAATGTACCTCAAAGAAGCACAAATAAAGATATAGGTGCAAACAGAATACAGTGACGTCAACCTTGGTTTTAATAAGCAGTTATTATTTTATGACACAGAACGCGTTGGTGAAACTCATGCATCTAGTAAGAACTTAATACACAAAATAGTCATAGATTCAAGCATTTAACATTTATGAATGAATTAAACATCAGTAGCCTAATGAACAATACTGTACAAATTATAGCGATCACGAGGTAGGTCCTATTCTATCCCAAACACGTACAGTAAAGTGGACATACAGTATAGCCTACAACACCCCATCAGTTATATTCAGGTCAATAGTGCCACCTGTTGGCGCAGTTTTGTAACTTAGAGAACAACTTTTTTATGTAGAGATCACGAGAAATTAAGTCGTTATAACGAGAAAACAACTCTCGTTATGTCGATATAACGAGAAAATAAGTCGTTATAACGAGAAAACAACTCGCGTTATGTCGATATAACGAGAAAAATAAGTAGTTTTTACGAGAAAACAACTCTCGTTATGTCGATATAACGAGAAAATAAGTCGTTATAACGAGAAAACAAGAAGGAAAAAAAAAATAATGCATGGCCGCTTAGAACTTCCGTTTCGATCTATAGATTATGGATTTATATTCATATTCGTTCATCTTCAGAACACAAATTAAGATATTTTTGATGGAATCTGAGAACTGTCTGACCCTGCATAAACAGCAACGCATACAGACATTGAAACGACATGAGGGTGAGTAATTAATGACAGAATTTTCATTTTTGGGTGAACTAACCCTTTAATGATGAATTTGCCTCTTACAAACACATAGCTTTTCACTTCACAAGATGTTAATTGATGGACTGGAGTCATGTGGATTACTTGTGGATTATCGTGATGTTTTTATCAACTGTTTGGACTCTCATTCTGACGGCACCCCTTCACTGCAGAGAACACTGTGAGCAAGTGATGTAATGCTGAATTTCCACATATCTGCTCCAATGAAGAAACAAACTCATCTACATCTTGGATGGCCTGAAGGTCATTGTTTTTTGAATGAACTATTTCTTTAACTTGAATTGAAAAAAAGCATAGATTAAAAAAATAATAATTATACTGTGATACTAAAATATTCCATCTTGTCACAGTCATGAGATGTAATGTCCAAAAATTATTGAAGAGGTATGAAGAAAATAGCTGTGTACCATGACTACAACATTGAAGATGCAAGGCCAGGAGCAGATAAAAATTCTCCTTTTCTCATTTATTTCACATTGTGGCACACATTTAAGTGCTGTTCACCAGTTATATCAGTTTTATCTGTAGTGGCTTGTTTCCAAGTGTTGGGTCACCAATTGAAGGTCGCCAACAGTCATTGGCTTGGTCTGTAATGCGCCCTTGGGTTACTATATACATATGTGTTCCACAATTTATATTGAGTTATCACTTATCAGCACAGTGAATTTGGCTTTACCCTGAAATTAATGTAGCTATTAGCTTTGCTAATCTTCTCAAACAGCCTGCAGGATGGCTGATTAGAACTGTCCCCAAGGAGCCGATGTATTGACCTAATTAGCGAACGGAATTGGGGTGATTATTTTGCGCGTAAAATGTTGTTCATGATAAACAAAGATTATGATGATAGCTCTAAAGATTTCCACAGTTTAAATGTTGGTAATTACCCTGTACCAATCTACATCAGCAGAGCTGTGCGCAGAGTTCGGTTAGCATAATAGATGGGGATTATCAGCGTCTTCTCTAGTTACACTGCGTACTGTTTTATGGAGGATATTTTTACTCATTGATTAGCAGTGATTAAAATGTGCATTTGAGCTGGAGTTATTGTTCCTTTCCTTCCTGTTCTCTGTATACTCCAGCTGTCCTGTGAAATGTGATTTCAACCATACAGGAAAAAAAAAAGTAAAATATATGGAGGGAAAAATATATATCTAAATGCTGTTCAAAAATATATTTATATTTTTTAAATTCAGAAAAATTCCAATAATGTATGTATGTGTATTATATAAATGTGTATATTATATATATACTGAAAATATTTTAGTAAATATTTTTTGGTAATTGTATATTTTGAAATATATTAAAACAATATTTATTTTTTTGAAACAATAAATATATATATATATATCTATATATATATAATATTATATATATAATATATATAATGCATTTGTTACGTGAACCATGCATTTGTAGGTATTGTTACACTCGCATGTTCACGTCATTAAAATGTTGCAATTTCACATGCCGCACGCCCAGTCACAGAATTCTACAGCGTTTTGATCTTGGAGGCCATCAGTCTGACATTACTCAGTAGAGCTGCTACAAGCGCAGCCTCATTCTGCTCAGGTTCACACTAATTGTGTCTGACTCTGAATGGAATAAATGCAACTGATATCATTGCGTAATGGCGATGCATTATTCACTGTAGATCTTTCAGAGAGGACTAGTCTGGGTCACCATTGTGTTTGCAGTGGTTTCCTGTGGTTAAGTAGTTCCTCTGGTAAATATTTCATGGTTAAAAGGACTAGATCCCTGCAGGCAGCATCACTGAGCCACAACAGTGGGTAGTATCGCTTCTTCATTCAATTAATATGGCATACTGTATCATACCGTTCATGCCAAAATGCAGTTTCTGAATGCTTAGCTTCTGTTCTTAACTGTTTTAATCAAGATCTATGGAATATGTTAATCATATAAAAACACATGTATTCCATAGATCTATACATTTTAAATTTAAAATGATTTTATTTCAATTAAGCACATTTCCCCCAAATTAATTTCCTCACAATGCATTCAGTCATTAGCATGAATTAATTAGCAGGTAATTCATTTTGGTACCTCTTTACAACAACGTGTTTTTTGTTAACATTAGCTAACATGAACTAAAAATGAGCAGTGTATTTTTTAAGGTATTTATTTGTCTTTGTTAATGTCAGTCACAGCGCAATATTAACAGATATAACTTTTTCTTTGATATTAAAAACATATTATTATTTTTTTAAAGTGCCCCTATTATGCCTTTTCGAATATTACCTTTCATGCAGTGTGTCATGTAGCTGTATGTGAACATAAACTCTCTGCAAATTTGTGAACCCGACTTGATCGATAAATAAAGTTATTGTCTATCAAAAAAAAAGTCGGCTCGCAATCGCCTAAACGAGTCGTCAGGAATTTGAATCTTATTCTGTTACGGCTCTACGTCACGAAGTAAGACATCTGCATAATATCCGCCCACGTTCTACATCGCCAACTTGCCCGCCCACAAACAGTAAAATTTCCATGTGGTTAACATCATGTCGAGAAGATGCTGTATCCTACGCTGTGAGAGTAAATTTGTTTTATCACATCTTATAATGACCACAAACTTGTTAACACTTGACACTTACCACTGAGAAACATCCTGCTCCAGTCGTGCTTGCGAATCAGTCTCTTGTCAATCAGCCAGTTCAACCGTTTCATCATCAGACTCCGGCTCGAATTGGTAAGGTACAATCCATACCATCTTTTCTATGTATTGACAAATCTCCAGGGCTGTCAATGTAATGGCAATGGGCGTTTCTTTTCCAGCACGCGCTGTACGCGGTAGACCAATCCAGAGCCAATATCTCTACGGCTCTGGACCAATCACAAAGGACTGCGCCATCTGACCAATCACAGCAGTGAGGGCTCACGGAAAGGAGGGGTTTAGAGAGACTGATTCTTTGAACTGCTTCGCACGAGTCGTTTACGAATCATTTAGAAATTAGGTAAAATTAAATCTGTTTTTGGAGAAAAGTAATGTGTTTTTTGATCTTGCATGCATGTAAACCTGTTTTAGTAGACTCATAAAACAATATTAGCAACCTTAAAAATGTCATAATAGGGGTACTTTAAATAATAACAAAAAACAATAACGTTAATTTTAATTAAAGAAATGTGTTTGAAAATATTTTACAGATAAGTAATATTATATTTTTATCATATTTTTATATTAACTTATTATTATAAATAAACTAATTTTGTAACCAGTAAAATAAGAATTATTATTAGTATTATTATTATTTAAAGGAACATATTAAAATATAACAATAATATTAAAAAATCTGCAAGGATAAGCCAGTGTTTATACTTGTTCTTCACTGTTTAGTTAGTAGTAGTAGTAGTAGTAGTAGTAGTAATATTATTATTATTATTTACCTTAATTTTTGTTTGTTTGGTGAAACATACTGCTATCATGTAAACTCTGATAAAATATGTTTTGAATTCAAAAAGCGACACATCAAGCACATGCATGACACCCGTGATTGTTATTTTTAGCTTTAATATCGGCTTGATATTACGCTTTGACTACCCGAGACGCTGCTTGTTCCATTTGCCAAAATAAATATCTGAGACAGAGAAGGTTCAGTGCGACGGTGTCAGGGGATCATCTTCTCTGGAACCCTGATGACTCACACATGTAGAGAGAGAGAGAGAGAGCTGTTCCAAGCCACAGTCTCCCCCGACAACAAACAAGACTTTCGTATGTTCAGAAGATTTCCATTCCTTCTAAAAATGCTACAGGGAATAACTAACGCATTCTCCGGATCTGAATGAGTGGGCGACCATAACTAACTATAAAAAGTCAGCTTTGTTTTTATTCACATTTTGATATGCTTGATATGCTGAGAGACGTGCGGCGCCTGCTGTAGCGAGACTGTCATAAGTCACTGTCTGCCTCCTGTTTAGCTCATGCATCTGTTGCATTAACCCTCCGATTAGTTGATATTTTCGCGCACGCTAATATCGCTAGCACGCACCGGAACAGACACTCCCCTGGTCTCCAGATTTGTAGTTAATCAGCCCAGATGGTGATTCTGACCATGGTCATTTAATCGTTATGTTTACGAGTCTGCTCATGAGAAAAACAGTAGCACGCCCCTGAGATGGAGAGCGGGGCCCGGCGCTGGTTATTCTTGGAGAGCGAGACGGAGAGAGAGACTCATTAGGCAGGTAGGAATATGAGTGGCACAGCTAGTATGCCACTGAGCCCCAAGTCCAAATCTTCCTCCTCCAATTAGGGTTCTGCCAGTGTGAATGAGTGAGCGAGGAAATGTGTAAGAAAATGTCCTTCTGAATTTTAAGAATGTGTGTGCGTGCAACCCAACTGTGGGTTTCTATGCCAACATAAATGACTTTCTGCTCTGTAATTGTATTCTAGACAGATTGCAATCTCAGATAGATGGGTGAGACTGATGAGAACTTGTCCAGGTCACATTTAGCAAAGAAAGAAATGATAGTTTGCATAAAGAGAAAGAAGCCCATTTTAGGACCATTAGGATTTTTGAAGTGAGACATCATCTTTATTAAGCACATTTTCTCCACCCAAATGTTTTATTACCGTGAGGTGGTCATCATTTATGTTGTTCTCAGTGTTGATTCTCATTAAGTACGATGTATTTTCTACAGTTAAATTAATAAATACTTTTAAAATGTAACTATCATCATTTATAATAAAGCAGTTATTAGTATATTATTATTACAACAAAAATATATGATTAGTAATTCTCAATTTAAATGTAGTGTTATTTATTTGTATTTCTTTTTTGCTGGTCTGTGAAGATGATTAGTCAATTTATACAATATATAAATATTATATATATATATTAGATATATATATATACTATATATATTCTTATCTATATATATAGAATATATATATTATATATATATATATACAGTATACTGAGACATTAGCTCAAAACAGGGAAAGGTATATAAATAATTACAAATACTATAATAATTACAACTATTTATTCAAGGTGCCAGTAGTAATGTAGCAGATAATATTTGTCAAACTAATCGTTCGTCCGCGAACATTCAGTGTAAGTTCATTCATCTCTCAGGGAAAGGATATTTTCGTGGCCACAAGAAAGTATCGTGCCTATCGTATTAGTGCATTTGAGCATGTACGCTGGATAGAATCGTAAAGGGACCATTATTCACAAGCAGGACCAGAAAACTCATGGCGTTGTGCACAAAGTTTTATTAACGAAAACGCTTAACACACATAAACTAGTCTAAACAACAAACAAAAAAAACATACAACTCACCACACGTACATACAAAGGGGAGCTCTAAAGTGGGAGAATGAAGCATTAGAGAAACCAGAGATGCAGTATGGAAAATGAGTAAGAACAACGGAGTTAAACCATCAGTGCCGTTTTACCACCGCTTATACAAAACTCTGTTTCTGTTAGTTAATATGTACGATACTTGCATGCCCTGTGGCTGAGAAGAGGGCCGGATGCAGTAGTTCTCGGATTGAAAGTTTATGGTTTGAAGGTTTGGTGCGTGAGTTTCACGTTCTTCCGGGTTTGCAGGGTGAGATGACTCCAAAAGAGTTATTCTGGCCCGGTGGTGATGGGAGAGTTTTCTCCCCGATGAAGGTTGATGAGAGAAGAGAAGAGCGCAGAGCTCGCGAGACATCAGCTGAAACTTGGTGAATGGAACTACGAGGCAGCGCCTGGCACATTTAGGGTGTCCTTAGAAGAGTTCTAGATCACAAAGCATCCTCATCCTTCTTAGATGCTAAAAAGAAACCGCAGACTGAGCTGGGTTGGGGAATTAAGCAACCAGAGTGGGAAGGTGATGAGAGCGAGTGAAGAGACGAACAAGCCAGGTGGGTCACTGATGTGAGAGCTTTATCTTCTATCGAGGTCACACCTCTCGGTGGTCAATGAGCCAATGGTGACTTGCACTTCTGGAGGGAAAGTTTACGACTTTTTGTCTCTGAACATGGTAATTTGCATATGTAACTGGTTTGGATGTTGATGCAAAGACTACTAAAGATTCTTAGAACACTAATATGTTGCATAGGCATAAACATATAATATACACTCTCAATTAGATCATCCGAGTACTAATTCATATATACTAAACATGGTATATAAGGTTAAAGAACAATGGTTATAAGCATTAGCCTGCAGAAAACATTATACAATACAAAAGACAATATACAAGAACAGTAATAATATACACAATGATCTGAAGGATCATGTGTGTTCATTCAAAGGTTTTCCTATTAATTAGTTAGAGAAGAGTCCATTTTTATGGGCATAATGTCCTTTCCTATGGTGTTAACAGATGATTTTGTCTTTGGTTGCCATCATGGAACCAGAGGCCTGTTCTGCCCTTATGAGGTGTTAGATGCATTTTGGGGAAGGGTCCATAGACCCTCATAGTTGGCTTGTTGTTTGTGTGAGGGGGTGTTAGGGATTATTTGTTAAATATAACAAATAGTTGTGTGTCTGATTGGTCCAAATGCTACAATATGTAACTTTACACTTAAAGTTTTGAAAGAATTGTTATGGTCACAAGGCTGCATTCTCATTGGTGAAAAAAATTACAGGGGGGGGGGATAATATTGTAAAAATATTATTACAATTTATAAAAATTATTTACAATTTAGAATAATTTTTATTCTTTTCTTTTCTTTTTGTTTATTTATTTATTGTTTAGAACAATGTAAAAATCTTTGCATTTACTTTTGATTAATTTAATGCATCCTTGATGAATAACATAATTTCTTTCAATATATAGGCACTGCTCTTTAAAAGTACAGCATTGAGAATCTTAATGGTCCTAAAAGGAGTTTCATTTTCTTTAAGCACAATGTATTTCAATCTTATTTCTTTCAATTTTCTGTTCAAATGAGTCTTAAAAGTAGAGCTGTCCTTACAGTTTTGCTCTGCTATTAATCATTGCCTTGGCAATGAAATGTGGGGCGAGACCATAGACAGGTAAAATATAAGGATGTGCACAGTCATTCCTGTCTGTGATGATGGACATTCACAGCATCCATAATGAAAATGTCCACTAGTGATCACAGATACAGTACATGAACACTCTCAAATGTCTTGCCCTTGAGCATCAAAAAGCCCAAGCCGGACATGTTTCGGACAGATTTTGTGAATATTCCTCAGATTGGGTGGTCCATTGACAGAATCCCCCTTATTAAAAGAGTTTATTTAAAGATGTGACTTTATTCAGTGCCCTTTCGCTCCCATCAGCTCCTGTCAAAACTCCTTTAAGACTCTGTGATCAGCAGGTTTTTGCTCCGACCAGAGAGCAGCAGCAGTCTTAAATTATTCACCAGAAACTTGGGCTCTGCCTTTTAATGGGCAAATATTGAAGCAGCGGATAGGTAGAGAGGATTCTGGGAGTCTCGGAGGAGTGCAGAGAGAGAGAGCGAGAGAGAGAGAGAGCTATATTAACTGAAAGAAATGCTGTCTCATGGCTTTTCTTCCTGCGCTGTCTCCCCTCTAGTGAACTGTTGGGAAGCACACATAAGTTACTCTTTATTTAGGATGTAACTCATCCTGTCAACATGGGTGTGGGCCAACACAGCTCATGAGTATGTTTAACACTACACACTGTAGTATGATAAAAATATGCTGGCCGGGTTTTGTTATAGTCTTCTTAATGTGGTAAATATATTTGTGGCCATGTTGTATATAACTGCTTTATGAACAGGTGAGAGAAGAAAATGCATGGTGTAATGCAAAAATAGAAGGGAAGCATCCCAAACGTAAATTTAGCCTTACATCACTTGCTCATCAATAGATCCTCTGCAGTGAATGGGTGCCGTCAGAATGAGAGTCCAAACAGATAATAAAACATCACAATAACCCACAAGTAATCCACACGACCCCAGTCCATCAACTAATATCTTGTGAAGCAATAACCATGTGTTTAGTAATAAACAAACCCAACAAGACATTTTTATCTTTAGACTCTTGCTTTCACTGAAATATGAGTCTATAATATGGCTTATAGAAGAGATGAAAAAGTCATCTCACCTGACTAAAGAGAAATATACACAGATTTAGCATTGTTTAAAAGCAAAAACTGCCCTATACATTCTAAACAGTTCTAAAAGTGATGTTTTATCAGCTGTTTGGACTCTCATTCTGACGGCACCCATTCACTGCAGAAGATCCATTGGCGAACAAGTGATGTAATGCTAAATTTATTTTCCTCTACTCCTCTACATCTTGGATAGCCTGAAAACTGAATCATCCTCAAGTCATCCAAGATGTAGATGAGTTTGTTTCTTCAAAATGATGCACATTTCTGCGAATTTAAATTATTGGTTGAACTATTTCTTTAAGTACTGATTTAATTAAATGGATTGGCAGCATCATTTCTGCAAATATTTGATCTGCTTCAAAACCTAGTGAGCTGCCTCACTGCTTACTGCCTGCATAATAAGGCAACATTGCAACGGTTATGAAACCTCTTATGTGACTGATTTGGAACGCAAGAGGGAAGATGTGATACTTTAATAACCATAAATAGAAATGACACACACACAACATTTTCATAAAATTGTCAAAGTTTTTAATCCTAGATTATTGAATCATTTTTAACTATTTATTTGTATCAATAAATAGAATTATGAGTACTCTTGCAATCGACGTTTCTCTTTCTTCATTTGTCATCTTAGATTTTTTTGTTTTTTATTTTTTTCATTTTTCCCATCCACTGGCTTATCACAGTGCATTATAAAAATTGCCTTCTCCTTGAAGGATACATGTGAGGCTGCCTTAGAATTTGGTCAAAACAAGGTGTCTCAGGAGGCAGCATAATTAAGTTCCCTAGCTTCATGCCGGGAGACGAGCCTGTGATGTCTTAAAACGTTGCATCCGTAAGCAGCATACCGGGTTTTAGAACAAAGCAATTGTGTTTTGTGCCTGTTTCTCTGTGTGTGTGCAGAATTACATATGTGTGAGATGAAACAACTCCAGACTAGACACTGTGGAAATTATTGTTTAACCCCCCTCAAGTTGCAAATATTGTCAAATAATATTAATCTTGAGGTCCAGTTGCTCGCCTGTAGTTGAAACTGCAGGCAGCCGGTCTTTGATGAGTCTATCAGTGGTTTAGTGTTTCTGTAACATCACAAACAGACGGAGAGAAACCCTGTGCATATCCACCGCCGTCCTGCAGACCTGCATTATTCAGTTCTGAAGTCTTCAAAGAACTTTAAGCCTGTCCACAAATCCACAAAGCAAGCAGTTCAGTACCTCGAAAATTCCTTCAAAAATGCACAAGGCACTCCTGGGATTTATTCAAGATGAGAACAAAAAAAAAAAAATGTTCCAGACAACATTGTTCTAAATGTGATTATGCGACAATCTGTTCAATTTTTCTCTTCCACCCAATACGCAAGCAAAACGTTCCATGCTACTGCAGGCGTGTTTGTTTTAAGTTGACAGCATTTTTGAAAATAATTTGTTTGAAATTCTTTTGAGCAAGATAACAGGCACACCGAATTAAACCGGAGAGGTCTGTAATTCATATTCCACTCGAAGCTAGAGGTGTCCTCACGGTTTTGCTCTGCTATTAATCACTGCTTTGCATTTAATGTGAAATGTGAGACGAGACCATAGACAGGTAAAATACTAATTAGATTGTTGAACACAGTCAGTCCTGTCATGGTGATGGACATTCACAAAGCATCCATAATGAAAATGACCACCTGCATTCATGCTCATATCTCACATGTTGCCCTTGGAGCAAAAAAACTGACGAACAGAATAGAATAGAATAGAATAGTAGATAGTAGTAGAAGTTTATGGCTTTATATTTGTTTATACATCTCTCACACACACACATATTGTCAGTATTATTATTTTTTGAATAAACTACTGATCAAATGTTTGGAATCATAACTTTTTATTCATGATTTTAAAAGAAGTCTTGTCTCGTACACTCATTTAATCAAAGGCTGCATTTATTTAATCACAAACGCAGTAAAACCAGTATTGTGAAATATGAGTTCCCATTCAGTCAGTCACGTTCAACGTTACGTCAGTGACTGACGAATTGGGATCTCGCCCGAGAGCCCAATCACCTTCGAGTGTTAACTAAACAAGCCAATGACAGTTGGCGTGCGTGTTTCGCCACGCGCACCCCGCCCCGCAGCGCGGGTATAAAAGGAGAGCGCGTGCAAACGCACATCAGCTTTTCGCTTCGGAGCCGAGCCTTCTACAGGACGAATCTCCGCGAGTGTTCGAGAAACAGCTGGCGTTGGTGTGACGGCATATCAGCGGGGGTTGCCATCCAGTCTCCTGAAACCTCGGCGGGCTGCAGCTTTCATTCTGCGGTCTCGCCGCGACCTCCCCTGAGCGCTTCAGCGCTTTCACTAAAAGAGTGTTGTTTCCTTCTAAAAGAGCAAATTCTAAAAGAGCTTCACGAGCGACGGGCGTCTTTTTAAAGATGGCTTCCCGCTCGTGCGTTTCTGGATGCGGTCGTTTCCTGCCTTCATCTGACGGTCATGATCACTGCCTCTCGTGCTTGGGCTTACAGCACGCTGAAGCAGCGCTCATGGATGAGTCATGTTCTCACTGCGGGAACATGACCATCGCGACATTGCGGTCCAGATACCTCCTCATTAAACGGGGGGGTATCCCCCTTGCCATGCCCCGCTCTAGCTCCTCTGGTTCTCGGAGGGCTACTTCGGTTCACGGTCAGGGAGACCTGAGGGTTACGGTGAGAGCTTCCCCGTCGAGTACGTCTCCGCGGGCCTCTCATTCCTCGAGCATGTCGCACCACCTGGTGCTTCCGGACGAGCGTGCTGGGTCCTCGGACAGGGCGGGGTCCAGCATCTTGTGCGGGGCACAGGCAGAGGACAGGATGTCGATCGCTGCATCGGAGGGCGAGCTAGGCTCTGGAGATGATGATTCAGCTGCGCTGCCACCGTCAGGAAGAGTGTCACTGCCCGAGTCAGATCCAGAGCTGACCACTATGCTTTCCCAGGCTGCAGAGAGTGTCGGGCTGCACTGGAGGCCTACGCCTTCTCCCGAACGCTCGAGGCTGGATGATTGGTTCCTGGGGGCGCAGGCCGGCCATCGGCAGCCGCCTCCGGTTCCATTCTTCCCGGAAGTGCATGAGGAGGTTACTAAGTCGTGGAAGGCACCTTTTTCTGCCCGAAACAGACTTGGTGCCTCCTCCGTCCTCACCACCCTCGACGGGGGGGCGGCCCAAGGGTATGTGGACATCCCTCCGGTCGAGCGCGCGATTGCCATGCAGCTCTGCCCGCAAAGCGCCGCCGCCTGGAGAGGTAGTCCACGCCTTCCGTCCAGGGCCTGTAAGTTCTCGTCCGCTCGGACGGCTAAGGCTTACAGTGCCGCTGGACAAGCCGCTTCCGCCCTGCACGCCATGGCCCTCCTTCAAGTCCACCATGCCAAAGCGTTGAAGCAGTGGCACGAGGGTGGTGCTGACCAGGTGGCTGCAGGAAACTGGCGCACCGCGTACGGACCTCGCGCTCCAGGGAGACGAAAGTTCACGGCGCAGGCCCTGGTCAGACGTTCTGTCCACTTTGGTGGTCCAGGAGCGCCACCTATGGCTGAACCTGGCAGATATGAGGGAGGCCGACAAACACCGTTTTCTGGACTCCCCGATCTCCCAGGCCGGGCTATTCGGCGAAGCGGTGGAGGGCTTTGCCCAAAAGTTCTCCGCCGCACAGAAGCAGACGGAGGAGTTCCGACACATCCTGCCCCGGCGGTCTGCTGCTGTCCGCACCCCACCGCCGGCTGCAGCCCCTCTGTCTGCTCGTCACCGAGGGTGCCCTCCTGCGGCATCCACCTCCGCTCCGGCGCGGCCACAACAGCAGCCTTCACAACGGCCGCAGCGTGGAGCTGGCCGCAGGAAACCGGCGCAGCCCGCCTCCGCCCCTGCCAAGCCCGTGAAGCGCCAAAGCAGGCGGCGTCCCTGAGACAGGCGACCCGGAGCTCTTGGATCCTGCTCTTCAGGAGATGGTGACTGCACCACTCCTTCCCCCGGAGGAGGGCCGGGTGGAGAATCTTATGTTCCCTTTTGTTTTTGTTCCGCCACTGGCTACTAAGCCAGTGGTACCCAAAACTTCATTAAAAGAGCAGTTTCCTTTGCCTCCGGGTCCCAAGAGGGCGAGGACGGCGGTGCACGAGACACAGTCTCCACACAGCCGGCCCCCTCTCCCTTCGCTAGTGGGCAGCAGGGTTCAGTTCAAGGACGCTACGCCTCCTCACGAGCCCCCTGCCCAGCAGTGGAGCCAGGTAAGTGGCGCGCCGCGCACTCAGACCCCACCCAGTGACGCATGGAAGCCTCCCGGGCTGGGTCCCTGTGTTCCACTTCGCTGCCCCACTGCAGGTACGTCAGTGGTCTCCCTAGTCCCGCTAGTTCGGTCGCTGGGGGCCTGGTTAGCCCTCCCCAGGCCGTCTCGCTGGCTCCTGAGAACCATCAGACTCGGCTACGCGATTCAGTTCGCCCGGCGCCCTCCCAAGTTCAGGGGCATTCGGTTCACCTCTGTGCCGGACAAGGATGCTCCTGTCTTGCGTGCAGAGATCGCGGTCCTGCTAGCGAAGGACGCGATACAGCCGGTCCCCTCCAGCTGAGATGAGGTCAGGTTTCTACAGCCCATAATTCATCGTACCCAAGAAAGGCAGTGGATTACGACCAATCCTGGACCTGCGCGTACTGAACCGGGCCCTTCACAAGCTCCCGTTCAGGATGTTGACGCAGAAACGCATCTTTCAATGCGTCCGTCCTTTCGATTGGTTTGCAGCGGTCGACCTCAAGGACGCGTACTTCATGTCTCGATTCTCCCTCGACACAGACCGTTTCTCCGCTTTGCGTTCGAAGGGCGAGCATATCAGTACAAGGTCCTCCCCTTCGGGCTATCCCTGTCGCCTCGTGTCTTCACCAAGGTCGTGGAGGCAGCCCTCGTCCCATTGAGGGAAAGAGGCATTCGCATTCTCAACTACCTCGACGACTGGCTCATACGGGCCCAGTCCCGAGCGCAGTTGTGCGAACACAGGGATATGGTGCTCAATCACCTCAGCCGATTGGGGCTTCGGGACAACTGGGAAAAGAGCAAACTCTCCCCGGTGCAGAGGATCTCTTTTCTCGGCATGGAGCTGGACTCGGTCAACCTCTCGGCACGTCTCTCAGTAGAGCGTGCGCAGTCGATGCTGAACTGCCTGGGGTCCTTCCAGTGCAAGACGGCGGTTCCACTGAGACAATTTCAGAGGCTCCTGGGGCATATGGCATCCGCAGCCGCTGTCACGCCGCTCGGGTTGCTTCATATGAGACCGCTTCAGCGTTGGCTTCACGACCGGGTCCCGAGATGGGCATGGCGACACGGCAATTACCGGGTTTCTGTCACCCCGTTCTATCATCAGACCTTCAGCCCGTGGGCAGATCTTACCTTTCTTCGGACAGGGGTGTCCCTTAAGCAAGTATCCAGGCATGTTGTTGTGTCAACAGATGCCTCCGCCGGGGGCTGGGGTGCCATGTGCAGTGGGAATGCAGCTGCGGGGCTCTGGTCGGGGCCCCGACTACAGTGGCATATCAACTGCCTCGAGTTGCAAGCAGTATGGCTGGCTCTGTGCCGCTTCAAATCGCTGCTACACGACAAGCACGTACTGGTCCGTACGGACAGCACTGCGACCGTTGCGTACATCAACCACCAGGGCGGTCTACGCTCCCGTCGCATGTCGCAACTAGCCCGCCATCTCCTCCTCTGGAGTCAGAAGCATCTGAGGTCGCTTCGCGCAGTTCACATCCCAGGCGAGCTCAATCGTGCAGACGACGAGCTCTCACGTCAGCCCGCCCATCCGGGAGAATGGCGACTCCACCCCGAAACAGTCCAGCTGATTTGGAGATGCTTCGGGGACGCTCAGGTAGACCCGTTTGCCTCACCAGACACGTCCCATTGCCAGTTGTTTACCTCCCTGGCCGAGGGGACCCTCGGCACGGACGCACTGGCGTGCAGCTGGCCTCGGGGCCTACGCAAATATGCGTTTCCCCCAGTGAGCCTTCTCACGCAGACACTGTGCAAGGTCAGGGAGGACGAGGAGCAGGTCCTCTTGGTGGCGCCATACTGGCCCAGTCGGACTTGGTTCCCCGAACTGATGCTCCTCACGACAGCCCCTCCTTGGCGAATTCCTCTGAGGAGGGATCTCCTTTCTCAGAGAGGGGGCACCCTCTGGCACCCGCGTCAAGACTTGTGGAATCTCCACTTGTGGTCCCTGGACGGGACGCAGAGGTTCTAGGTGGGCTACCCCCAGCGGTAGTAAACACCATCGCTTCAGCTAGAGCCCCGTCTACCAGACACGCTTACAGGCTGAAGTGGAACCTGTTCATCGGTTGGTGCTCTTCCCGCCTGGAAGACCCCCGTAGATGCCCGATCGCAGTCGTGCTTTCTTTCCTGCAGGATGGCTTGGAGCGAAGGCTGTCTCCCTCCACCCTGAAAGTGTATGTTGCCGCCATTGCCGCACATCACGATGCAGTAGACGATAAGTCTCTAGGGAAGCACGACCTGAACATCAGGTTTCTCAGAGGGGCAAGGAGGTTAAATCCTCCGCGCCCTCACCTGTTACCCTCTAGGGATGTCCCCTCGGTCCTGACGGCCCTGAAGGAGGAGCCCTTCGAGCCTCTGCAGTCAGTAGAGCTTAAGGTTCTGTCATTAAAGACAGCGCTCCTCACCGCTTTGGCCTCGGTCAAGAGGGTAGGGGACCTGCAGGCATTCTCGGTCGACGATTCGTGCCTAGAATTCGGGACGGGTAACTCTCACGTTGTCCTGAGACCCCGGCCCGGATATGTGCCCAAAGTTCCCACCACGCCTTTCAGGGATCAGGTGGTGAACTTGCAAGCGCTGCCCCGGGAGGAGGCAGACCCAGCCATCGCTCTGCTCTGTCCCGTTCGCGCTCTGAGCATTTACGTGGACCGTACGCGGAGCTTCAGGACATCAGACCAGCTCTTTGTCTGCTTTGGCGGCCAGCAGAAGGGAAAGGCTGTCTCCAAACAAAGACTTGCCCACTGGTTAGTGGAGGCTATAGTCTTGGCGTACCAGGCCCAACGTTTACCATGCCCCCTCGGAGTGAGAGCTCACTCTACGAGAGGAGTGGCATCTTCTTGGGCATTGGCGCGGGGCGCCTCGATAGCAGACATCTGTAGAGCTGCCGGCTGGGCGACGCCTAACACGTTTGCGAGATTCTATAATCTCCGTGTAGAGCCCGTGTCCTCTCGTGTACTCGCCTCAGGTAGGCAGTAACACCGGACCTGCTCGGTGTCGATCACGCTTGCTGTGCCATTCCCCTCTAAGGACCGGATACGTGCAATTTTTTCTGCTTCTCAGTTCAGTTCCCCATTGCGAACCCTGTTGGAGTTCCTCCCGCCCCCTCGGCGGTCAGGCGTGGCGGAGCGCCAGACGCCAGGCCCAGCACTCGTGTGCATGCCCAAGGTCAACCCTTGTGCTGGGCTAGGTGCCCGTGTGTAGTGATTCCCCCTTCGGGTGATCCCACATGTGTATTCTTCCACGGTACGGCTCCCCTCTCGGTGAGCCCGTGTCTTTCCCTGGCAGTCGTTCAATGCCATCTCTGCTGCGTAGTTATCTCACCCAGGCGGGTTGAGTCTACCGCAGGAACTTCCATATATAGCACTGCCCTGGGCCAGTCCATATATGTAATTCCACATGATACCTCCTATGTGCGGGATGTGGCTTCCGTAGTGTCCCAACTGGGTACGTTTTCCCAGTGTTATCCAATGTACCACTGTTTGGAACAGCAGTGGTGGACACCTCTGCTTAGCCGCTGTCCTATCTTCCACCCCAACTGGTGTTTGGGGACTTGCCGGCTTCCGCAGGGCAATGGAGGGGGTCAGCAATAGTGGCGTTTCCAAGCGAGATCCCAATTCGTCAGTCACTGAAGTAACGTTGAACGTGACTGACTGAATGGGAACGTCTTGGTTACTTGTGTAACCCTCGTTCCCTGTAGGAGGGAACGGAGACGTTACGTTCCTTTGCCACAGTTGCTGTACCACCGCTGTGTGGCCGGGGCACGTAGTCTCGGCTCCGAAGCGAAAAGCCGATGTGCGTTTGCACGCGCTCTCCTTTTATACCGCGCTGCGGGGCGGGGTGCACGTGGCGAAACACGCACGCCAACTCTCATTGGCTTGTTTAGTTAACACTCGAAGGTGATTGGACTCTCGGGCGAGATCCCAATTCGTCAGTCACTGACATAACGTCTCCGTTCCCTCCTTCAAGGAACGAGGGTTACACAAGTAACCTAGACGTTTCAGAAGCATTACTTCAGTTTTCAGTGTCACAGTATTGATTTCTTAAAAATGAATAATTAAAAAACTTACACCAAACCTTTGAAAGGTATTGTACCTTAGTGTAAATATTAAGCAGCAAAACGTTGCTTACAATCAGTGCTGTCAAACGATTAATCGCGATAATCGAATACAAAATAAAAGTTTTGTTTGCATAATATATGTGTGTGTTTTGTGCATATTTATTATGTATATATAAAAACACACACATACAGTATATATATTTGGAAATATTTACATGTATTTACATGTCTGTATTTATATTCATATAATTTATGTTATAAATAAATATATTTAATATATAAAAATAACATAATTTTCTGAAATATATACATGCATGTGTGTATTTATATATTTATTTTTTATTTATTTAGTCATTTATTAGACGCGTTTATCCAAAGCGACTTACAAATGAGGACAACAGAAGCAACCAATTGTAGTATTAAAACAACTAAAAACAGATCCAAAACTAAAGCTAAAACTTTATAAATACTACCAATACATAAAAATGACAAATGAACACAAACAACATTTCAACTTAACAATTTAAAATATTAAAAGAAGAAAAGGTATGAGTATAATAATGATTCTAACATAATACTAAGCCAAACACCAAAAAAAACAACCACACACACATACATATATCTATTATAGATAATATACACACACATTTATAAATTAAATATATATATTATTTAATTTCCATTTAGTTTGTTGAATTATTAAAATAACTCAAATTAAATCAAACTGAAAACTTAATAAAAGACCTATACATAAATAATAAATTCAGACATAATTTAATTAAAATTAAAGTACATAACAAATACAAATAATCCAAATCAAACGACATTAGTTTATCAGTAATCCTAAAAAATAACACTGCCAAACACACGTTAAAAAACAACAACTTACTTACACATAGTAAAAAATGGTTATAAAAACTGAAACAGAAGCGAAACAAGTAATAGGAAAGAGGAGAACTAAAAAGCGATGTGATATATACATAATAAATGTGCATAGCACACATATATATATTATGTAAACAAAACATTTATTTTGGAAGCGATTAATTGCGATTTAATCGCGAAAAATAACACATGGGACGGTTGTTTAACTATTAATCTAACTTTATTACGAAAGGGACCTTCTTTCGTAGTGAACCATGCAGCATCCATTTTGCTGTGTAGGGAAACTGAGTTTGCAGAGTCATAATTTACAAGATACTTCTGAATGCTTATTAATGGTCTTGTAAATGGACACGCCAGCAAAACAGTAGCATTAGATTCTCAGCAAGACCAAACAACCATAGAATTAGCATATGTTTGAGTTTGTTTCAACATAAATCCTAATGGACAGCGTGGAGTAATGTTGCAGCTGCACTAATCCAGAGAACTGTGTCATTTCTTTCAAATGTCAAGCTGGGCATGTTGCACTAAGCTGTCAGCATTTTAATACCACTGCCTTTTCTCAAGAAGTTACATTGTGACCTTAAAAATGTATTTCACCCAAAAATGAAATTACTGTCATTGTTTACTCCCCCTCATGTTGTTACACAACCGTATGACTTTTCCTTACATACTTTTGAGCTCCAAAATGCATTTTAAAAATGTCATAAAAGTAGCTTGTACAACTAGTAGTTTGCATTCGATCAAATATACAGTAAAACAGTATTATAGTGAAATATTATTACAATTGAACACTACTGATATATAAATGAATATCTATTTAAAATGTGATTTATTCCTGTGATGGCAAAGCTTAATTTTCAGCATCATTACTCCAGTCTTCAGTGTCACGTGATCCTTCAGAAATACTTCTAATATGCTGATTTGGTGCTCAATTATTAATAATGGTTCTTATTATTTTCAGTGTTGGAAACCGGTGCTGCTTACTATTTTTGTAGAAACTGTGATACATTTTTTTCAGGATTATTTGATGATTTAATGAACAGCATTTTATAATTATTTTTTTTTTAACATTATAAATATCTTTACTGTCACTTTTGATACATTTAATGCATCCTTCCTGAATAAAAGTTTTTTTTTTTTGTCATACTTATCCCAAACGTTAGAGCGGTAGTGTGCCATGGTCTCTTTTAGGTGTTAAGCAAAACAACCATTTTCAACATTGATAATAATAAAGAAATGTTCCTTATGCAGCGAATCAACATATTAGAATCATTTCTGAAGGATTATGTGACACTTAAGACTGGAGTTATGTCTGCTGAAATTTCAGCTTTCCATCACAGAAATAAATTACATTTTAAAATATATTAAAATAGTAAACAACTATTTTAAATTGTAAAAATATTTCACAATATTGCTGTTTTTACTGCATTTATAATCAGATAAATGCGGTCTTGGGGAGCATAAGAGACTTCTTCCAAAAACATAAAAAAGCGTAAATATTTCAATCTTTTGGCCAGCAGTGTAAATGGTGATAGGATTCTAATTTTTGGATCAACTCTTCCTTCAAACGCTAAAGAGGCTGTTAAAGTGGTTATGGAAACAAAGAAACAATGCAAGTCCTCGCTCACCTACCTTTTAACAGAGAAACATCCAGCCTCCTTCCAGTCAGGTCCCTGTCAGCTTAATTTTATGTGCATAGACCTTTTGTAGTGATACTGTCAGGGTTTGCTTTCATAGTGTCAAGCACATGCCACAGGCCAAGCAATGTAGGAGAAAGCCTGCAGTTATTCTGACAAGCCTAAACTCCCTTTGGGCACGAGTTAGAGATAACCTTGAAAGCAGACTGTCAAAAGACATCCTGGCATATGACCTATTAAAAAACATCCGGCTGCATTATTTTCCCAAACAGGAAAAACAACACAGCCGAGCATTATGAATGCAGTACAGTGGCTTCGACACTTCCTTGTGCTCAGATGGAGATAACTGCAGTAATGAATGTGTCGCTGGCCTCACTGTGGAGGAAAAACGACACAAGTAATGTAAATGAAGGACACACACGTGTATGCGTACACATGGCCAGGAAGGCGGGCGACACGGATGGCGTCTCGCTGTGAAAGGGCTTGTTAAGGGCTAACACAAAAGTAGATTCAATAGGGGAGCTCATCTCCTTAATATACAGAGCAAGATACAAGATACACAGGCTCTGTAGGGAAGGTAAGAAAAATAGAGGGAAGAACACAGAGGGGTGAATGGAATCAGCACAGGGAGGGGTGGAGAGTTTGGGCAAGACAAAAACAAGAAGGCAAGAAGATGGCAAAAAGACATAGTATATGTATAGTCAAACATTTTATACAAATGTTTTTTTTTTTAAAGAAGTCACTAATGCTTACCAAGGCTGAATTTATTTGATGAAAAATATAGTAATATCAGTAATATTATGAAATGATATTGCAATTTAAAATAACTGTTTTCTATTTTAAAATGTAATTTATTTGTGATCAAAGCTGAATTTTCAGCATATTTACTCCAGTCTTCAGTGTTAGTAATAGTGGTTATTCTATTTCAATGTGAAGCAATTTCTTCTGCTTGATATTTTTGTAGAACTGTCATTTTAAAAAGTAAAATCTTCTTTCTTTCTTTCTTTCTTTTTTCTTTCTTCTTTCTTCTTTCTTTCATTCCTTGCTTTTTTCTTTCCGGAAATTCTTTGTTGATTAGAAAGTTGGATGAACAGCATTAAATTTATTCTAATTTTTGACATTGAAAATGTCTTACGTCAGTTTGAGAAATATAAATAAATATATATATATATATTTATATTATATATAATATATTATATATATATATATCTAATATATATATATATATATAATATATTTGCATTATCGTCATCTTCTCCTTGCATTTATCTCACCGTGCATGACACACCCACTTAAACCACCTTAAAAAATCTTGAGTAAATTCAATTAAAAAAAAAAAATGAAATGTACTCACTTTTGTTTGGTATGTATCGTGTTCCATAAAAATATTAAGCAGCACAACTGTTTTCAACATTTATAATGTCTAATTTCTTCTTCTTTTTAATGTTATTAATTTTTTTCAGAAACACCATTTATTTGAAATAGAAATGTCTGGTAGCATATAAATGTACTTGAACATGCATGCGATATCAAAAAAGATTGCTCGGATTGAGGGAACAGATCAAAATTGTTGGACAGCACAACGGCTAAAGGTTTTTCAGTGCCAGATGGCTCCGGCGGCAGGGGGGGGGGGGGGGGGGGGGGAAAACCCCCCAGGGGGATTTTTGCAGCTGTAGAATATGGAACAGGTACCCAACAGGTCTGAACAAGCACACGGATGAGATAGCCGTGCAAACTGAACAGAATTCAATTACAGACACATGGCCCCTAATATTGTTTTAAAAAGGTTTTGAGTTGTTTATTGCTAAAGGGGGTTGAAAAGACTCATATTGTGTGAAGTATGTGATGCAGTGTTTTCTCGCACTGTTTAACACCTTGCACCCCCTCACCCTACACGCTGGCATGAGGTCCTTGATCATCGCTGAATGTGCCAGTGTAAACAGTCATCTAGCAGAATGTGTAAGTGTGAAGAAGTTTTGTTTTCTGTTTTCATGGCATAGTGTTATATACTTATATGTCTGTGCTATCCTGAGCGGTACTGTATGTGGTAATTGTGTCACCACTGTGATTGGCTGATTACCCTGTCCGTGCACTAAAACTAACCTATCAATGCTAAGAACCAGTCTGTAAATGTGCCAAAGTTGACTGGAAATAGATCATATTTCCAGATAAATGTTTATTGGTAACATCCAAATTGAAATGAACTTGAAATAAAGGGTTAGGTATGTATATATTCTTTTATTAAATATTTTTCTTTCTTTCTTTCTATTTGAAAAAAAGGTGTTGAAACCATTTTTTTCTCAGAAATTGCTAATAAATTTCACGTATTACTAAGAATAATCAAGTACATTGAATTGAGCGTGAAATTCTGAAGTAGAAAGAATGAAATATGTTTTCTTGTAAAACTTACTCCAATAATGTTTACAGTTTGTAGTAGTGTCACAGGATCCTTCCGAAACCATTACAGTATACTGATTTGGTGCTCAAAAATATTTTATAATTATTATTTTTAATGTTGAAACCAATTATGCTGTTTAATATTTTCTGTGGTTTAAAAAATCAGGAATTAAGATCTTTAATGAAATATTTCAGTCTGTATTGTTGTCACGTTTGATCAATTTAATGCACCCTTGCAAATAAATAAGCAAATATATATATTAGGGGGTGCTCTGATCGGGATTTTTTGAGGCCGATCGCCGATCACAGAAAGCAATATCTGCCGATACGATCACCGATACCGATCTTTTAAAAGCCTTATTTTTATCATGTATAATTATTTATAGTAATACTCCAATCAGGATTTTTAGATATTTATTCAGGGCCTGAATTTCATTTTTGAAAATGGGGGGAATTTCCCTCTTATAGGTGACTTTTGTGAGAGGGGATATTTTTATTTGAAATTTGAGGGGTGGAGGGGAGCATTTTTTAGAGATTTTTCAAAAATATATATTTATCTCACCTAAATGTTCGATCATGAAGTGCATTTTTGTTTTTACACTCATGCAATTGTTGCACAATAGCTTACACACAGCACAAAAAAGTTGCTCAAGCAAGTGTCAAAACATTTAAACTACTTTTCTTACATTATCACAAAAATTCTAAATTAAAACTTACCATTGACAGAAACAGTCAGCTCTACTTTCTTTTCTTTTGCATTTAAATCTTTATCACAAGCAATCCTGCAGTTCATAAAGACCTTGGTTTTCCTACCTCCACGAGTATCTATTATCGCCTTGTTTATCTAAAAGTGCTCTTGATAGGTTTATACAGGTTATGTATATGTAATGTTATATATTAGATATATACCTGATGGTGTGTGTGTGTGTGGGTGTGTGTGGGTTATGTATATATATACAGTGGGTACGGAAAGTATTCAGACCCCCTTAAATTTTTCACTCTTTGTTATATTGCAGCCATTTGCTAAAATCATTTACGTTAATTTTTTTCCCTCATTAATGTACACACAGCACCCCATATTGACAGAAAAACAACAGAATTGTTGACATTTTTGCAGAAAAAAAAGTAAAACTGAAATATCACATGGTCATAAGTATTCAGACCCTTTGCTCAGTATTTAGTAGAAGCACCCTTTTGATCTAATACAGCCAATACGAGTCTTTTTGGCAAAGATGCAACAAGTTTTTCACACCTGGATTTGGGGATCCTCTGCCATTCCTCCTTGCAGATCCTCTCCAGTTCTGTCAGGTTGGATGGTAAACGTTGGTAGACAGCCATTTTTAGGTCTCTCCAGAGATGCTCAATTGGGTTTAAGTCAGGGCTCAAGAACAGTCACAGAGTTGTTGTGAAGCCAATCCTTCGTTATTTTAGCTGTGTGCTTAGGGTTATTGTCTTGTTGGAAGGTAATCCTTCGGCCCAGTCTGAGTTCCTGAGCACGCTGGAGAAGGTTTTCGTCCAGGATATCCTGTACTTGGCCGCATTCATCTTTCCCTCGATGCAACCAGTCGTCCTGTCCCTGCAGCTGAAAACCACCCCCACAGCATGATGCTGCCACCACCATGCTTCACTGTTGGGACTGTATTGGACAGGTGATGAGCAGTGCCTGGTTTTCTCCACACATACCGCTTAGAATTAAGGCCAAAAAGTTCTATCTTGGCCTCATCCGACCAGAGAATCTTATTTCTCACCAACTTGGAGTCCTTCAGGTGTTTTTTAGCAAACTTGCACTAAGGAGAGGCTTCCGTCGGACCACTCTGCCATAAAGCCCCGACTGGTGGAGGGCTGCAAGTGATGGTTGACTTTCTACAACTTTCTCCATCTCCCGACTGCATCTCTGGAGCTCAGCCACAGTGATCTTTGGGTTCTTCTTTACCTCTCTCACCAAGGCTCTTCTCCCCCGATAGCTCAGTTTGGCCGGACGGCCAGCTCTAGGAAGGGTTCTGGTCGTCCCAAACGTCTTCCATTTAAGGAATGGAGGCCACTGTGCTCTTGGGAACCTTAAGTGCAGCAGAAATTTTTTTTGTAACCTTGGCCAGATCTGTGCCTTGCCACAATTCTGTCTCTGAGCTCTTCAGGCAGTTCCTTTGACCTCATGATTCTCATTTGCTCTGACATGCACTGTTAGCTGTAAGGTATTATATAGACAGGTGTGTGGCTTTCCTAATCAAGTCAATCAGTATAATCAAACACAGCTGAACTCAAATGAAGGTGTAGAACCATCTTAAGGATGATCAGAAGAAATGGACAGCACTTGAGTTAAATATATGAGTGTCACAGCAAAGGGTCTGAATACTTAGGACCATGTGATATTTCAGTTTTTCTTTTTTAATAAATCTGCAAAAATGTCAACAATTCTGTGTTTTTCTGTCAATATGGGGTGCTGTGTGTACATTAATGAGGAAAAAAATGAACTTAAATGATATTAGCAAATGGCTGCAATATAAAAAAAGAGTGAAAAATTTAAGGGGGTCTGAATACCTTCCGTACCCACTGTATATATATATTATATTACAGTATATATATATATATATATATATGGTGTTTGTGTGTGGGTGTGTGTGTGTGTGTGTGTGTGTATGTGTAAATATACACACCACACGCTATATTATTATATATTATATATTATATTACAATATAGCTTACGTTAATACCTCAAATTGTCCCTTAAATGGTAAGTAAATTCTGAAAATGAAATTATATAAACTAAATAGCATAAAAAAATATATAATAATATAATTAAACAGGGTTTAAATACATTCACAGCAGTTATATGAATTAGTTTGAATCGCATTCCATTTAATCATAACTTCCTTAATTTCAAATTCTAATTATATTTCTGCATCCTTGTTTCATCAGTTCAAATTCAATTCGGATTGGAATTTCAAAGGCATTTTTATTTCCCTTCTGACTGAGACACAGCCTTGGTGCATTTGCACTGAGCATGCATGGAATGTGTGCCAGTGTCTGTGTGGCTATTCTTCTCTATCAGAGCTCAGCCACTGGCGCTTGGCTTCAGTCTGCCACCCAGGGCCCGAGAGCACCAGTTCAAGCTGAGATTACTCCACGCTCAGGGCACGCGCTGCCCAATTAAAACAGAGATTACTGAGAGCCCAGCTCATGAGACTCCAGCCTCCTCTGAGGACAGACCTTAGCACAATGAGAAACCTGAGCTTTATCTGCCACCCGAGAAGGAAGCAATTACAAGCATACTTACAGAGACTCCAGCCTAATGAGGATGCTGTATATCAAGGTCCACAGTGGAAAGTCCACAGTTACTGCTGAGTCAGAACTTCTCAGGTTGAGGAGCAGTCTTGCTGCATGGTGACTTCAAAGGTGGCTCTTTTTCTCTGTGTGTGCTTGTGTGAGTGGACAGAGTGAGACAAGAACTTATTTTGTACAATAATTCAAATCCCAGAGCAGGGACTTGATGGGAAAAGCAAAGGCTATTTTTATTGTAAAACAAAAATGCTGTGTTTTTTATATTCTAGAGGAGAGCTATAAAGCTGAGTAGTTCACTGCAAAACAATAAACAATGACAACAAAAAAAGCATTTGTTCTGATATTCTTTGGGGAAATAAATGGAGTGTTTTGTTTATGCTTGGTAATTTCAGGCAAACAAATTTAGACCAAGGAAGCAGAACCCATGTGTGCTGAATGGCTTGGAGACCCAAACAAACTAGTGAAGAGTAAAGAAAGAAGTATTTATTACTAACAGTGCCTGCTTATACACGCATCTTCTGCAAAACTGGACCACTTTATGCTTTATTCATAATCAAAATATAAACATGGAGATTTTTGTATAATGATGCAGCCGAGTCATGATTGATTGTTCAGATAGAAACAGGAATATTTTCAGTAACTCCATGGAGCTCTAGCTTGACTACACTGTAAAAAAAAATCTGCAAACATGTTCCTATATGAACATTTCACTGTAGTTTTCTGGTGAAATGAACACTAGAATAAGTTAAAAAACTTTTTCTTTCTTTTTCACACAAATTATGATTATAGGGGCAGATCATCAGTAAATAAATGCATATTTTTACGCAGTTCCTTGCACAATACTATATGTTACAACCTCAAAACAGTTTTACCATAGTTATGGCCATAGCCAGGGTTTGAAAATTAGTGAGGTCTGGGGTGGGGTTAAGAATTGTGCTATAATAACCCCCCCTACAAATGCAACTCATTATATACACTAACACTTTAAAAGAGACAGAGTAGGTGTTTGTAAAAGATGTTTTCTCGGTTTTGGAGGGATGAACACTGTTAAGTTATACCATATTTATTGCATCAAAATCTGTTAATATTTAACTATAGGTTAAGGGTGGGTAATTTTAGCAGTTGTTTATTATTAATCATGCAACAATACATATTACTGTTATAGTTTTCATTAATAATCATTGCTGTATAGCTGATAACTTTGTCTAGTGCTCTTATGTTTTTAGTGTGATTTGTGAAAATTTAACTACTATCCTGTCAGTAATAACCAGTCGATGGGCTTTTTTGATTACTGTCAGTTCAAGTGCCGGCGATGCAGTGTTGCCAGATATTGCGATAAAAAATTAAAAATTAAAAAATCTGAAAATCTGATTCAGATAAAGATATCACTGACCCTCAACTGCAACTACCCACTTTATTAACTTTCTAAAGTGTCAAATTAAGTGGAAAATACAAGTCCAAAGACGCTTACAATAGCCTGACCATAGTGCATGATTTGTAAAATAATACTTTTTAACATTTGCATCACATAATCTGCTCCATGTGTGTTTTTTCTGATGTAGTAAACTTGCTCGGTAGCTCACCTGGTACAGTATTGCACTTGTGATACTAGGCGCTCGGGTACAAGTCCCGTGAAACACAAGTCTTGATGTACAAAAAGCTCAAAGACTTATAGAAGCAAGCTTTGTTGCTTCAGAAAAAGCATTTTTTCTCACGTTTGCCTTTGTTAACTTTATTGGTTAGGTTTAGGGCAGGGTTTAGTGTAGGTGGTATGTAACCTTTAAGCACCACTCATGTATCACTCCTGTGATACGTACAACAAACAACCTAAAAAAACGTTGCTACAGTCATGTTAACTGTTTCTGAGAAAATAAATCTCATGCTATCTAGCTCCAGGTGCTGGACATTTCGTATTGAAACTGCTGTGAAACTTGCTACAAGCAATGCAATATCATTTTGCATCCATTTTCTATCCAGGCACATTTTTTCATGATACTGTGCAGTTTAATAAGTCCACATCTGCAATGGAGAAAAAAGATATAGCTTATGGCACCTCTTGCCAATGTGTCATCTGAAAAGTGCAGTGAAATGTGCAACAGGGCAACGTATTTCACATTTTGGAGATATGTAGGTAGCATCACATATTTCCAATAAGCCTTGTTTGTTTAACTCAGTGTCTTTGTAATCAACTATGAAATTTACTAGCAATTTTAGAGTGAAATTTTTTTCTACAGCATCAGTGTAGTACATGCTAAATCCCAACCAAGCACTTTAACATTCAATAGTGAGTAAAAATCAGTGCATGACATTGACCCTACCACAAACTTAATGAAAGTATATCAACTCCGTCTTTTTTCATCTCAAATCCAAGTTTGTTGTGAAAGTGAACACCCTATGACTTAGACTCTTTCAACCTTGTAATTGGTTGATGCTGAATAATTAGCAGTTCTAATTAATTATCAACAGTAGAGTGAGGAGATATTCCATTGAGACGTCAAGGTCACCGCCGTTGTTTCTCTCCACCCAGGAATGACTGCATTAGAATGACCTTAATCAATTGATCCAATCTCAGGGTGCACCTGTGTTCATTTACTTCACCCCTGTAAGATGTCCTGCACGGCAGATGGTTTCAAGCTGTGTTGTCTTGTATATTAAGTTTCATGGTTTGTGCATAGTGTAGAATTGTAATTCTCCCCAATTGTAAGTCGCTTTGGATAAAAGTGTCTGCTGAATGAATAAATGTAAATGTAATGTAGAAATTCTTTTTCTGTTTGTTTGTTTTTTTATTGGTCACAGTAGAGCAGTTAGTTCACTTTGTCAGTTTTCAAACCACAGGTTTTCTTATGGGTGAACGTATGAATGAAATAATGTCTGTGGTTATCCAAAGAGACTCATGTTTTGTTCTCCAACATCAATAGCACGCAATTCAAATGTGAATTCTGATACTGTTTGTGCTCTTAAAAACGTTGCTGCATAAGGACTGCACTTAAAGGGATAGTTCACCCAAAAATGAAAATTCTCTCATTAATTACTCACCCTCATGTCGTTCCAAACCGGTAAGACCTTAGTTCACCTTCAGAACAAATATTGAGATATTTTGAATGAAATCTGAGAGCTTTCTGACCCTGCATAGACAGCAACACAACTGAAACATTGTATGGCCCAGAAAGGTTGTAAGGACATTGTTAAAATAGTCCATGTGACATCAGTGGTTCAACCTTAACGTTATGAAGCTATATGAGAATACTTTGTGTGCGCAAGGAAAAACTTGATATTCCAGTGAAACAACACGCTTTCTTTCGTAAAACTGACTGCAAACTCACATTAAGATCTGCCCTCATCCAATCAACAACTGTTGGATAGAATCAAGTCCTCATCCTGTATTTTTTTGATAATTCATTTCACTTGGATGTACATCACATTATGCAAGAAATGGTTTGTCGCTACTTCCATTTCACAGTGACAGATCAACATCAACTAGTAGGGAAAAAATGTCCTGTTGAAAGAACTTTTCTAGAGTTGGATTGGGAGAACAAAGAGGGTGTGGGATTGTGAGATCTTTGCAAGTTGGATTGTTATAATTTTAACAGACTTGGAATAAAAATGTTTCCAGTTTTCCAATGTTGCACTCTGAAAATATTCCCAGTGCTTGCTTGGAAAACCATTCCCAGTTTTGAATTGATTTAAGAAAACAATTTCAGTGTTGGATTAAGGACACATTTCTATTTTGGTGGATGGAAGAACATTCACTTTGTTGGATTACAAAACCATTATCAGTATTGATTTGGATTTACATTGAAATGTATGCATTTGGCAGATGCAAAGCAACTTGCATTGCATTCAAGATAAACATTTTTATCAGTTCTTGCTTTCCCTGGGAATCAAACTGTAGCGTCTCGACCAATCTGACACACTAATTTTAATTTGATTTAACAAATCAATTATTCATTAGGTTAACAAATCGTCACAGTCCCCTCACTCAATTAACTGGATGCCAGGATGTCTGCTGAACACCAGGCGCTATGGTCACCATGACAACTAATCATGATATCACTGGTTTTATGACCCCCCAGGAATGTGAGAAGGATAGCCCACTCTTTGTCCCAAGGAAAAGCAGAGTAGAAATGGACTGTGTTCTAGTTAATTCATAGAAAAACCGTTATTTGAATGAACACACATATTTCTTCAGGCCATTGAGTATATTATTGTCATTGTGTATTTTGTCTTTGATATTCTTAGACTATTTTAGTATGCTTGTGAGGGGACCCATTCCTGATCCTCCCTTTTCACTATATGTAATCTTACCTTGTTTAGTATCTATGAATTTGCCTTTGTATGATCGAAACAAGCGTGTATAATATATGTTGGTGCATAGGCAATATATATTAGGGTCCTGAGAATCGTTAATAATTTCGATTTAAGTCATTTGCAAATTACCATGCTTAGAGACAAAGGGTCATAAAACTCCCCAGTATTTTCAAACTCCCACTTGGGATTTCCGTCTCTCTCATTGGACAAGCCCATCTTGAAAGGCGGAGATCTTCTCCGACCTAAAAGGCCCGGCTCCAGGGACCCGCCCCTGTCGGTGGTTCGGTCAGAAGCAAAGATGAAGATGTGAGAAAAACGCTTCAGGATACCAAAGCATCTGTGCCAAGCCTTTCTTCGGCCTAGTCCTTTCCAATCATCAAGTGACACTGACTCAAACTGATTCTTTTCATCGACCCGAATTCAGCAAAAATCTACGGGAAGCTTTAAGATTTGCAACAGGAATCTCTTTCAGACCGCCGAGAATCGCTAAGTATCAAACTTAGTCTTATCAATTGATACATTAAGTATCAGTTACACCTTTTTTTACAAAGGTGTGTTTGAACTCAGAATCTGACGTATCCCTGAAGGCTTTGATCTGTTGAATATACATGCAAAGTGTTCCATAAAATCCATTCTTTATGCCTCTTTCTATGCTGAGTTAAACTTTAACCCTTTCCTATACCAACTGTATGTGTGTGTGTGTGTGTGTGTATGTGTATGTTAGACCGGCTTAATGGGTTTATGTAGTATGTTAGAATAGTTTAAGTGTTTATGTAGTTAATAAAACTTACTTGTATCACACTTGACGTGTTCATTGTTTACTCATAACCGGAGTCAATAACCATGCAGATTTACGTGACAAATATAGACTTGTACAGTAAGAAGGTTATTTCCTTTAACCAGGAAATTAACGTTCTTAGAATTGACAAGACGGTTGACCCTGAGTGGTCAGCTAAATATCTACAGCGGATCTAAAATATGAATAGTTAATTATAACTAGTTATGGTTAATTATTCATATTTCCCCATGAGATGTTTTTTTTTTTTGTACTTTATCGCTATAGATTTTGGTGGAGAATGGGGGCATGATAAAACGAAAGTTATGAGTTTAAACACTGGCAAATTAAAAGTGTGTGCTTGATAGCCCAGGTTAAAATAGGACGTGACTTCAGATGACCGGTGGTGTCATATTTGCTGGCTTGTTGAGATGCAGATAAAGTGGGGGTTTGAATTGGTACCGCTATTCTAATTGTGAGAGTCTTTATGTATTTCACGCTTAATGGTATCAGTGTAAGGTTAAACTGATCTTAGCAAAGAAACCCTAATTTCAATATTAAAGCATAAATCTGTCTTGACAAAGCGTAAGTCTGAATCTTAGCTCAGCGGCATGTCCAAACTGTACTATAATGTAATATGCTTTAGTGAAGAATTCACAAAATTGCAGTATTGTTTAAATGGTTTCTTTGAAGAAGAAATCTCAGTACAGTTATATCAAGGTAGATGTGAGCGCTGCTCCCTTTCTACAGCATAAAGGCCTTAGAGTTTATAATTAGATTGAAGCAATTCATCTCCACTTTGACTGTATATATATAAGCCGAACAACCTGGTGGTCATTACTGTGTTTCACTCGATGAGTGAAATTAAAGGTGTAATACTGAACTTTAGTACTCATATGTGAGGCAAACTTAACTACATATATGTTTAAACCGGTTTTAACTTACAGTAAAAACGTTTTGTAATTCTTTAAACAAGTGCAAGAAGTTGATTGTTGCATTAGAGAAGCACTCACCAAAGTGCTAATGTAATGCAACAAGTCTTGAAGGATGAAAGCACCACGTTCTAAAACTATGACTGTTTAACATAGACAGACATTAACCTGCGTTAATTACACTGGCATGCATTGGTTACCGTGACAACAACTTGGCACAGGAAGTGCTAACTTCACATAGCACNCTTCTCCGACCTTAAAGGCACGGCTCCAGGGACCATCCCCCTCGGGGGGGCGTGCGGACAGATGCCTTGTGCAGACTGCATGTTTTGCCATGGCAGACCCGCCCTTATTCGGCGGCCTATTCCGTTTCCATTCACTCAAGTTGACACTTACTTCAAACTTTCGCGTCGCATGCCCCGATTACACAGCAAAGGCTACGTGAACTTTAAGATTTGTGCTCGGAATTCTCTATTCAAACCCCCGCCGAACGCGCTTAACAGTCTCAAACGTGTTGTGTCGTGAGTTAATTGATACATTAGGTATATTTTGCACCTTTTTACAAAGGTGTGTTTTAACTCAGAATCTGACGTATCCCTGAAGGCTTTTATCTGTTGAATATACATGCAAAGTGTACCATAAAATCCATTCTTTATGCCTCTTTCTATTGAGTTAAACTTGAACCCTTTTCCTATACCAACTGTATGCGTGTGTTTGTGTGTGGGTGTATGTGTATGTTAGACCGGCTTATTGTGTTTATGTAGTATGTTAGACTATTTTAAGTGTTTATGTAAAACCTTACTTGTATCACACTTGAAGTTGTTCATCGTTTGCTCATCAGCGCTAGGCATATATGCTATTTACGTACAAACTATAGAATTGTACAGTAGAAGGTTCTTGTTCTGTTAACCAGGAAATTTCCGTTTCTTAGCATTGACAAGACGTTTAACCCTAGCGCATCTAAAATCTACGTGGATCAAAATAGGAAGAGTTAAGTAGACTAGTTATTGTTATTATTCATATTTCCCCCTGAGCTTATCCGCCTACAAGATTTTGTGGAGAGAATGCGGGCATGATAAAACGAAAGTTATGTGTTTAAACACTGGCAACTTAAAAGTGTGTGTTTGATAGCCCAGGTTAAAATAGGACGTGGCTTCAGATGCCCGGTGTCCCTATTTGCTGTCTTGTTGAGATGCAGATAAAGTGGGGTTTTGAATTGGTACCGCTATTATAATTGTGAGAGCTTTATGTATTTCATGCTTAATGGCATCGGTGTAAGGTTAATCTGATTTTTGCAAAGAAACCCTAATTTCAGTATTAAAACATAAATCTTTCTTGACAAAAGCGTAAGTCTGAATCTCAGCTCAGCGGCATGTCCAAAATGTACCATAATGTAATATGCTTTAGTAAAGAAATCACAAAATTGCAGTATTGTATAAATAGTTTCTTTGAAGAAGAAATCTCAATACAGTTATATCAAGGTAGATTTGAGCGCTGCTCCCCTTTCTACAGCATAATGGCCTTATAGTTTATAATTAGATTGATGCAATTCATCTACACTTTGACTGTATGTATACAAGCTTAGCAACCTGGTGGTCATTACTGTGTTGCACTCGCTGAGTGAAATTAAAGGTGTAAAACTGTACTTTAGTATTCATGTGTGAGACACACATAACTACATATATGTTTAAAACCGGCTTTAACTTACAGTAAACCCAATTGTTATTCTTTAAACAAGTGCAAGAAATTTATTGTTAAATTAGAGAAGCACTCACAAGTGCTTATTAATGCAGCAAGTCTTGAAGGACTGAAAGCACCACGTTCTAAACATCCCATGTACTGTTTACATTCAACGACCACATAGAAACTCGCCTGTTTTTCTGAAGCTGGCGTGCATTGGTTACCGTGACAACAACTTTTCACAGGAAGTGCTAACGTCACATAGTACAACACGCCATGTTTGTAAACAAACTATTTGAAGCAGCTAAGCTAACACGACTGAGCATAGTTTCATTTTAGGCTAAGCTACCAAATAGCTTTTACAATTAGGGGTTAACACTCTTTAATATAAGCTTTTAAATACAGCATGTGTGTACGCAGTGTGAAGTAATTTGAATTTAACATAATCCCTGGTTTCTGATTTTTCCATATCTCGCTGCTGTCGTGTGCGCTTAGTTCCGGCCTTTTCGTCAATCTTCCATGCGATCTCGAGCGAATGTCGCCGAGCTAGAAGTGTTATCCGTCCTGAATTGCTATATGGCTACGTTCTATGGACTAGTGTAAGTGTAACACACCATCAACTGTAATTAAATCTAACGTGGCTCATGCGCGACAGGTACAAAGGACTCGGTACCTTTAGCTCGGGGGTGCTGTTAATACACATACGTCACAGGATTAAACTACAAAAATAACATAGAGCACAAGCAAAAGGAACCAGAGAATTGTCGACTTGGTGAGCTGGGTGTGGTCCAAAAAAAAAAAAAATAATCTTAATCTGAATAGAAATGCTCTCCTTTTTCTTCTGCTTTTCCCTTTTCTCCTTCAGACCTCAGAGATTAAGCCTGTTGGGGAAACGTCAGCAAATTCTGAGTGATACGTTGACAAGAAGGTGCAGGAGTCTTAATCCTCAGCAAAGCCGGGACGCCCCTTTGCAGCAAAAATAAGCGACCCAAAACTATGGTAGCATTCCACAAGACCTCGACACAGTGCGGTGGTGAAGCACACACTATAGTCTCTACAGTCCCTGACTCGCAACACCAGTGGGTCAAGTCAAAAGTGCGATGCGCAACTACGGCTTCCAATCTGCAGAAACAGAGAGGCGGGGCTCAGCGTGTGAGTGATCACCCGCCCCCTTCTACCCTACCCAGGGCCGACGACCACCTATTGAGCCGAAAGCGGCTGGACGCGGAGGGGGGTGTGCCTCAGACTCAGGACTCGTGCGAGAGTTGTGGCTACAAAAGCTCGTCAAGGTCATTATCTTCCTGGCCCACAAACTCATGGGTCTGAAACAGGAGGTAAAAGATCTCAAGCAACAGATCACAGCGGTAACCCACAAGGACCCCAGCAAAATGGAGCTACAGGATGAAATCAATAGATTTAAAAAGGCTCTGACAGCTGCTGAACAGCAAGTGCACCTGGAAAAGGTAGCCAGAAAGGTCCTGGAAAGGAAACACCCACACAAAAATTACTATTAAAGCAGCAAATTCTGAGCTCTTATACAAAGTTGCCAGAATTGAGACTCTGTTCCAGCAGCTGAACAACACTCAAGACGAGCTTGACATGCTCCGAAGAGAACTCAGGGACTCCTACATGCTGCGAAAAGAAACGCAGTGGGAGAGACACCCTAATCCTGCATCCTCATTCAGCCGTGCAAAAACTCCCTCATATGCACCAAGCTACGAAAGGAATCCAACAGTCTTTCTTCTCTATCGGCTTAACCACTGACAGAACAGAACTGTAATACTTCCAAGCATCTCCGCAGCAGCGCATGATGTGACCCCCTGAAACTTTGACAAGCTAGCCAGAAAATTCCCGGCATTCACATTGCTGGGGAAACCATAGTTTCCTACTTTAGGCAGTACGAGCAGTAAGTTAGAACGGTGGAGTCGTTTTGAAACATTGCTTGCAAGCAGACCCAGTCATCAATCTTATGTGTCTGTCTCATAAGTTAGTAACTTCTTATCCATGCGCATACCAGTTTCTGATCAAAATCAGATAAATTTATAGTTTGAATGCGCCTTCCTACAAGTAGTAAGAAGTTTTCAGTGCTATGTGTTTAAATCGAACGATAAGAAACTTACCTGACTTTAGCGAAGAAATCCTAATTTCTGTGTTAGTAGAGCACAATTGTCTATTTTCTGACACGAAATCTCGGGATTCCAGGGCAAGCTCTATACATGGTACAGATACATCGTCTGATTTTGGGCAAAAAAAAAAGAAAAAGAGAAATCCCCTTCTTCAGTACTGTGTAGGTTATCTGAGCGATGCTCCTCATTTCACTGATTTACGGCCTTATTATGTGTTATGTATCATTATATTCATATCGACCCACTCATGTGAAACATTTACGAAACTCTTATACAGGCGCGCACCAGGTTCTGATTATAATCAGATAAAATTATAGTTTGAATGTACCTTCCTACGAGCGGTAAGAAGTTGTCAGTGCTATAATGTTTTTAATCGTTCAATAAGAAACTAACCTGATTTTAGCGAAGAAATCCTAATTTCTGAGTTAGTAGAGCACAAGTCTATTTTCTAACGACGAAATCTCGGGATTAGCAGCTAATATAAATGGTACCTTAAGGACTCGTTCTGCGTGATCCTGGCGAAGAAATCCCTTTTTTCCGACTTGTGTAAGTTTATCGTGAGCGATCCTCCTCATTTCATTATTTTTTGGTTAGGCCTTATGTATAGTGTTACGTATCATTGTATTTGCATTTTGACTCTCGCTCTGTGAAACATTTACATCAAATTAATTGTTTTTATATCTAAGTCGTAGCTAACTTCACGAAATTTCCTCCATTTGCCGGTGTTAAGATGAATGCTCGCTCGTTTTTTGAGTAAGTAATGAAGTTTTGCGTATGGGACATCATGAGTTTCACCATGCCTCTCACAGCATGGCAAGCTTCCGCCACCTTGCACCTCGTTTGCACCTTGACATTGGTCTCCTAGCTAAATCATGACCCCCCGCAATGTCCGTGTGTCAGGGCATACTCTTTGCGGTTAATCTGACAACAGCATTCATTTCACAGACCTGTGTGTAAACAAAGACTTGCGTGTAACTAACGCTAACTCTTAAACTAAGCCCTTTACCTCAACTGCTAACTGTTAGCATCCGACTAACACTTAGATATGTGTGTAAAGTTTACAAAAAACCTTTTTTTATTTCTAACCACAACCTCTCTCTCGCTCTCTCATCCCGTCAACTCCAAATCCGGGTGTTACTTCACTTCCTGTTGATGCCATCACATGTCCCTGTGGGACCCACCCACATACTGTGTTTTACTTGTGTTATTGTTTATTTTATTTTATTTTTTTGACTTTATTCTACCTTTTTTTAATTTTATTGCATTTATTTACATTTGTTTAGCACAAATGTACCAATTCAGCTAAATTGATTTGTATTAAATTTGAGATTTATTCAAAGCAAATTTTTTTTTTTTTTTTTTTTTTTTTTTTTTTATTCCATTTTTATTTTTATTTTTTATTTTTGTTTATTTACTTTCCCCTTTTAATTTCCTACAGCTCTTATGACCCCTTTTTATTTTATTCATTTTTTGTTTTGTTGTTTGTTGTGGTTTTACTTTTACCTTATTTTAGTTTTTTCACCATCACCATCGTCGTTTTTGGTTTGGATTACAGTAGTTCGAGCAACTGTTTTTTCCTTAGCGAGTTATACAGGTTATTATTAGCATAATCCCTGTTTCCTCTCTACTTCTCCTCACTACTCAGTGCCAGACCTAATACATTGAAGGGCAGCTACCATTCCACACAATGTAGGCTAACATAAAACTAGAATCAATTCCCACTGTTTCTTTTTCTTTTGACGAGGTATTTTGTGGGTCCCTGCTAGTTTAGCTAACATCCTAACCCTAGGGTTATGAAGTCTAGTGCAGCATCACACACAAGTGAAACCTGCTTACCAACCTCTTGGAAAAAAAACTAAAATAGTTAAAAATGTTCCCTTTTTTTTTTTTTTTTGAGTTCATCTTATTTTATTTCATTTTCGTCATAGTGACAAACCCGGAACCATCCGAGTATAAGAGCCTCCGGTTTCATTCAGCGGACCCCTGCTTAACGGACCCTCAACAAGTACTCAAACTCTTCCTTTGTTTTCACGAACACAAAAACATAGCACCCTACTTCACTAGCTGCCTCTCACCAGCGATTTATACCTTACATGGCCTACACAGCCGTTCCCCATAGAGATAGTTTAACACTTCTGGACGTACTTGCATTTGTCTTGCGCCTTTCTCTCTCTGGTTTTCCCACAAGTGTGCCAGTATGTCGCAGCCATTCCACAGACATCCAGCCCTGGCAGCTCACCAGGACCACCTGGACTCTCAGTAGAGCACTGTAATGGACATCATTCAGCTCAAAGCATCCAACGACCTGCAATGGCAAAGAAAGTAACAGCGAGACTGCGACATAAGCGAATACTTGACCAGCATCATCCTCTCCTCTTGGGGTGTGCCCACACCCTCCAATTGTCCAACTCACGAGAGGAGGGTATGCTCACTTAGCTCTTAACGACTGCCAGTCCAGCAGCTGGAACTTCCTGTGCAGCACGAACACTGGACACATCTGTGCTCAACGAGAGAAAGCACACATACTGGTATCGTCAACAGTAACCTCACGATGGTTGCGACAGAAGAAATCCGCCAGTCTTCTTCCACAGACTGGCTTTCTTCTACCCCAGCCTTGCCACTGTTTCCTGGTATCCAGCGCTGGCTAAGTGTCTGTGAAAAAGCCATCACACGAGAGCTAATTGACTACATAATTGCGTCCGACAGACTTGAAAGAGAACTTTTTCAACAGCACAGATCACTCTTAAAACTAACTAAAATGTTAGGAACTAAATGAGAGAGTAACACCACCTCTTAGGCCCAATTACAAGGCCACCTGCATACAGACATGCACGTCTGAGTCCAAATCTGACGCAGCCATTAGAAAGGCAGCTCTGTTCGTATCACTTAACCTGGTTCGCAAGATTAAACAGTCCTAACGACTGTCGCATGGTGTAGACCTAGAGCACCTCGTAAAGACAGCAGGGTTTCAACACCACTGCGCCAGCAGTGGCAAGCCCTCCATGCCGTGTGCACCAGCTACTAAAGGTGGAAATGGAGCCAAACCTTCTGCTTGACACTTTCACAAGATCAGCTCCCTGAAAACCTCTGAGGGCAGCGAACAAAAACAATTCCAAGCGTGCGTAACCGAAGGCAACGTGCGCAACTGGTGAATTCTGCTTGAACAATTCACAAGTCAGCTCCCATGAAACCTGCTGCAGCTGCCCACAAAAAATTCAGGCGAACCGACAGCAACCTGCGAACTAGGTCGTAATTCAGTGTCCACAAATGAAACTGAAATATCTTGCAGACCACTAAGAAAAAAGGGCCCCCCGAACAATAGGTACAGAACACAAACAGAACGCTCCCGGGCCCAGGCCCACTTTCCCCCTCGCCACAGAGTCCCTGGACACCTGTGAGGGGGGGCGAGAGCCCCTGTTCACACGTCACCAACCAGCAGCCATAAGGGGGTGGGGCAGGGACCTTTCCATAGGATCACTGCAGACACACACACCGTGTGACACCACAGACCCCAACGAGCTGGCCAGAGACAACACATCTGGCAACCTAAATTCTCTCAGACCCAGAGTCTGAACACGGGCTGATCGCTGCCCCAGACGCCAAGCAGGGCCGGCGTGAACCTCCCCATGCTTACTACCACAGACTTTGGCAAACTTACTCCAAAGCTCACAATTAACCTGGGATGGCGGAGGACACCAGCTGCAAGAAGTCATCTATGCATTAGGGCCTGCCGCACAATGCCTAATCAACAGCTGCTTAACCTGACACAGAAGGCCTTTAACATGCAGCAAGGCCTCCACTAAAGGTGTTGGTCAAACCCCACTGATTCTGAACTTCAAAACTCAGAATCCAAAGCGGGCACCAGAAGGCACCCGGCATTGCCACAATGCAAAACCCTTCTACATAAAGCCCCCTAATCCAGAAGAATTACTGATCCAATCAAGGGCACCATGGCAACGGACCCAGGTTCCAGACCAACCACTGGGAAAAGGCGTCCTCATCCTGCAAACACCACGGTATGTCCAACAGCAGTCCACCACAACATCCTCCTCCACACGGGTGCTGAACGGAGGCTACACATGGACAGCTGGACACGCCTACTTCTGGTTTACAGGAGCTGCTGACACTCGCAAATGAGCTCCTTGAACAAAACTCAACTAATGAGTATTGAGAAGGACAAACCTCTGATTCCTTGCCTGCTGCAACACAGCATCATGCCCCTCCAAGGGAGGAGCATCCCTTGAAACCGGGCGACACCCCCAGAAGCAGCCAGACAACATTGGATTGAGCAGCGGGCCCACATGCCCAACAGCGAAAGCTCTACCAACACAACTCAGGCAAGCTCAAGTCGGTGCCGCCACAAGAGCCAAGCGACACCGCAAACATCAGATTTCTAGTGACGTTCGGGCAGAACAGAGATCTAACAACCACCTGCTGTTCTCCTGCCATCATCACTAGGTCAGTTTGAAACTCTCTGCACGCTACAAAATCTACATAACAATTACCTGCAATCCCTGGAGCCACCTGCATTCTCACCAGTGAGAGTCTAACCTGGCTGTTCCACATCGTGGGTACCACAGATAGCCTACTGGCTAACAACATCAACTAAAAAAACATCCTACCCGGACTAACTCACTTCTGGATGACAGGTGACACAGCCTCGACAGTTGCTGCATAAGCTCGAGGACCCGCACTTTGCTACAGCCTACATCACCACAGCACACCCCCAGACAGCATCCAACACGGCACCAACAACCACTCTGGTAGGCACCAACAGCAGAGACCGCCACTGCCTCCCACGCCTAGTACAATTGTGTGTTATATTGTTTCTGCACTTTTGACGTCGCTCGCTGTTGTCTATTCTATGGACAACAATGCTCGAAAGGGGGGAAATATGTAGCGGCTCGACCAATCTGACACACTAATTTGTATTTGATTTAACACATCAATTTTTCATTAGGTTAACAAATCGTCACAGTCCCCTCACTCAATTAACTGGATGCCAGGATTTCTGCTGAACACCTGGCCCCCTTGGTCACCATGACAACTAATTATGATATCACTGGTTTTATGACCCCCTAGGAATGTGAGAAGGATAGCCCACTCGTTGTCCCAAGGAAAAGCAGAGTAGAATGGACTGTGTTCTAGTTATCATATGAAAACCTGTATTTGAATTACACACATCTTGTCGATTCTTCAGGCCATTGAGTATAATTATTGCATTGTGTATTGTTGTCTCACTTGATACTTCTTAGACTATTTTAGTATGTTTGTGAGGGAACCCATTCCTGATCATCCTTTTTCACTATATGTAATCTTACCTTGTTTATTATCTATGAATTCGCCTTCTGATGATATAAATGAGCGTGTATATTATATGTTGGTTCATAGGCAATATATATTAGGGCCCTGCGAATCGTTAATAATTTCGATTTAAGTACATTTGCAAATTACCATGCTTAGAGAAAAAAGGGTCGTAAACCCTCCAGCAATTACCACCTCCCGCTCGGAAATTCCATTTAGCTCATTGGACAAGCCCATCTTGAAAGGCGGAGATCTTCTACGACCTTAAAGGCCCGGCTCCAGGGACCCCCCCCCAGTCGGTGGTTCGGTCTTAAGCAAAGATGAAGATGTGAGAAAAACGTTTCAGGATACCAAAGCATCTGTGCCATGCCTTTTCTTCGGCCTAGTCCTTTCCTTTCATCAAGTGACACTGACTCAAACTGTTTCTTCTCATCGACCCGAATTCAGCAATGATCTACGGGAAGCTTTAAGATTTGCAACAGGAATCTCTTTCAGACCGCCGAGAATCGCTAAGTATCAAACTTAGTCTTATAAATTGATACATTAAGTATCAGTTACAACTTTTTACAAAGGTGTGTTTGACCTCAGCAATCTGACGTAATCCCTGAAGGCTTTGATCTGTTTGCATATCATGCAAAGTGTTCCCATAAAATCCTTCTTTATTGCCTCTTTCTCTGTCTGGTTAAACTTTAAACCCTTTTCCCCCCTATACCAACTGTTAATGTGGGTGTGCTGTGGGTGTGGTATGATTTGTCGATGTTAACCGTCTTAATGTGGTTATGTAGCTGAGTTAGACTAGTTAGTGTTGTATGTAGTTAATAAACCTTAACTAGTAGTGAGGGGCGTCTGTTAGGGGCGGGTGTTGTTCAGTGGTGGTAACGGTCGAGTGAGATCGGCAGGGTGAGTCAATAATCATGCAGATTTCGTTACAGACTATAGAATTTACAGTAAGACGGTTCTTTTCCTTTCCCAGGAAAGTAAACGTTCGTATAATTGACAGACTTTGACTCCTGATGGGTCAGCTAAATACTACAGTGGATCTAAATAGAATAGTTATTATACTGATACCTAGTATGGTTAATTATTCATATTTCCCCATGAGCTGATCCGCTACAAAACTCATGACCTTGGCATTGCTAGTGCCATCCATGCTCTACTGTTTGAGCAACAAGTATGAAAGTGTTGTGTTGGTAGAAAAGTTCCAGTGTATTGGAAATTTTGATTCAGTGGCTCATTGATTCATTGTCTGTTTGCATTCATTACACCTTGAAGGGGAGAGGGCTTTCCTGTCTTTCATTGGAGGTTGTTTCTAATAGACCAATTATGTGGTAAATTAGACCAATTATGTGGCATAATCAACATTTTTCAGCTACCGCTTCTCATCCAAGTCATTGTTCTATTGATCTCTGTGTTACCTAGAAGACCTTTGGATTTCTCTAATGTGAATTTCTATCAAACAGCAAATGTAATTGAAAAGAAAAAAATAATACATAGACAAAATGGAGAACAAAGGCGCTGTGTTCTAATTCATTACGCTAAATAGAAGAAAGGATAACACACTCCTCTGAATGCATTAAAAAGAAATGAAGCATATTGATTTAAATTAAATGAATAACTGATTTCACGCCCCCAGAATAGCTGAAAAGATCTGAGAGGGAAAATGGGTTTCGTGTTGAGGCAAAAGAGCAATAGAGGCCTGTCAGAGAGTGTGGAGGTACCAGCCAGCAGTCATGTGTGACACACAGTCCCAGCATTCCTCCCTGCGGGGCACAGTGGGGGGACTGTGGGAGGGGTGAGCGTTATGATGCTGGTGGGGGGACTGTGGGAGGGGTGAGCGTTATGATGCTGGTGGGGGGTCTGTATTGGAGCTGCAGGCAGAAACACAGACAGCTCGACAGCTGTGGGGTGCTCGCAGACGCTCGTGTCATCTATAGGGGGTTTCGGAATGCATACAGCGCCAGCAGATGAGGAAGAGGAGAAGGACGAAGAAGGATGTGGTGTCTCTCTCACTGCCTTCTTTTTATGACTTTGCCGTCTCTCTTGGTTAATCTGTTTTTCTCTTTGCCTTTCCACTTCCTGTCTCTCTGTTTTATATTTTCGCTTTTCAGAGGGTGCAATTAGGATAATGACTAACACTGAACTAGTTCCAAATTAGTTCTGTCAGCATGCTAAAAATATGTTTTAAAAAAGGCATCAAATACGTAATTCATACGTAGTCGATCAGACAAGGAACATGAATTTTCTTAGCGCCATTATTTTTAATAATACGGTAGCCTGTGATCTAATTAAAACGTAGCCAGGAGACAAAACGTAGATCAAATGGAGATGTGTGGTCAAATCTGCCCCTGCCCAATTTTGATGGAATATCAAGTTGTGAATATTACAAACCATATTTTAAGGAAAACTTTCCATATGTTCTCCCTGGGATTTTTGGGGGGAGGGTGGGTGGGGTTGATTTGCTTTTGCTATGTTGTTTACTTTTGTATGTTTATTTTTATCGTTTAATTTTGTTTTACTTTGCTTTATTTTTTAAACCTTTTGTTTTTGTTTGCTTTATTTTTCAGTTTTTTTTCTTTTTTCTTTTACTTGTTTTCTTTTGTTTTGAATTTTACTGTGTTTTTGTATTGTTTGTTGCTTCATTTTTGTTTTTATTTTTGTTTTGCAGTTGCCTTGCTCTGCTTCATTTTTTGTTTGTTTGTTTCCTTTGCTTTGATTGTTTTTATTTCTGTTTTGAATTTTACTGTTTTTGCTTTGTTGCTTAATTTTTGTTTTTATTTCTGTTTTTGAATTTTACTTTGTTGCTTTGCTCCGCTTCATTTTTGTTTTGATTTTGTTTTGATTTATTTGTTTGTTTTCTTCACTTTTGTTTATTTTTTTATTTTTAAGTTTTTATTTTTATTTTATTTTTTATAAATGAACATGGCCTCACTGTTTTGTTTTGGTTTGGTTTGAGTCTGCTTTCATTAGCTTGGCTCCCTGGATGATACAATGCTCATTTCTCCAACAATTCCTACACTCCATGTCAAATCTGAACACCATGTGAGTAAAAGACTAAGTGAGATGGAGAAGAAAGTGGTTATTGGGAAGCATTAAAGAAGCTCTGGTGATTTGTTAACCTTCTGAGAGGATTACCCAGTATCGCTGTTACTTTTCTGGAATCTCTAATGGTTTTGGTCAGGATAGGAGGCATGCAGTTAAGGTTTTCAATTTCTTTCCGACAGGGTACGTATAAGCGTCAATGTTTTTGGGGCGCTGTATGTGGTAGATGCGAGTGATATTGATCATTTTGTTTATGGATCTGCCATTCTTTGTCTTCTCGTTTCTATTTCAAAGGGAATAAAAATGTGAATTGGTAGATAAAATTGTCAGTAAAGCCTAAGCGCAGGATTCTCAGCTGTCTGGCATCATCTGAATCTCATGAAAACATCCAGTAAAAAAGTCAGTGATACAGGTTTCATAATATTATTTATGCTAGCCAAATCTAGCAGAAATTTTAAGTGTTTTATTCAATGCAATTCCATACAGCTCAAAAGAGGTCTGCAATGTATTCCATTTAATTCATTCCTCCTTGAACCAGGGGACATATACATTTTTCCAGATGTAGCCAGCATCCAGAAATGTATTGCAAAAGGAAGTGAACTAACCTGAAGGATGCTGGTTAAGGTCTGTGAGAATGCTAAGACAAATCGCAATGGGCTGCTTAACAGAAACTCAAGGCTAGAAACTAATGCACATTTTAAGAGTGTGAGATTTACTCCCAGAACCAGTAAATAAATAGTTCTTAAACCACATGTTGTCAAAATGTCAAGGCTGACAGAAAGCGGAGGCCCAGGGCTTCAAGCTTGAACTTTATAACTGAATTTTGTGTGTGTGTGTGTGTGTGTGTGTGTGTGTGTGCATCTCCATTGCAACAGGGCCACAGGTGTCATCGTAATAATTTTAAGCAGTAGCACACACGGCATACACACAGATTGCATTATTTATTCAGAGAAGAGTCATATTCCTGATTTAGAAACGAAATAGATTCCACCTGAATACCTGTCTCTCACTCAAAATAGATATTTTCTCCAATTTTATGCACATGCCTTGTCACATGCGTGATGATATGAGGGTTGTTTTGGGTCCGTGAACTGTCTCTCTTCCTTGTTGATTTTCACAGCTTGACATTGAATGGCAACAGTGTGTGTTTTGGAAACTCTGACTGTCACTTTCTCTTATACACACATGAACGGGTGAAGCAGACAAACGTGTTTGACATTACACTTTGTGAAACATGAGCAGCGCTTTGCCTAGTAAAAAATGTGTGCGCATTTGTCAGCGAAGGAGATGAATATCACCGTGCAACTCCGCTAAACTCCAAGTTTTACAGAGGACAAGTTTAAAGGATGACAGGTTATATTTAGCTGCCTCCGAGTGTTTGTTTTGCAGAGTGAAGGCTGGCCTAGATAGATATAAGGAGGAAAATATATAATGCGAAATAAAACAATCAAGACAAGCAAAATGGAAAAAACTGTGGTCTGACAGATGTTTCATAGTGTGGAAAATTCACGGCGATGAATAAAAAATAAACTCTTTCTCTTTTCTTGCCTCTCTATGAAAGTGGACTGGATGTGACTCTGTAGTCCCATATCAGGGGCTAATTTAAAAAGCCTACAAATATTGTACCTACTAAGACTGTGTCAGCATTTATTTTTAGAATCTAAGTCTTAGAGATTATTTTTGTCTCTGCAAACCTGGACGCCATGCGTAGAAATACTCAGCACTTTATTTGGCCTCAGTGATATTGCAGTGCCTGTGTCCTGTGCTGATGAATGTCCTTTTGGGAAGGTGCAGGGATGGGGAGAGAGATATAATACATTTATAGATGATATTGCATATAGCTATGTATATACCATATGTTTTTGCTCAATAAGTAGTCTTTTAAAGGAAATGTTTGTATGATATTCTCACTTGGTTGCTATTTATCATACAAACAGACAGTCCCTTCCTAAACGTATGCCACTGGTGAAGCTAATATTGACAATATCTAATATCTCAGTGCTAATACAATTATAGATGTAGTTGTCTATCCACATTAAGCATTAAGGGATAGGAAAAAGTATTGTAGCAATGGGGAAAAAATTATATACAACAATTCAGAATTGTCATTTTTGTATGACATTGCTTTAGATAACAAAATATCAAACCAACTGACTTTTATTTTAAAGGAAGATGACACAAGCAAACTAATCATTCAAAACATCTCACAGAAATAAAGAAAATAAATAAGTTTGGAGTCAATAGGGGTCACAGGAATAAATTACATTTTATATTATATTAAAATAGAAAACAGTTCTTTAAATCAATATATTTAAAATATATTTTAAAAAAATAATTTTGTGATCAAATTAATACATTCTTGGGGAGTATGGAAGGTCTGAATATATATACTGTATATATATATATATGTATCTCACAATTCGTTTGTATGTCTCAAAAAAACTTTTCTTCTCAGAATGTATAGTTTATAGATCTAAACAGTTCTAAATTTGTAAGTTTGCATCTCACAATTTTGACTTTTTTCCTCTGGATTCTGAGTTTACATCTCTAAATTGAGTTTTTTTTCACACCATGGGATAACGAATTAAAACTGGTAATCCCACACTTTATCTCAAAATCTCTGAATCATTTTCAATGGAAGTTTTTTTAACTGTGAGATATAAACTCAGAATTGCAATAAAAGGTCAGTATTGTTAGATGAAAAGTAGTTTTTAATTTTTTTTATTCCTTTTGTGAAAATAAAAACAAAAAAAGAGAACACACACACAAATTTTACTAACTTCTAATGTATATATTATTGGGGAAAGTGTAAATGTGTTCATGGCTTGAGATTTGTGTGTCTGTTTGAGTATAAATTCAGTGTATTTTGGCATAGATGTTTGTGAGAGAAGTGCGTTCACTCCTGTTGTTTTGCTCTCTCCAGCTCCAGCATGATGAGTAGTTGTGATGAATTTGTAGTCTGCTGGCTTCTGTCAGGAGGAGACCGCTAAAGACTGATCTCTGATCAGGAGAGGCACACAGGGCATCAATCTCCCCTATGCTGATGGGTCCCACTCAACTCTTACCCATAATTACCGGAGTGTTAACAGTGACGCGCTGCTCATTAGGGAACAACTTCCCCTAACATTCATTCCTTAATAAGCAGATGCAGGTGGGGACATCATTTATATAAAATTAGAGTATCAGGGAAAGTGCAGCCTGTGTCATAGCCTAATGCTAGTAGCAGTTTATATTACAGTTTCCATTTCATATATATTGCATGCAATTATATTTAATCATAATGCAACACTTTCCACACAAAGAGTTCAAAATAGGACCTGAAAATGCTTTAAAATAAGTTTTTGCCAGTTTTCAACTAACTGTCAGTGAAGATGTGCTTCATCTTAAGAAAATGTTGATCATCAACTCAGGAGATCAAAGTAAATATTACATGAGCAGTTGTATTTTATTTTTATTTTTACTGATAGTTTTTAATGGGTTGAATGTAGCTGGTTTCGTCGAAGTTTGATGATGTTGTGTTGATGTTTCCCGTAACTAAATATATTTTTATTTTATTTTTAATTTTTTTACTTAGTCTTTCTTAGCTTGAGTAATGGTTGAATAGCTGAGAAAACTTAACTAATTTTTTTTTGTCATCTTGCCATGATGTATAATGGGTCCAAATTATATCATTTCCTATTACCATAATTTTTAAGAAAGATTGCATTTTTTTTGTAACAAAGCAAATCATATTGTAACAAGGCTACAAAAAACATGTGGGCACACAGCTTTTTGGTAATTAAAATGAGTAATTAGTTCAGCAAGTGAAAGGTGTTTACTAAGATAAAGTGTGTAGTATTGAGCTGGTTACGTGATCCAGGAGTGATGAACTCTATGGTCCATGCAAAAGAAATCTGCTTTTATTAGGCCACTGATATGAATGGAGTCTACATAAAATGTGAAAGTACATCATTACAAAAAAAATTTTTTTTTTTTAAATACTATTAATGTCTTTGTTCCTCAGTGCACTTTTAATAAAAAAAAAGTACCATCTGGCTCTCTCATCTTCATGTGTGTATCCTCAGTGGAGTTTATTTTAATTTTGTTATTGTCCAGCTCAAATATAAACCTTTATGTTTAAGTTTATGGCCACTACCAGTCAAAAGTTTGGAATAATTAAGATGTTTTTAATGTTTTTGAAAGAAGTCTCTTATACTCATCAAGGCCTGCTTGTTTATTATTTATTTTTACAGTAAAACAGTAATATGTGAAAATAAGATGGCACTCTGAAACGGTTTTCCTTTAATACATGTAAAATGGTATTATGTTAGTTTGTTGTGATTGTTGGTTGTTGGTTGTATGATGATGGTAAAACTGAATTTTCAGTCTTCGGTATCACATGATCCTTAAAAAATCATTCTGATTTAGTGCTCAATTGGTATCACGTATGTTGGTACTTAATTGTTAGTAATGGTTCCAATTATTATCAAGGTTAAAACTGTTTTGCTCGCTATATTGGTAGAATTTTGTCTTGGATTGAAATTTGATGAAAAGTTCAAAAGAAACACAAGACACCACTAATTAGGACAATAAATTTGTAACATATAACGGTCGTTACTGTCGCTTGATCTACTGATTTATATGTATTGTTACAATTTTATTATATTACAATTTATTTACAAATGTTTCATTATAAACATTTGGAAATGATAGAGTATCATGATTCTACACACTGATAAAAATAAATGGTGCTGGAGCAGCAACTCAGCATATTAGAATCATTCGATGCATTCAGGACACTGAAGACTGGAGTTATGATGCTGAAAATTCAGCTTTGCATCACAGGAAAAAAAATGAAATTGAAACCAGATATTCTAAACTGTAATAATATTTCACAATATTAAAATGTTTTACTGTATTTTTGATTAAATAAATGCACCCTTTGTGAGCATAAAAGACTTCTCAAAAACATAAAAAAAAATCTTATTCCAAATTTTTGACTGGTAGTGCATTTTGTGGGCGTTTCTTCCTTCAAATGAGCCATGTTGTAGCTGTTCATCTTTGCATTCATTTTATTTCTGACTGCCTATTTCAGCTGAATAATCAGCCACATCCTGACCGCATTGTCCATATGTCCCACCCCATGAGCGATGGTGGCGGAACGCTTCTCAGGGACAGACGAGTGTGTGCGTCTATGCACTGGTGTTTGTGTGTGTCACCGGGTGATGGATGCCACCCCAGTTCTGTCAGCCTTCCGCTAGGCTGACAGCAGCAGACTGAAGCTGCTCTCTCAGGATGCAGTTCTGCAGTGGGGGGTCGGATGGAGCGTGTGTGCGCATCTGTGCTGGTGTGTGGTGTCATAAAGAGCCAACGTCTGATCCTCTGAGCCTAAAACTCTCAGCGCAAACTCACTACCCACAGTCAGCTTTCTCTGCTTCACGCTGCCAACTTGCACTTTAGGGAAATCTAAACTTTGAGTCGAAGTCCCAAAAACTCTTATTGAAACAGTATGGCCTCTCCAGTGGCTGCCACTTCAAGTGCCACAGGGCCTTGTTTTCAATTTCACATAATTGTCTGAACTGCAGTGTCAACACTGGCCCAGAGTAAAGTTTTTATAGGTTTAACTGTTTTGTTTAGTTGCTGGTTAGCTTGTCTGGAGTGTTGCAGCTTTAGGGGTGCTGTCTTTTAAAGTCACTGCAATGAGAATCTAAGGAATTCAACCCTTGCAAAAAAAAAAAAAAAAGAATATTTCCACCCAATAATAAAGACAATTATTGTTCCTACCTTTAAATCATAATATGTTAAAGGGATAGCTCTCCCAAAAACGAAAATTGGCTAAAAATGTTCTCACCCTCAGGCCATCCGAGATGTAGATGAGTTTGTTTATTCATCTAAACAGATTTGGAGAAATGTAGCATTGCATCAATTGCTCACCAGTGGATCCTCTGCAGTGAATGGGTACCGTCAGCTGAGCGTCAGACAGCTGTAAAAAGATTTACATTAATCCACAAGTGAATCACATGAATCCAGTAATTATCATAACTCCATCAATTAACATAATGTGAAGTGAAAAGCTGCATGTTTGTAATGCATGTTAAATACAAACCATTGCTTTCTGAATCTAAATCTGGAGAAAACTATGCACAGATCAAGCACTGTTTACAAAGCCAAATAATTGTTTTAAAATAGTTCAAACAAATATGTAGGTGGATTTTGTCTGAAAATGATGGTTACCATGCTATATTTTTGTAATTTTTTCCCAAATATGGGATGCATTGATATTAAATAGGCCAATAATTATTAATGGCTGATAACTGATAAATGGTCAATATTAAATTTTGGACAATTAAAAAAAAAACTAATAACTCTATTTTGTGTGTGTATTGTTTTTAAAGTGATTTAGGCATCACAACATTTTATTGTACATGAAAAATGGGTATTCATTTTGATTACATTCAGGTGTTATTAAATTATTAGTGTTTTAAAGATGATATTAAAGATGAGCATTCACAATTTAATATCCTATTAACTGATGCCGTTAAATAAAAATATCTAATAATGGCCAATAACAACCATGCTGCAAGATATCCCTAGTAATGACTGAATTATTGTATTGTTGGCCTTTTTGCTGCTTATTTTCATACTGGTAGGTACTGTAGAGAGAATAATTTAAATTTCATTGCACACATGACCGCTAACTGCTAGGCCACAGCTTCGAATAGACTACCTAATTAAAACAAGTAGTTATGGCTTTGCTTCCTCTTACATTTCTTCACATTTGTAGGAAACACTAATGTTAGCATGGGTCAGCAGTAGATTGGAGTAACTACCCTATATGTCCATGTTACTGCATTCCAGCAGAGAGGACGCAGCAGCCATGCACTATTGTTTTAGCAGAGGGTTTCGCAGCATAACATTAGACAGTCTCGGAGAGGCCTGACATTTAGCAATGACTGTGACTAATGAGATAAATTGTTGCAGCAGCGGAAAGGTTGTAAATCAAACTGTCACCAACATTAAAGGGATTTGTGTTTGACCCAACCTAGATCCTCGACATTATTAGCAAATATTCACTTTCATTTTATTCCAATTCATGTAAGCGGAATGGCTTATGTTATGCAAAAGAACGTTTTGTTCCGGTTCGGATCCTTCACGTAGAATGATGCACGCCATTGAATGGCATGCTAAATTAGCTCTTTAGTACCTTGGTTTAAACATTTATGTAGTGCTTTAATATATACCAAACTGACAAATTGAATTATGAGCATATTTATTTACTGTACTATTTACATAGTATTCTAAAATACTTAAAAGAGTGCCATGGTACTTTCATGATATAGGTTGCATGTTTAAAAAGCTGTGGCTTGACACCATCCTTTTTTTTTTTTTTTAGTCTTCCACAGACAATATAAAACTTGTGGTGATAAGTGGTATGTTTGAGAAAGTCTTATGTTCACAAAGGCGCATTTATTTGATCAAAATAGTATTGTGAAATATTTTTACAATTTAAAATAATTGTTTCTGTTTTATATATATTTTCAAATGTACCATTTAAAATCGTGTCTATTACTCCAGCTTCGTGCACAGACCTTAGAAAATTATAATGTGATTTGGGCCTAAGACACAGTCTTATTATTATTATTATTAGTATTGAAAAAATATAAATAAAAATAAAAAATATATTGCTGAAAACAGTATGTTTTTTGGTGAAAGCATGATAAATTTTTTTATTATTATTCAGGATTCTTTGATGACTAGAACAGATTACAGACATAAGAACCGACATTTTAAATATGTTACTGTCACATTTGTTCAGTTTAATGCATCCTTGCTAAATAAAAGTGGGGTTTTGTTTTCAAAAAGTAAGAAAAGTAAGAAGAAGTATTCTAGGAAATGCTTCAAAACACAGAGTGAAAACTCTGTCTGTCAAGCTATTTCATGGGTCTTAAGGATGCAAGGGTCTAAAAAGGCACTTACTGTATTTTCAATCTGAATGACCAGAAAAAAGGATTACAAGTGTACCTGAAACAGTTATGGCAAAGAGGGTAGTTAACATGGAAGTACACTGGCCACCTCAGAGTGCAAGCCTAGCCTTCACAGGGGAGCGAGGGCCAAATAGAGTGTGAAGGGAAGGAGGAATGAGGAGCAGAGGAAGAAAGCATGACTGTCAGACAGGACATGGTTAGTTAGACAATGTCTGTACATACAGGAAAGGAAAACAAGCTCCAAGGCCAGTATGCAGTGGTGGAGATGAGGGCCTCTCTTGGAGCTGAGCTGGAGGACTCAAAGATAGATGGCCTGTTTTCTCTGGAGGATTGGACTGTGTGTTCTGGCCGGCTTTCTCGCTGCAATCAGCCTGCTGGGAGGGAAAAACAACATCATCTTTTTCATAGTCCATGTTTATTGATTACGCTTCAGCATATACAATATGTGAGATGACAAAAAGCAGAGATTTGTCTTCTCTGAGGATGGGTAACATCATCGAGTTTGTAGTGAGAAGCCAAAAGCTCTTGACATGCTAATAGGGTGTCACTTGCTATATCTCCAAATGAAGCATTTAAGCAAGAAAGTTGAAGTTTTCCTGTTTGGTAATGACTTCAGTGAGCATAATAACTAGAATACAGGCTGTGCTCTTTTAAATTGTCACTTCTCACAGACACACAGGCGGAGCATTTATTTTTCCTACGGCTTGACAGCTCACGCCATAAACATTTCCCAAACAACCTGCCATCTACAAATCAGTTAGAGGCGAACAGATAAAAATCCGCCGCCAAAGTTTGTGCATGTCATATTCTTCCAATCAAAGCCCACAGGTCAGAAAGAAAAGAGGGGGAAGAAAGCTTGTGCTGCTGTTTTCCACTAAACATCGATTTGAAAAGAGCTGGCGCTTCTCCCAGCCTATCTCTCAAATGGCATTAATGGCCTATCTCTCTCTTTTATTGTTTTCCAGGAATCTCCTCAGGGATGGTTTGCACCTTACATCAGCACACATTCCTCAGCCCTGCATGCCACCCGAAACAATAACTCAACCAAATTAGCATATCAAGAGAGCAGTGCGGAGCCAGGAAATTTGGGTCATGTTTCATGTTTTCACAGTCCCACCTTTTGTACTCACATTTCTGGCCCTCAAAAGTCAGATTAAATCGAGATTGCTTTTATTAGCGCACAGAACGCTTTGGTTTACGTTTGTACGCTGTAGTAATGTGGGTTTGAGGAAATGTTTCCATGGACATAGAGGCTTAAAATATCATTAGTCATCGGTTCACTGGCTAGATTTCCTCTCATTAGCTCATTTGGACAGCTAGTGTCCTATCTGCATTAGGCTTATTTCTATCAGCTGATGCTCTCCTGGCAGGTGCCAGAGGAGATAATCGCATCTCTATCAGTCTCTGTCAAATAAGCAACTCCTAATGTCATCTAAAAGTCAGAAGGAGTCAGAATAGACAAATGTTTAAGGAATAGTTCACCCACAAATGAAAATTTACTCAGGCCATCCGAGATGTGAATCCTCTGCAGTGAATGGGTGCCGTCAGAAGGAGAGTCCAAACAGCTGATAAAAATATTTTTTTTTCAAAGTGAAGGGAAGGTGGCCAGTATGGGACCATACTAGGAATTAGTGCATTTCCCATCCAAAGTGCACACAGCAGTGAACACACAGCCGGAGCAGTGGGCAGCATATTTGCTACAGCGCCCCTGGGAGCAGTGGTGTGTTCGGTGCCTTGATCAAGGGCACTCAGTATGGTATTGAAGGTGAGGAGAGAGCGATGTACATTCACTCCAACCACCTACAATCCCTGCCGGTACTAGACTCGAACCCGCAACCTTTGGGTTACGAGTCCGACTCTCTAACCATTAGGCAGACTCCCCACATGTAATCCACACCACTCCAGTACATCAATAACATCTTGTGAAGTGAAAAGCTGCATGCTTCTAAGAAACAAATCCATCAAGACGTTTATAACTTCAAACTGTTGCTTCCAGCTAAAATACAAGTCCTCTATCCATAATGTTGCTTGAAAAGGTCATTATAGAAGAACTCGGGCGAGAAATAGGACAAAGAGCAGTAATATTTACAAGCGTAAATAGTCCTAAACAAATACGTTGGTGGATTTCAATGTGAGAGGACAACAGGAAGGGCCGGAAGTGATGGTTTAAAGGTAAAATATCTTATTGATGAATTTGTTTCTTACAAACACACTACTTGTCGATTCACGAGGCATTAATTAATGGGCTGTAGTCATGTGGATTACGTGTGGATTATAGTGATGTTTTTATCAGCTGTTTGGAGTCTCATTCTGACGGCACCCATTCACTGCAGAGGATCCATTGGTGAGCAAGTGAAGTAATGCTAAATTTCTTCAAATCTGTTTCTGTGAACAAAGCAAACTCACCTTCATTTACATCTTGAACAGCCTGAGGGTGAGTAAATTGTCAGCAAATTTTCATTTTTGGCTGAACTATTCCTTTAATGTCCTTCTACAGTTAAGATGCAACATAATTGATAGAAAGCCCAGAAGCCATTCTACCTCAGGCCCTTGCTTTATGTTTGACAGAAACATCACAGCTTGTTCCTATGTGACCCTGCTTGGAATTGTGGTTAGGAAAAGTTTTTTTTAGGTAGAGTGGGCTGGAATCATGCAGGTGTTTTGCTTTGATGCACAAACTTGGCAGTGCATTTGAGAGAATACTGCAGTATAAACTTCTCGTTCTTTTTCTCCATCAAACTTTGTTGAAAGGTGCTCGTCGGCTGTGCAATTATCCGCTGACCAGCTCAACACAAAAAGCCACTGTGGTTCATTCAGACATCCCTTTTGTCTTGAATTAGGCAGTTAATTATAAACCGAACTAGCGTATTAATTGATGCGGGTCACTAGAAAGGGCCAGTCCAAGTAATTACAAGAAGCAAAATACACGCCAATGAAAGCAGTGTGAACATTTTGTGTCCTTCAGTTTTAGGCAGGAATTCTGTTGCCTGGGAGAAACATATGTTGGTATGAGAGGAGCTTTAATTTTTCACATGTCCTAGTTTCTGCTGCTCTCTGGGGAGGACAGACCCACTGAACACAGACAGAACTGGGGATTGGTGTCTGTCCAAAAGTGCTTACAGTGAAGAAACAACTATCTGACCGATGGGACGATCCTGAATTTTTCACAGACAATGTCACACAGATAAAGCTCAGTGAACCGGGTTTTAGTGGCAACAATGGCATTCATGTTTAACAAATACATGTATCTAACCTTTGCTATGTCATGTGAGTCCACACTGATTTGGACTACTGTACTCGAGTTACCATTTACTTTATACCTACAATTCATTATAAGCTCAAATCTACATAATAAATCCCTTATGAGAATGTTTTAAATGAAATATGCAGATTTTGACATCACGCCATATGCAGAGCAAGAAAAATTTTAATTTATTCATTCATTCATTCACTAATATTATACTGAAGTAATGTTACACCAAATACTAAATGTATTTGTGTGAGGAAAAAATCATTGCATTCTCGTCGTCACTTTTGCATCGTCTGATGGGAAGTGTAAGTGTATTTTTATCTTTTTTTGATATAAATAAATATCCTATATATATTGTTGTTTATATTACATTTTTTATTTACTTACTTATTTTTTATGGATTGTCAGTGCACAGTAATTTCTACTGTAGATTGTTACAATGAAGTTAAACTGAATTTTAAGTAAGGTTTTAAAACACTGTTTGAATGGCTGGTTGGACAAACATGTTTCCCAAATGCTTCCGCAGGCAAATATTAGGTTCAGCCAGTGTTTCTGGGTCATACTCGTAGAGCCACATTATTTAGACTTTTATTGGGAATCAACCTACAAATGGCTTACTTATTGTCTTTGTATATTAAATTTGGAGAAGAACAAGTTTTTAATATTGAACAAATTACAAAAAAAATTATATAAAAATTAAACATATTTGGTTTCCAGGCTGAACACCCACATAAGTGTTTGAATATTTGCATGCTTGCAATATTGCTTATTTGGTTGGTAACTAAATGGGTTTACTTCATTGGACCCATGAAGACTTTTGGATCTGAATTGATGGTAATTACTGGCTCATTTTATGAGAATCTACTTAATGAGCAAATTTCCAGGAACAAATGGCGCTCATAAAAGAGCTGGACAGCTGTATATCAGCGACAGCCTCCAGTCTGGCCACAGTTGTTCTTTGATGTGCTCTGCTTTTTTCTTAAACACCATCAGGAGGGTGTAAATGATTTGAAGTGCTGTAGTATGTTGCACTTGAATCCTGCTGATCCTGTTCTTAAGTCGTTATTAAACTCTTCTACCTCTCAGACCCTGTATAACAGCTCGTTGTCTCTACCCCCCTCTCCGTTACTAGCTAGGTTAATTAAGTGAGTAATTCAGCTTGGAGTTCCTCTGGGCTTTCAGAGCAGGTAGGGAAAATTGACTTGAGCCTTTTATTTCAAGAAACCTGGCGAGGGCTGCGTGCATCAATAACAGCCTGAAGCCTCTTGGCGAGCAGCTTTTACATCCCACAAACAAGAGCAGCTTTGCGGCCCTTATGACCTCAGAATGTCAGCAGTTTAAGGTTTTCATGTGCTTACCAGCAACTTTTCTTTTTTACTCATGTTGCGTTGTCTCAGCATAATCAAAAATGTTGATGAAAGCATTCGTAGGGGATAGATCAATGCATTTTTAAATGTGTGTATTTAAACTTTAAAACGTATTATAATTCATTGTAGTCAAGCTACTATTAAGCTACCTTCTTTAAAAAAATTAATAAAAAGCAATATTTTTGAAAAGAACAATATTGTTTTTAATAGACTATTTTAACCAAAGTATTAGGTAAAATTTTTGAGTACAATTTTTATGGAGGAGGCCAGTTTGGCCTAATTGGATCAAATGCAATTCACCAAAAATCTCACTGTTAAAAAATAATTAAATAAATACTAATAAAAACATGAAAACTGTACATAACACTTTTTTAAAAATAGTTTTGTTTCATAGCACCTTAAGTAATTTTTATGTCATTTAAATTGCATTAAAGCTAGCATTGGGCCAGAAAACCTTTATGTTAATTTATTTAACAAGTGATTATTTAAAACATAGTGATGAATAGCAAATAAATAAATAGAGAGATTTATGTATTTATGCATGCATGAATGCGAAAATACGAAAATGATCTGTAAGGATTTAAAGGGGTCATGAACTGAGTAACCAAAATTCCCTTGATATTTTGACATAATAATTGTACTATCATTGTAATCATAATCATTGTACTATAAAAACATCCTGTAAGTTTCAGAACAGTTTGCATTGCTTTCCTTCTAAACCCAACGTTAGGAAAGAGTGGATGAACTTTATTTTTAATGAAGATCCAGATTGCGTCAGTCAGAACTTCATTTTACCGCAGATTTGTTTATAAACAAGGCACAGGTCTTACAGATCGCTTGATATATATTGAGTTATTTGTGCGTTTTTGACCTACATTACTGCAGCATCCATCTATGAGGAATGTACGCTGTCGAACATACACAACGTCAGCTAATCATAGCAGTGGGCATTTACTTCTGAGTCTACAATCTGTCATGCCTACGCAAACAGAGCGTTCTGATGAGGGGGTTAAAAACAGGACAGAAAATTACTTCTAAATTATGTTTCTTGATGTAAAAATCTTGATAACATTATACGTGGACTTCAGAGAACAGTACAAAATAAGAAACGTAGGCAGTTTATGACCCCTTTAAATGACTCAGCAAATCTTCATTTGAATCTGTTTGTTTCCATCCAGTCCAAACACACTGATTAACTTGAATGAACTTCTCAAAATTGAATACGAGAGAGTGAACCGTTTAAGGGAGCATGTTTAATTTCTGCTCCCATTCACGTGGCTGCAAAGCTGTTTGAGCAATACAATATGAAAAAAAGACAGATGATGTATTTTTCTCTGTTTTTAAAACAGAAAAATCAGTTTTGAACGCATCTGAGCTACTTAAAAATGCAGTGAAGTTGGTTAGTGCTACTACTTGTAGTTCTATTTAAAAATGCAGCTCATTTCTATGCAACACCATATTGTTTTTTGAGAATGTTTTTCTTGTAAGTTACATTATTTATTTGCATTGTGCTGGTCTAACTTTTTCTACAAAATCCCATATTCACATTGTGGCAGTTGCTCCTGTCGCATTCGTTTTCCTGACTCGCTGTTCTTGGGCGCAGGAGAAGGTCACGGGAGGCACGTGCAGATGCTGAGCGGCGTTCTCTGGATCCTGCAAACAGCAGTCAAGCGTGTCTAACAGGAACAGGGACTCGACGCTGTGACATAGCCCACTTTATTCAGAGTACCCATGCACACGAGAGAGAGAACGTAGCTGATCAGCTCTAAAAGGACAGGTGTTCTGCAATGATGCACAAGAGACTTTGATAGTTGTGTGAATTGGTGTGACAGGTGTTCTAACATCTAAATATGCGCCAAAACAAAGCTGGTGAGAAGAGTTAAAAAGCTCTTTGAAGGGAGTTCTCACATAAAAATGATGAAACTATCATCATTTACTGACTCTAATTATGTGCCTGCATGATTTTTCAAATCAGAATATTTTATGAAGCATTGTTTAGGGATGTAATGTAGTGACTGATGAATGGACTAAAAAGATTCAAATCACTTCGGTGAATCAAAATCACCAGTATGGCCATCAAAAGATGTATGGAAGCTTGTTTTTACCATGGAATTACAATCAATCAATCAATAAAAACTTCATATCTCACAATTCTGAATGTTTTACTTTTGTCTATTCTTAAAATTCCAAGTTAACTTGCAATTGAAGGTTATAAATAAAGTACATTTTGATATTCCTTTATTTATTTATTTCATGGCAGAATTATTAGATATAAACTCACAATTGAGAAAAAAAAGTCTGAATTGCCAAATGTAAACTCATAATTTCAGAAAAAGTCTGAATTGTGAGATACAAATGCAGAATTGTGAAATATAAACGTGTGAGATATAAAAATCACAATTCTTACTTTTTTTCTCAAAATTCTGAGTTTATATCTCGCTATTCAGAGAAAGCAATAAAAAAGTCAGAATTGTGAGATATAAGCTCATAATTGTGAGATTTTAACTTGCAATTACAAGGTATAAGCTTGCAATTCTGAGAAGTTCAGTATTTTGAAATAAAAAGGGCAACTGACTTTTTATCTCCCAGTTCTGCTTTTTTTTCTTGCAATTGTGAATTTTTTATGTATGTTTTATTCCGTGACAGAAAAAAAATTGTAATCTCAAGGTGTGAACTCAAAATGTATAGAATAAAACTTAGAATTGTGACATATAAACACAGAATTGCAAGATGTATACTCAGAATTATGAGGAAATAGTTTATACTTCGTAATTCTGTTATATGCAGGGCCGTGCACAGGGGGGGGGGGTGGCCCGGTGGCTAGAGCCACTGCCCTGCTGCCCTCATCGGTGCAACTCTCACCAATCCCCCCCACTATCACCCCAGCTCAAAGCGTTCTGTTACCGCTTCGCTAAAGATCCACTGATTCCGCTTATCTGCTCCGTGTTTTCCCACCTGCTCCACAGCATCACCCACAGTCTGTGTGACCCGCTCTCTGGAGAGTGGAGATGACAGTTCTTCACGAAGGTTGTTGCACTAACAGGTACAGTAGATGCATTAAAATCCACATCAAAGTCAGTGGTTGATCCGCTGAATAAGTAATTCTGTAGTTTGTTTTTGTATTTTTGTCTGTAATGATTTGCTCTCGGTCTTCTAAAAGTGCTAACTTAACTACTTGTACAAAATATCCACATTCTTAGAATTAGAATTTCTAATCAAATTGTTGTACCCGATCAGATCTAATATAAATAACACCAAATGTGCTGTTGCTAGCACACTTTGTAGACACATAGATATTTAAAAAAAAAAAACAATGCCTTCACAAAAAAGAAGACAGAGACAGGGAGAGAAAGAGTGAAGGGAGACTGCTAAAGGCAGTTCAACATTACAAACATGAATTCAAATCTAAAAAAGGTAAATCATCATATAGAATACTTAGCAGTTTGTCACACTTTAATTCTTGTATTTAAATATATTTCCCATTATAATCACTTGTCTTAATACTAGTAATATATAACATATCATATTTATTAAAACCATATTAATAGTAGGCCTATAAATAGTTAACATTTTTTGATATAGTCTAAATTAGTTGTTTATTAGTAGCCTATATAATATAGATTTATGCTGTTTATCATTCAATTAAATGTCTAATACTTATACTTTCAGTGAAGATGAGGCAGAAGCAGGTTCAGAGAGTGCGGGAGAGCCCACTCTATCAAAACATCTACAATAAAGTCTGAATTTATTACAAAGTGTGCTGTCTTCTCTTATAATTATATATTTGTAACAACTGAATAATTTGTATTAACAACCACCCACCCCCTTAGTGCCCCTTTTTTTGGTTCGGGCCACTGCCCCTCAAAATGTCTGTGCACGGCCCTGGGTTATATGTATGGCAATTCTGTTATATATTAAAGTATATATGATGTAATTCTGTTATATCTCACAATTCAACAACTTTTCTTCTCAGAATCAAGAGGTAACCTCTCAATTCTAAGTTATATCTCGGAATTCTTGGAAAAGAGAAAAGAAAAACTCTGAATTGTAATTGTGATCTAAAAAGTCGCAATTACATTTTTATTTTTGATTCCGTCGGAGAAACGGGCTTTCATAAATACTGTATGTGTGTGTGATGTGAAACAGGCCTTAGTTTCAAAACTCACATCAATAGTGGCCAGCTGCAGCAGTGAATTGCAAGTCTCTGATGTTTAAAATCCGGATCAGCTGGATGAGGAATATTTCATATGTGAGGAAGATTCTGTATTCCGTGTGTTGGTTAGCTGTTAGCCTCTAGAGCTTTGAGGTGGTACACAGAAGCCTTTGATGCTTGAGATCCAGCTCCCGAAAGGGATCTTCAATCTGTCCTTCTGATGTTTAGCAGCTTCAATACTTTCTGATAAAGGTTCTCTCCCTGGAAATCCATAAAGCATTATGCACAGGTGATGAGAATTCCTCGCGCTGCCCAATGACCATCTACTGATAAGGTATCGCCGCCATGTCTGCGGTATTTCAGTGGTGTCTTCCCTTAATTAGGTCAGTATCTGCACTATCCACAAACAGCCTGCACAAGTGCTCTGAATGTGTACTCAGAAGGAAATGTGACCCATGATGGAACATAAGCAGGTGTAATCTAAATCAGAGGAAGATAAACACGGGTGAAACAGGGTCATCTTGTGAATTTGACCTTTTAGATCTGAGTAGATAGAGAGAAAATTGGTCTTGTCCACATGTGCCCTACACATGTGATAATAGCTATCAGTCCATGATGTAGTGTTTGTGTAGCTTAGCTGATAAAGAACAGTGCAATGTACTGAATGTATAAAACTGTGTAGACTACCTTTCAAAAGTTCTGGGTTTTTAAGAAATTAATAATTCAACAAGGACATGTTAAACTGATCAAAGGTGACACTAAAGTCACTTTCTATTGCAGAAAAATGCTGTTTTTAATTCATCGTGAAAAGGGGTATCACAGTTTCTATATATAAAATATATAAATATGTCTGATTTCAAAATGAATCATAATAAAAATAAAAGTTCCTTAAGCACCAAATCAGCTTATTGGAATGATTTCTGAAGGATCATGTGACACTGAAGACTGGTGTAATGCTAAAAATGCAGGGTTGTCATCTCAGGAATAAATTACATTTTTAAAATATATTAAAATAGAAAACACTTATTTTAAATTGTAACTATTTCACAATAACACAGATTTTTACTGTATTTTTGATCAAATCAAAAAAGCCTTGGTGACTATAAGTGACTTCTTTCATAAACATTAGTATCTCAATATCTTGCTAACCCCAAATTTTTTAATGATACAATAGGGAAAAAAGAAGGTTTCGCTATGTACTTTAAAGCCCTGAAGCTGTTCCTAATCATTGAGCAATCTTGCAGTCCAGGCTTGATATTATATATACATATGGCTTTGAATAAAAATAAATTTTTTATGTTAAATAGAACAATTCCATTTATGCAATCTCGCCTCTGCTTGGATGCACATTGAATACAAAAAATATCTGGCAAATGCATAAATGTAAACTGTAATGACAGATATAAAGATTAAAGTCCCTGTTCTAACAGCGCTGAAAGTGTTATTTTTCACGGCACAAATAAAATCATAATTGAATAAGAGTTTCCCCTATTAATTATCTATCCGACAAATAGTGCAAAATGCTTAAATAGTACAAGCAAACAATTTCGTGAGCAGTCATGAGTCAGATTAACAAATCTTCTGTCAAAATGGCATCGATAGTATTTTAACACATTTCCATTTTCACCAGACACATTCATATTGTGAATGGCCAAATCACTTAGCTTGCAAAACAAGATGCAGCTCTGAAAATGATTGTTTTGTATTCTGTGCTGGTAATGATGCCTTGTTTTGTTGAATTAGTGATCAGTCTGCAATGTCATTGATAAATGAAGGCCATTGGGAGGCCAAATTTCTCAAATATACCAGTTCTGTTTATCTTGTTCGAGTCAATGAAAGAAGCCTAAGGAAATCAGAAGGTCTGCACTTTAGATTGAATATATGTGTGAACATTTAGTTCTTTGTGTTTCGCTCTTTGTTAACAATACAGTGTTACTGATAATTCCATAATTCGCCTCTTTCTTCAAATTTGAGAAGGTCTTAAAGGAATAGTTCACCCAAAAATGACAATTTGCTGATAATTGACTCACTCTCAGGCTATCCAAGATGTAAATGAGTTTGTTTCTTCATCTGAACAGATCACTTGCTCATCAATGGATCCTCTGCAGTGAATGGGTGCCGTCAGAATAACAGCTGATACAGCTGATAAAAATATCATAATAATCCACAAGTAATCCACACGACTCCAGTCCATCAATTAATGTGTTGTGAATCTTCGAATCTCCGTGTTACTGTCACTTCTGGCCAAAAATTAGACTTCCTGTAGTAAAAAAGTATACTTTTAGTCTATTTTTTATGTACTTCTCAGAAATGGGCTTTATGTGCTTCTCAGAAATATACTTAAAATGACATTTAAGTATACTTGACTTATACTTAGAAAAAGTCTCAATATATTTTAGCTATAATTGTGCTCCTAAAATCCGTGTTTTCATTGTTATACTGTAGGGGACACTAGTACACATCTTCTGTACAGAATTTCCAAAAAACACAAGTGAAGAAGAAACCGAAACAACAGATGCTGGCACATGTATTCTAACACAATCATCAGACATAAAACAGTATCAAAACTATGTAACATTATGGAATAAAATGTCGACCAATGAAGAGGTAATAATAACTGTCAAGCTTTGGGGTGTTGATCGATTCTATCTACGTTTTGATTATCGTTCTAAATCCAATTCCTAGTCTTTTTTTCAGCTTTTTGTTCAAAATGTTGTTTATTTCTTTATTTTTTTATTTATGAAACTTATCCACATTCAAGTGTTTAAAAAAAGAATGCATGAAGCTAGAATAAAATGTTTTTGTTTACAAGCAGATACCCTGTTCTTTCTTTTGATTTTTTGTATGTTCAGATATTCATATAACAAAGCATATATAAATTAATACCTAAATGGGGACATAGTAGTACACTTAAAGTATTGTGTAAAGTTCACTTAAAGAAAACGTATGAGTATACTTGCAGTATAAAACTACTAAACTAGTAGTTTACTGAGACTATACTTCAAAGTGTGTACTAAAAATGCTACTACAAGTATTTAATTAGTAAACTATCAGTATACCTATAAGTTCACTTTTAGTATAGTTGCAGTACAAACTAAACATTTTGATGTAAACTAGTTGTGTACTCAAAGTTTACTACTGTTATACTTAAAGTATACTTTTATATACTAGAAAGTGGGCCAATTTTGTCCCAAGGAGTATTGAAATAGTACACTTACAAGTATACTACTAGTACACTGATATTTGTATATTTACTACATAAAGTATACTTAAAAACATACTTGAACTTTACTTAAGTATACTTACTAAAATAAACTTGAAGTATACTACTTTTTGGTAAGGGAAGCTATTCCAACTGAGAAAACCTCATATATATAGTCCATCATGCACCACAGGTGTTGACACAAACATCCTCGAGCATGTTTTGTGCGGAGGACTACATGCTTGGCGATACAAAAGCTCCAAGCTGTGCTGAAAGTTATCAATTTGGGTAATCTACCATTTCTCTCACTCTCTCCGTCAGTGGACAATTACAATATTTATGAGTACAGGCTGAGATATAGAACGACGATTTATTCTACTACTTTATCTTCATCCTCTCTTTAGGAGGTTTATTTTAATGAAAGTGCGGCAGAAAATCAGTCAAGCATTTGTCAGTGTAATTGTACAACACAATGACATGAATAAATATGAGCTGACAACGCTGGTTTAAATACGTCTGCAGAACAGGGGATTAGCCAAAGTCCTCTTTTCTTTCCTCTTTTCCTCTCTTTCACCCATAAACCATCATTTAATTGACAGGAAATATAACATTCATTGGTTTGACCTTTGCGAAGAATTACAGAAACAGTGCGAGCGGGCCAGTTAATAGGAAGCTGAGAATAGCTTTAGCATGTTATTGTAACGCTCTTCCCCATGAATGACCTAATTGAGTGTGACTCAGATGGTTATCAGATATGATTGTGTTAAAGCTGATTTAAATCGTCAACACATGTCCAGAAATTTGATATAACTTAAATTGTCTAAGACAAGAATGACAATTACTGAACGGCTGGGTCATGCTTATTATGCAGTACATTCTAATTTTCCCATTATATACACTACCACTACCAAAAGTTTGAGGTCAGTAAGATTTTTTTTTTTATGTTTTTGAAAGAGGAAGACTTTTATGCTCACCAAGGCTGCATTTATTTAATGAAAAGTTTGACCAATATTGGGAAATATTATTACAATTTAAATTAACTGTTTTATATATATTCCAAAATGTGATTAATTTGATGCCAAGCTGAATTTTCAGCATCATTACTCCAGTCTTTAGTGTCACGTGATCCTTCAGAAATCATTCTAAAACGCTGCTCAAGAAAAAGTTCTTATTAATATCAATGTTGAAAATGGTTGTTCTGTTGAATATTTTTTGTGGAAACCAGGATACTTAGGATTTGTGAGTCCTTGAATATAAAAAAATGTATTCCTCATTTGTAAGTCAATTTGGATAAAAGTGTCTGCTAAATGAATAAATATAAATGTAAAATAACAGCATTTACTTGAAATAGGATTTTTTTTTTGTGAGTGTGTGTGTGTGTGTGTGTGTAACATTATAAATGCCTTGCTGTCACTTTTGGTTCAATTTAATGCGTCCTTGCTGAATACAAATATTAATAAAAAAATCTTAATTATCCTAAACGTTTTGTTACCATGTTGAATAAAATAAAATGTTAAAGGATGAAAATCATAATTCGTTTTTTTTTTTTATCACAAAATCAGAAGTGAACTTGGGTAAATCTTAAATAATGTCACTGTACTAACTTCTAAAATTATTAATTGGCCATTTGTTTAAAAATATTCAAGGTGTGTTTTCATCTTTTTTCTCTCTCTAACAAAATGTTAAAATATATAGGGATTTTTTTTTTTAAATGTCATTTAGTTTTCCTGTGTCCTCATATTACTTTATATCCTGTCAGTCATTTGTAATATTTCTTAAAAACAAAAAAAAAGCCGGTTTATGATGACATCATTCTCCAGGAAGTGACCATATTTGGCAGGAAAACAGCCGCACAGACATCTGTCATTATTAGCAGTGCATTTAATGAATTCTGTGAGATGATTGTTTGAAGAACATGACTAATTAATTTTAAGCCAATTATCATTGTAGTCACATGCATTACTTGCGATGTTTGTACTGAGATGTCATGTGGAGCAGCTCACCAGTCAAACAGAAATCTTCGTTAGACCACAACATGGTCTCACTCCCTTTAATCGGGAAATAAAATGATGCCAGTTGATCTAAAGGAGCCAACAGGACAATGGATGAGGCCGTATGTCTGAAACATCAAAGTGTTAGCTGAAGTGTGTGTTCTCTCTGCACATTGTCAAAACAAATTGACTGTTGGAGGAAGCCAGCTTGTGTAGTGCTGATTAGCCTGACGTTCACAGGCGAGATTCTGCATGGCTCTCAGTCAACATTTGCCATGGTGTTTGCTTTTGTTTAACCATTCATCCTCCTTGACTGCCTGTCATAATGCTAGACTTGAATTAGCTGTCAGAAAGTTAAAGCTCAAAGCACTACTGTAGCAAAAAAACAGAGCTGTTCTGGTTAGCTGTACATGTCATATCACAAAAACAAAGGAGACGCACTCTGGATGCTAATTAGGCAACCTTTGAACTTTTTGTATTGGTCAGGTCACATCATAAACCTCATCAGCTTGACTCATGAATATTAATTAGGCGATGTGACATTCGGCCAGTCTGAAGGCACATGAAAGGCTACAGGCTTTCTGAATGAATGTAAAATTCCGTATTATAGTGTGTATATTCTGAAAAGTGAAAATTCTGTTTATCTAAGAATTTGTGCATCCGCTGCAAAATATAAATATAAATTTCAATTACTGAATGACTACTCTTATAGCATACTAAACATGACAATCTGAACATCATCATTTTTTAAACGTATTGCATCTGAACTGTTTTGAGGTTACAGCTAATTATCTGATTTTATTTATTTATTTATTTATTTAATAAGAGTCTTCGAGTCCTACGTAGAGCTCCGGAAGGATAAAAGGAGGAGTGACCACAGTGTTGGACGAGAGAGGACCAGGCCTGGATTTTATTTTGTGTTTTGTGTTCAGCAGTCGTCCGCGAGGGGCTGCCGCTTTACTTTCATTTTGTGTTGGTTTATTTTATTAAAGTGTTCAAATGTTCGCCGGTTCCCGCCTCCTCCTTCCGAACTACGAACTGTTACATTGGTGCCGAAACCCGGGAGGAAGGAGGGACACGCTGTCAGAGATCCCTCGCCGCTGTGGTGAATACGTGGTGCCATCGAGCATGGTGGAGCAGTCTGCCACCATGGACACTCGAGGTGGTGGGCTGGAGTGAGTTGCCGGGGGGGGGGGCCGAACTCGCTGCGATTTTAGTTAAAATGTTCCGCACAGGTCCACCTCTCCTTCCCGAACTAACTACTGTGTTACAGTCCTTGTTTCTGCCACGGAATAAAAACTTTAAAAAAAAAAAAGGTAATTGCGACTTAAAGGGATAGTTCACCCAAAAAAAAAAAATTGATGTTTATCTGCTTACCCCCAGGGCATCCAATATGTAGGTGACTTTGTTTCTTCAGTAGAACACAAATTGTGATTTTTAAGTCCAGCCGTTGCGGTCTATCAGTCGTATAATGCATGGCAAAATCTATGAGAGTAAAAAAAACAAAACATGCACAGACAAATCCAAATTAAAACCTGCGGCTCGTGACGACACATTGATGTCCTCACAAACGATCGGTTTGTGCCAGAAACCGAACTGTATTTATATAATTTTTTTACCTCTAATACGCCACTATGTCCAACTGTCTTTGAGCATGCTCACGGCATCCGGTGCGTGAGGTGTGTATGTGTTTCTCGCACAAACTGATCGTTTCGTGTCTTAGGACATCAATTTGTCGTCACGAGCTGCAGGGTTTAATTTGGATTTGTCTGTGCATGTTTTTTTTACTCTCATAGATTTTGTTACCATTGCCATGCATTATACGACTGATAGACTGCAACGGTTTGACTTAAAAATCATCAAATGTGTTCTAATGAAGAAACAACGTCACCTACATCTTGGATGCCTGAGCGTAAGCAATAAACATAAATTTTCCCTTGTTGGGTGAACATCCTTTAATCTCACAATCTGACTTTATTTTCTAGCAATTCTGATTGTAAAAATAAAGTAAAACTGGATAATAAGTTCGAATTTGCGCAAGTAGAATTAGTGCCCGCTATCTGAGAAAGTATACATATAACCTCAGAATTCTACTTTACGTTTTACAATTCTGTTATTTTTTCTCTGAATTATGACTTTTTTTCTCAGAACTGTGAGGAAAAAATTAAGTCTGAATTGTGAAATAAAAACTACCTTTACCTTTTTATTTCTTTTAGTCTGTGGCGGAAACAGGCTTTGTTAGATTTTGTTTATTTGTATGGTTTGTTTTTTTTTGTTGTTTCGAGTTGTTAAAGGGATAGTTCACCTCGTTGGAATCCCCTGACTTGCATAGTGTTTTTTTTTTCCAAACTATGGAAGTCATCAATAGGGACCAGCAACTGAAGGTGAACTATCTCTTTAATGGGGATAGACACATTAATGTATTATAATGTATACTGTTAAATTGTTTGAAAAGTGAAAAGTTAAAGTTAGACCCTTGGCGTAAGATTCTCCCCTCAGAATTGGGGCAGAAAGCTCCCAGTGGCATGTATTTGCTGGTGTTTTATTTATGTAGTTTCATAATTATCATAATTCATGAAGTTTATATTTAATAATTAATTCATAGAATTATATGAATCCTGCAAACATGTAACATGCAACAGTGCACATAAATATCAGCAGAACAGCAGCCATCCGTAGTCTTTCCAGGTATATTATAATAATTTTCCAAACATATGCTGGAATTGGACAAAACAGCAAGCAACTAATAACAAGTACCTGTACATTTTACTAGAAAATACTATATCCTATTGTTATTCTTTAAATTTCATATTTAATTCAATGTGTTCTTTTTTGGGTAATTATTTGTGAAATTCACTAGCAATTTCTGAGTGAAAATTGCTAAAACCATTTTTTATTTATTTTTTATTTTTTAGTATGTGCAGAGAGAAATGCTAGGCATCTGTATATATTGATTTACCACATTTTGTGAGATCATACAGTAAAAGCTGTCAGGGTGTTTTTTGGCCGTCTTTCTCATAGTGTGTGTCTCCTATGGGATCAGACTGACCAAATGCATCAGCAGCGGGTTCATAAGGGTTGAGTTTCAGAAAGCGCTGAGCAACTGGACAGACAAAACTCCAGGAGTGAGAGTAATATGCTGTTTACTCACTGGCACCATCATTCTCCATCATTCAATTTTTATTTGCTTTGTTTTGTGATATTCTATAGAGGGGCTGACTAGCGTGACAGGAGGTGGAAATGGATATCGGTATGATCGGTGTCTTTATGTCTGAGTTTCTGAACGATTTTCTGTGCGGATGTCAAAACTCCATTTTTATCTCTCTGGCCCGACTTGCAATAGTCAGCTTTAATACAGGGCAGACTGTCCATACTGATACAGTCTATGATAGTGCATTTGCATAAGAAAATAACTTGGCACCAAGGAGATTACAAAAGAATTGGAAAGCAATACTTCTGGCCCACTATGTGTATCTGGATACTGTTGTTTGTGGGAAGAAGATATCTAACGGAAGCGAAAGATTGCTTGAAGAGAGTCTTCTGTGCTTTGTAAATCACTGATATTCTGATTCCTTAAAATGAATGATTGCAATCTTGTCACTGATTGCTATGCAGTTAGAATGTACTGTATGTGGACTGATGCTTTCAAACTTCAAAAAAGATTTTGGATCAGTACAATTTTTGAATTTAGAACGAATTTAGATTTAGTTTTTGTGACTTGAAACCACAAATTATTTATTTTGAAAACATATTTTATTTTATTTTTTGTTGTTTTATTTTATTTCTTGTTTATTTCAATACAATGAATTATTATTATTGTGTTGTTGTTGTTGTTATAATTATAACATGAGGTTGAGTTAATGACCTTTTTTAAATAATACTAAAAATGGTGAAAAATATTTTTATGTAATTTATTTCCTTTACAAGTAGAACAATTGTATTAATTTTGTATTATTATTATTATTATTGAACAACATGAGGTTGGGTTAGTAATGACAACATTTTTTAATAATAATGTAAATTGTGAAAAATCATTATTTATTGAATTTATTTATTTCCTTAAAAAATAGAACAATTGTGTCCTTAAATCTATTTTGTGTAAAAATATTGTGTAAAAGCCAATGTAAATTAATGTTCTTGTCTTTACTTTAAAAAAAACACTCATGCACTTTTATTGATTTTTAAAAGCTTATGGAACATAAAACACAGGGAACTGTGCATCTAATGTCATTTCATTACAGAGCACGTTAAAAAACATGACAGGTTTTACTGCTTACAACTGTACAAGGTGAGACAGTTAAATGTTCCTATTACATCAGATCGATCTGCAATAAAACAATGAAGCATGAAACATTTCAACCTAAAATATCTTATTCATGAGGTTAAACCCTGTCGGATATAAAGTAATCACTAAAACATCAAATAAATCTCACGGATAGAACTGTTTCATTGAGAAACATACGGTAGGTTTTGTTAGTGTGCTTTGGCAGTGATCCGTCAGTAGAGAAGAAAGGTGACCTGAAGCTGTTTATTATTTCTCTCCTGAGACAGAAACACCCTAAAGTGCATTAACAGTCTGCGACGGGCACTGAGGCAGGAAACACTGCAGGGCTGCTGAGTTCACCATCAGCTGCATTAAAATGCAAGAGCAGCAGTGCATCACTGGACCTCAGAGATAGATAAATCAACTATTAAATAAACAAGCGCAACGTATGCACTCTGCTACAAAAAATTAATAAATAAAAAAATGCCCGTGCTGCATGAGCAACTCTCATGCTCTGAGGACATCTAGCTTTCTCTCTATCCACTCTCTCACTTCTCTTTTTCTTTTGCTTACTCTTCCATCTCATAATCGCATGCACAAACAGTAATTTCAGAAGTAAGGGAGATTAAGCATTAGACCAGTTTGTTTGACCACTGATCAAGTAATCAAGTGATTCTCTCATGTTCTTAATTGTATTCAAAGTATAAATGTATTTGGATAAAATCCCCTGTAAACCTTTCCCAACATCATCTTTTGCTTTTATGAAGCAGCTAGAGCATGATGCGAGTTCCACAGCAGCACAAATTTAACAGCCTCAAGATGTTTGTAGTAAATAATGAAAATTTCAGTCTGTTTCTGACACAAAGCTATTGTATGGTTTAGGAAGACTTGAACTATAGTGAATGAGTGATTTTTGATTATTTTGGAGCTTGGCAGTCCCAGGTTTCATTTGCATACATTATATTAAAAAGAATGACAACAACATTCTTCAAAATACACATTTGAGTTCCACAGAAGAAAGAAAGTAATTCAGGTTCAGAGCAACGTGAGGTGTAAATAATGACAGAATTTAAATTTTAGTTTTTTTATGACTTGAATAAACAAATGTTTTAATTTAATTCAAAATGTCATTCAAAATGTAATTTAAAATGTAAATAATTTTTTTAATTAATTTAATTCAGTATTTGTGGAACAACATGAGGTTGAGATAATAGTGACAGAATTTTATTTTTTAATTTTCCTTTCCATTATTATTGAAAAAAAAAATATATTATTATTAATTTTATCTAATAATTATTCTAAATGAATTTACATTATGCTAAAAGAATGGATATTCTTGAACATACTTCCGCAAAAGAAGAAATGTAATAAAATTTAATTTAATTTAATTTAATTTAATTGTTGGAAGACCATGAGATTGAGGTTTTGAAAACTTCCGCAAAAGAAAGAAACTGTTTGAATAAACAATGAATTATTTTATTTTTATTTATTTTATTTTATTTTATTTTATTTTTCAACTTTTTTGGAAGACCATTGAGTTTGAGTTAATAATGACCAACTTCCTTTTCATTCTTATATAAAAGAAAATTTTTCAAATAATAATAAAAATTCTGAAAAAAAATCTTTGTAGTCTCTGCCAAAACAGCAATTGCAGAATTCCATATATATAATATATATATTTCTGCTATTGTTGTATTGCTATGTTGTGGTAATTCACTGTTCCTTTAATAGACAAATGATTTTATCATCTTCTTTTACACACATCCACAGCTGCATGATGAAATACACATATACACATACCTTTAAAGCGAGGGGGACACATCTCCCGCGTGTTCTATGGCCGATGCACACAGGGCCTCAGAGAGCAGGGTTAGAGGAATGGGATGATCCCTCATAAGCTGGAGCTCGGCTGTGGTTCACTGTGTCTTTGATGTGAGGAGCTCATGAAGGTCTGCTGCTGCACGCCTCATGTCCTGGGGAAGAGTTCAGGAAGCTTTATTGAGGAGGCCGTCGGGAAAACAACATTTTTCAGGGGCCTGGCCCAGAGGAGATGTGCCCCTGCTGAGGAGATTTTCTTTGGGAAAACAACTGTCGGGCTGAATTATTCTTTGACATTGGCTTTGCAATTAAATAGCATGTATGAGTCAGAGATGCATTTTGTTTTGGTTTTGCAACGTGACCTCATTTGTTTTCATTGCTGTAAGGTTGCATTTATTTGATGCTGTGATGGAAAAGTATATGTTACTGAAGTTGTGCATGAGAAGGCTTTACATATAAAATTGTCTCCACTTTATGTATGAAAGCATCTGAGATCACCAGGGATTTGCTGTGGTTTGCTGAAATTAAAACGGGAACATAGTAACTGCTGATTTTTGAACAGAACAGCCTAACTGACACCTAAAAATAAGATATGATAGATGAAGAGCATGTCGCCTCCCGCTGTGTTCAAGGCTTTGGACTCCCATGGGCGGCAATATTCTCAGATGCTGAATATTAGCTGTATTTATATTGACTGCATGTGGCCTCACATGACGTGAGAGTGACATAAGCCGCTTATGCCTCACGACCGGCAAGACGGGAAAACGGCAAGAAAAAATGAAGCTAATATTCCTCTCCATCACACCCCATTATGTAATATAGCCCACACACACGCACGCACAAAATAATTTAGAGCCGAGTCACACACCTCAAGGGAAGTGGTGATGTTACCGATTCATAAAAGTGACATTTTAATCAAACACCATGGGGCATCGTTGTATATTTATTCGTTACCTATGTGAAACGTTAGAAAACGTTGAGTTCGATGAATCATTGTATGACCTTGGGAACCTCTTTAAGGAGACAAATGATTTCTGCTGCTGTACCAACGTCACTAATCTTCATTTTAAATATAGTCCACCCAGAAATTTAATTCTGTCATTTACTCCCCCTCATGTTGTTCCAAATCTGTATGACTTACTTTCCTCTGTGGAACACAAAAGAAGATATTGTGAAGAATGTTGGTAAACAGAAACTTTTGTGTACTATTGACCTACATAGTATATACAAAAAACACTATGGAAGTCAATGGGACCCGAAACGGTTTTGTTACCAACATTCTTTTTTTCTTTTTTCTTCTGTTGAACAGAAAAGAAGATATTGTGAAGAATGTTGGTAACCAAATGGTTTTTGGTCCCCATTGACTTCCATAGTAGGGGAATAAATACTATGGAAGTCAATGGGAACCTGAAACCTGTTGGTTACCAACATTCAAGCTTTCATCTGTGACACAAAAAAAGAAGATATTTTGAAGAATGTTGGTAACCAAACAGTTCTGAGTTCCAATACTTCTATAGTATTTTTGTCTCTCGGGGGGGGGGTGGGGGGGGGGGGGGGCTATAAAGTCAATGGGTCCAAAAACGTTTGGTTACCAACGTTCCTTCTTTCATCGGTGAAACACAAAAGAAGATATTTTTAAAAGTCAATGGGATCCAAAAATCTAAAATATTGTGAAGAATGTTGGAAACCAAAACAGTTTTGGGTCCCAGTGACTTCCATAGGATAGACCAAAAATACTATGGAAGTCAATGGAACCTGAAACCGTTTGGTTACCAACATTCATTATTTCTTCTCTGTAACATGAAAGAATATACAGTAGTCAACATTTGAAGTGGATCAAAACCTTTCATCAAAGTTGTCTTAAAACCTAAAACCAAAATGCGTTCTTTTCTTAGGACAACTTTGATTAACTTTTGATCCACTTCGAATGTTGACTACTATATTTTTGAAGAAGATGGTGACCAAACGTTTTGGGTTCCATTGATTTTCATAGTATTTTTGTCTGTACTGTGGAAGTCAATAGGACCCAAAACCATTTGGTTACCAACATTCTTCAAAATATCTTCATACAGGTTTGGAATGACACGAGGGTGAGTAAATAAGATAATATTACTTTTGGGTGGACTATCCTTTTAATCCAAGCAAGCATATTTCGTTTTGTTTGCTTTCTGTAGATCAGACTTTGTGGCGAGTGTTGACTATGCCTGTTTGGTATTGCAAATGTCTTGTGATGCATTATGGTTAGTAAGAGATTAACAGAAGTGTAGCAATTCAGGCATCCTGGAACTAAGATTTTCAGAGGGACAGGAAAAAAAAGCCAGACTCAATCAGCAACACCTTGATTCCATCTGCCAGCCTCACAATTAATGCTCCAGCTGGGAAACTCTACCCGTCCATCGTTCCCTCTAATTCCGCTTCTGTCTCAGTGTCTCGTTCCGTCTTCTCCTGAGACATGCTCGGGGTAGGATGCAGTGGTGGATGATGGGAAAACAGCTCAGCGGGCCAGTCACTATTTAGCGCCGCCTCTCTGCGTAACTTTCCCGCTGAGCTGTCAACCACCCCGGCTCCCTCGTGCCTCTAACAAGCTGCTAAACTCTGTCCCACATCCCTGCGGAGAGCCCACCTGAACATGGCGGCCGTGCCGCTCCCCGTGAGGATGTTTTATTCGATTCACAGCAGAGGAAAACCTGATTTAGCTCAACTGGTGGGTGGAGAGCAACAGCGTTTCCTAAGAGAATCAAGTGCTTTTAATTATGGTTTCTTCGATTACAGCTCCTGTTCACCTTGCTTTAGATAATATAAGTGTATAATTCGTTCATTTTTTTCCATGTTGTCTTTCTATTATTCAAATAACTGTGAATTAGACTGTTGGTTTAAATAGGCTGTTGAGTAAAATAGGGAGATGCTATTGTTGCTGTCTATTTTTTATTTTTTTAAGGAACTTTAGGAGATACATTTCAAAAGATACCTGACTAAGAACACTAATAAGGCTCCTGGGGTATAAAAGAGCAAGACTGAGAAATAAAATATTGTCTCTGGGTTGCCCAGCATGCTCATTTTAGATGTGCTCTTGAAAGTGCTTGTTATTTTTGGTTTGGTTGAATGTCAGAATTAAAATAGGTGCATATATTTTAGCTGTACCATTTGCTTTGTTTTAGGGTAGGTTGTTTACCACTTTCAGCTGTGTTTACAGTGCCATGAATAACCTCGATCCCAGACTCGATTTCCTCTGCTGTCCCTGTAGGTTCAACTGATCGCATTTACTCCCCTTGACTAGAAGCAAATGGTCCGATCCTCTCCCTCTCATATCGCGGACAGTGGTTCGTCCCTCTGGGTCAGTCATTAATAATGTGCAAGATGAGTCACCTGCAGCTGAGAGGGAACTGGCCCATAAACGCCTGGGCAACAAGACTGTCAAAAACTAACCAATCCTTTCTAATATATGACCACGGCTAGGCTCAACCAACACATTTCCCCATATCATTAATTAAGGGAATTAAGGTAAAGGAAATATTTATATAAATGTCTCCACTGTCTGTGGCTGCAGCTGATAGACCATTAATCAGTCTCAGGCCTTTGTGTAGAGAGATCAGCATCATGGACAGGATCTTAAAGCCGAGCTTAAATGAGACTGGCCTTGAAGGACGCAGACTGTACTTTCCTGGTGAAGAGTCTAATTTTATTGTTCGCCTAACCGACAGAATGACGGGCTGTCAGTCATTCTAAATAAGGATTGGAAAATCCATTTGTAATGTAATATAATCAGCATTCAGCTTTTGTTTAACACCCTCTGAAATGAATGATCTTCGCTTTATGCAAAAATCCTGTTGAAATAGTATGCTCAAAGTATCTAGAATCAGAATATGCCTCTGTTTTTACCCCATCCAGCAATAAAAAAGGTTTCTTTGATATAAACCTGTTCAGTTTCCCCAGGCTAACACCAAACTGGCTATTAATCAGTTACACACACGTCTGCGGGGCTTTTTCCCAGGCGTTCCGTTTTATTAAAGCTCGGGATGAAAGAAGGACTTTCGCCTCAGTTCTTTGATGAAATGCTGAGGGGTCACGGGGCAGGAGAATTCAACATTATCTCTTTACATTATTCCATTAACTTTCATTCCAGTCAGATATTTATTAACGTGAGAGCGATAAGAGCTTCATAGTGAGGATTTTTCATCTAGACTTAAGGCAAACGGGCCGCAGGGCATTCTGTCTTAAGTCGAAGAAGTTTCTTTGACCTATTCCTCGACCTCCTTGAGGGATTTTCCTTTGTTGTTTCCTTTCTTGTGTGTTGTTTTGTTTTAACACTTCATGTATGTGGTGTCAGTGCTGTGCTTTTGACTGGGCTACTATTAATACAGAGAGGTGAATGTTTGAGCTTCTGTATCTCTGCTGCCCCTCACAGGACAGAAGCTGCACCTGCAAAAATTTTTTTTTTTTTTTTTTTTTTCTTTACTCGACCCCCTTCTCTCTCCCTCTCTTATTTGTGTGTGTGGGTATGTTCAGAATATGACTCAGCATGTCTCTTTATGGTCATTAAATCATGTCTGTCTGTTCGGAGTAAGTGGGTTATATCAGACTCTAGTACTCTAGTGAGGAATCATTCCTATTGCACACATACTATTAACCCATATACCTGCAACGCACAAATCCACTTATGGACTCAGAGGGGTAAACAGCAAATCATAATGAAATCTTAAAGCTTGCCTTAAAATTGTATTAGTTTAAGTCTGAACTGTGCATTGATTCACGTCAGATTGTACACAGCTGTTTTGTACTATATTTATGTTTTATGAATGAAGTACATAAATCATGTGGGTTGCTTGAGTTAAGGTACAGTTATCATGATCAAATATTATTCCAGTATAAAGTTATGTTTGAGCCGAGAACATTTGCTGACTTGAGTTTCGTTCTGACCGGATCAATGAATCAGTGAGTCATTACCTTCTGCAATCATAACAGTGGAAGTCACAAATGAATCATTCAGTGTGATTTGTGAATCAATCTGGTAATTGAATCTGACAACATAGAGTGCTTTATTTTAAGGAGGAACATGTTTTGTGGAACAGAATAGTGAAGTACATTTGAAGTACAAAATAAAAATAATCTTAATAAAATAGTTTCATCCATATATAAACATTTGCTGAAATTGTACTCCCCCTTAGGCCTTCCAGATGAGTTTGTCTCTTAATCAAAACAGATTTGGAGAAATTTAGCATTGCATTACTTGCTCACCAATGGATGGATCCTCTGCAAGATGTTAATTAATGGCCTGGATTTGTGTGGATTATTATTGTAATGTTTTTATCAACTGTTTGGACTCTCATTCTGACGGCACCCATTCACTGCAGAGGATCCACTGGTGAGCAAGTGATGTAATGCTAAATTTCTCCAAATCTGAACTATTCCTTTCAGTACTGATACTTAAAATATGTATCACGTAAATACTTAGTTGTTGTCCACTATATTGGTTTTTATGCTGTTGTGAGTGGTTACCAGTATGTGTTCGCAAAGGTGTCTTGCTATTGTTTGCTCTCTAGGTATCGTCTTGCTCCGCCTTCAATATAGGGTCCATCATTTGTTTTATTATCTGACCGGTGAAAATATTGAATCATATGGTGCAGGACGATGCACTGGATTAGGGTTAGGAGTTTGGTCATGGCACTAAGTATGAGTAATAGTGAGGATATGCTTAGTAAGCACCATAAATAATGTATATTACTAACGGAGTGGAAGTCTAGTGCAAATTTCTTATTAAAAAGTATTTGAAATGGAAAGATTGGTATATTTATAAGTTCTGGTAAGGCACTCACATGGAGTAAACAGAGTGCAGAGAGAAACTACAAAGCGAGCTGATTATGGATTCCCTCAGCATGCCTTTTTTTTGTAACATACCAGTATTTTTGTCCTCCTAAAAGTCATACAAACCCCAATGGCCTTGATAAAAAGTGTTCGAAGAGTTGAAGGAGCTCTACTTCTGAGAGAAAGATGAGGGGAGCACATTTTGATGGATAACTCCAATATGCACTACACATCCAGGGATCAAATGTGCACATGAAAACGCCAGCAAAACGATAAAGAAATGTCTCGGCATGCCCAATAGGGAAGAGTAAAAACAGAGGGTCAGATTTGTTCATTTGTGTGCTTTTGTAGCTTAAGAGAGGGGGGAAAACAAGCGAGCCAGAGAAAAGGCAGCGGATTAGACACACACACACTCGCACTCAGTGTGATTATAAATCAAGTGTGTGTCAGGCTGCTCTCTATGATTCTGATGCAGCAGCAGAAATGCGGCTCCCGCTGCTCCTCTCTGACGGGACGTTTGCTTCAAGTGATCTGGAATGTTGGGGCGAATTAACATTGAAATGATTCTGCTGACAGTTTCACACTATCTGCTGCACATTCCCTCACAAACAGGCTGTGTGAATCCTAATGACATGCCAAGCAAACCTCCCAAATACCCTCTGGATATGGTTTGAAGTCATATGAATGCATAAGAGCGAGGAGCTTACCATGAACTCGCATTAGATGGCCACATATAGCGATGTGCATGTATGTGTGTGTTTGTATGCTCACCGAATCACAGCAGGCAGAGAAAAAACTGTATAGGCACAAGCAAACACAAATACATACGGGAAGCATTCAACAACGAATTTCACTTCAAGAAATGCAAAACGTCTAAGTCCATTGTGTATTGAATACTTTCTCTACAGGTATGTTGTATCATATTACATACTGAGCACAGCAATACGCAATTATGGGAATAATGTATCATATTAACTGAAATATACACACTACCGTTCAAAATGTTTGATTGGTAAGACATTTAATGTATTCAAAGGAAGTCTGCATTTATTAGATCTAAAATACAGCAAAAACAGTAAATGAAAGTGGTGTGTGTGTGTGTGTGTGTGTGTGTGTGTGTGTGTGTGTGTGTGTGTGTGTGTGTGTGCGTGCATTTTTGCGACAAATGAGGACATAAATTTGTATAATGACAAAGGTATGACATAGGTATTACAAGGAGAAGGTGACTTTTCAGGACATTACCCATGTCCCCACTTTTCAAAACGCATATAAATCACACAGAATGGAGTGTATTGAAAATCTGAAATAGCACAAGTCTCCTGTGAGGGGTAGGTTTAGGGGTAAGGTTGGTAAAGGGCAATAGAATATAGTGTGTTGTGTTGTGTTGTGGTGTGGTGTGTGTGTGTGTGGTGTGGTGTGTGTGTGTGTGTGTGTGTGGTGTGTGTGTGTGTGTGTGTGTGTGTGTGTGTGTGTTTGTTTTCTCCCAGCTTAGTTGCCAAGGCAAAGGTCCCTCATTATAACGTAGTTTAATTAAAGGTTTAGTACTTGATGTACTAAAATAACTACAATTTAAACTGAAATAAAAGTAATACAAATCTATAGAGACATATTTTTTTAAAAATCTATATAGACATATTTTAAAAATATATATACCAAAAATGACTATTAAAACTTAATAAAAATAAAAACTATAACATTATCCCCATACTAAAATAATACTGGGACTAATTTAAAATAATAGCAGATACTGTAGTAACTTTGCGATATTTAGTAAATGAGATTGTGTTCCATTCTGAACATATGCTTGATACGTATATTTATGTTTTATGTCTCTTTTATGTTTATTAGGGATGGTGACACTTTTGTGTGCAACTGCATTGTGTTAAAGCCTAATTTGATCTTTTGAGAATGAATGTGCCTAAATGCATATACTGACCAATTTAATGGTAGAAGAACATAGTTCTGTAAATACATCAGTTAGTTTTACCCATTATTTGATATCATAAACACTATTACTTTCTTTTCTTTTTTATTTGAATCTCACTTTTATTTCCTCAGATCTATAGGTTCCTTTCCCCTCTAAAGACTTTACTATCGCTGATCAGGGAAAGTATTTAGGTGGGTCAGCTTCTGTTGATTTTTGCTGGTTCAGCATCTGTGGTTCACAGCCGCTTTGCTTTGGGAGTTCAGTTTCCCTCCTTCTCCTTCCCTTCTTTAATGTAAGGCCAGTTGTTAATTGAAAATGAAGCACCACTTTACACTACGGTGTAATTAAGCCTGTTTGGAAGAGAAACAGATCAGGCATGTGCTTTAGCTAACCTGAGAAAATTAGACCACACCAGTAAATGGGCAACAAAACAGATTGGGTTGCGCTACAGATATTACATTATTCCCAGCTGTGTGATGATATGAACTAATGTAAGCGTCTTCTGTTTTTGAAACATATGGATAGTATTATGAGAGCATATGCGCCTACAATTTGCTTTAAATAAAAACTGATAGGTTCACTGATACATTTTCATGGCCCTGTCATGTATTGATGAGTTTTAAACATGGAAATAATATTTGTTTCTTTTTATTACAATATAGTTTGTAGAATTGTATTATTTTAATATTTTTGCATGATTTTTTATGGTATTTATTTTATTTTATTTTAATTGTTTACACCCAATCAGAAGTTTCATACAAACCATGTTTTTGTAAATATATTTTAAATTAAATATGTTTTACATTATTTTTAAATTAAAAAAATAGTAAGCTAGTCCAACACTTTTTACACGATGAGGCTATTTTTGAAAACACTAAAATGCAGTGTAACTTTTAGTGTCTATTTTATTAAACCATTTTTTTTTAATATTCCTTTATTTAATTTGATTTATCTATTTAGGTATTATTATCACTTGTTTACTTGTTTTTTGGGGAATATTTATACGTAAAAAATATTATAAAATGTATTTTTTTTTCCTAAAGATAGTTAGGTAGTCCAGTGTGTGTGGTAATATAGCACAGTAATATTCACTTTTAATTTTATATTATATTTTTTCTGTTATTATACTTTATTTTAATTTTTCAATTGTTTTTTTTCTTAATCAGAATGAGCCATGTTTTGGGGGAATAATTTTAACCAGTTTTTTTTTTTTCTTTAAACCAATTTAAAAATTGGTTAGTTAGAAATTAGAAAGCAAGTTAGGTTTTTATTTATTTTATTAGAAAGCAAGTTAGGTAATAGATTTCTATTATTTCTGTGTTTTGTGGAAGAATATTCATTTACCAATTATACAAAATATAGAGTGAAATTGCCACAACATTATTTGAACTAAAATTCTTAGAATAATCCAATTTTGATTATTTAACTCAAGAATTATCTCTTTTTAACCTAAAACGCAAGTGTCGTAAACTTTGCTGTTTTATTTCCGACAGTGTGAGGTGTCTTCGTGCTCTGCGGAGCCCGTTTTGATTGCGCAAATGGTTCTCATATTTCTGAGAAGCAGAGAGGTGGACACATTATGATTAGGTGCCGTGATGATGGGCCCTTCTGGCCGGCAGAGGGGCAAGATCTCTCTGCTTGGCTAAACAGCAGATTTATGAAGCGTCCTTTCAAAGAGCCCTGTGCAGGTGAACAGAGACCGTTACAGTGCAGCTCCTCCATTAGACGGCCATTAGAGTCTGTCTCACACCTAATGAAGTGCAGTAGGCTGCTATCATACAGATTCTGCACTTTGAGTTAAACAGCCACAATGGAACGGAAACTACTGATATTGACTTGCACTGTAGTTTGTTTAAAGTGCCCCTATTATGGATTTTTGAAAATGACCTTTCATGCAGTGTGTAATACAGCTCTAAGTGAATGAAAACATCCTGCAAAGTTTTAAATCTGAAAGTGCATAAAATTATTGTCTCCCAAAAGAAAGAGTCGACTCTGAATCATTGAAACGAGTCGTTTTTAAAACGAACGAATCCCAAGCTGTTTCATGTTGACGTCAACATGAAACATTAGCATATTGCCTGCCCACTTGTTGGTCTTTTCGGGTTGGTCTGAATGAAAATGCAAATTCATTCTTTGCCACTAGGTGCCGCTTTTGGAGTGGTAAAAATAGCTATTTCCCCGGTAAACAAAGCAGCACTGCGTTCACAAACGCTGCTTTATCAGGCATTAGTACAGCAAAATCCCTTTAAGATGCTATAATCTTTGATTACAGGCATGATAAAATGAAAATGAGACCAATCGACCAATAACCGCAGATTAGCATCACGCAAAAGAGGGGTTTGGAAAAATGAAATCGTGAGCGAATCGCTTTGGGAGTCGTTGAGCAAGTAAGGTAACAAATAAATTCATATTATAAGACAATGAAAGTGTTTTTTGACCTTGTATGCATGTCAACCTGTTGTTGGGGACTCCCAAAACCAAAATATGAACTCTCAAAGGTTCACAGACCATTCCAAAAATGGTGGATGGCTTACGTATCGCGACCCATAGAAACAGTCACTAATGAGGCATCTATGTATATTTATATCTATCTATCTATGGTAATACAGATAGAATTGGGGGGGGGGGAATGGATCCATGGCATACAGGCATTCATGTTTCAGAAAAAGAAAATTGAAGGAAAAGAACAATTTTACTACTGATATCGAAATGCACAATGTTTAAATTTAATGTAAAGTCAGGCGATTTAAAAAAAAAAAAAAAAAAAAAAAAACCATGTAAGTATCCCGGCGGGTGGATATGAGATTAGATATGTTCTCACAATAAATAGAAAGAAAGAAACAGTATATAAGAACACTAAACTGCTGCTGCGTATGTGTATTCAGTGCGTAGGCTGTGCATTCTACTGAGGAGTGATGGACAAATCGTTTTTTTTATGTGATGTGGAAAGGATACTGCAAACCCAAAAACAAATTGTTAATAAGCCATAAAATGCAATATATAGATATATATATATATATATATATAATATCTAATGCATAAACATTAATTTGCTTATCAATCATTATGGGGGGAAGTGAGGGATTAAATTGGCATTTTAAAAATAAGGGTAATCTTAGTTAATTATTATGTCAGTAAATTAAGAGGATCAAGCGGCTCAACATTGTAAGCATTAACCTATCATTTTTTTGGGGGGGGGGGGAATTATTATTATTTATATGTGATTTATTATGGAGGTTAGTATAATCCCAAAGTAACGGACACAACCGTTTTATTATTATGATAATAAGAAATAATTTCATTTTTTTTTTTTAGGGTAGTAAATACACAAAACATAGACTTACTATATATTTAGTAAGGATGCATTAAATGAGCAAAAAAGTAATATTAAAGACAGTAATGTCTGTAATCTCGTTTATAATCTTCAGTGAATCTCAGCAAATACTTTATAATGTTACAAAAAACATATTTAAATAAATGCTGTTCTTTTAAAAAAAAAAAATGAACCGGTTCCACAAAAGAAGGATAGGAAGAAGCCAATGGTTTTCATCACTGATAATAATAAAAGAATACATGTTTCTTGAGGTCATTTTGTACGGCTAAATCAGCATATCTGAATGATTTCTGAGGATCATGTGACACTGAAGGACTGAGTAATGGCTGTGAAAATTCAGCTCGCATCACAGGAATATAGTACATTTTTAATATTTACAGTATTTTTATCATAACAAAACACAGTGTCCCGAGAGCAAAAGAGACTTTTTTTTTTCTTTCCAATGCAACACCAAACTTCTAAATGGTAGTGTATAAGTTTGGACACACTTGGACTGAAATGGTTTCTCATGTTTCTAATAACTTCTTGATAAAAGGCGTATGCTTATATATATAAATTAAAAACATTTAATAAAACTTTTATTACTTGTTATTACTTTTTCACTTAATTTCAATTTTGTTATCTTGATGGTCATCGCCTCTGCTCGTTTTGCAAGGCCTAATGAGTGTTGTTCTCATTTCACTAGCCTATAGCTCAAGCTGTTTTTTCTAACTACATGAAAAAACAAAGTGTGCCTCCAGCTCTTTTCTCTGAAGTGCTCTACAGTTTTCAATGTGTAGATTGTGAGCTCCCACTCCCAGTGGACATGGAGATAAACTGAGTGCAATTTTGGGTTTCTCTTAGAAAGTATCTGTGCCAGCTTGTCCGGCTTCTCTGTTTCTTTACTCAAAGCAGAACCATTACTACAATATTGTTAATCCACTGGAGCTCTTGCCACACTGCAGATGCCCAGGCAGAACTACATTCGACTCTCAGACACTCAAATCGGCTTATAAACAACTCAAGAGTTATGAGGACTTTTAGGATGTTCTCTAAATGCTATAAAATATAGCAAGAAATCAATTTTTCGACCACAAATTCAACAACTGCCCCGTTCTGCTGCTTCATGCTCCACAAGGAAATTAGGCAACCTCTCCTACTCCACTTCTCACCTGGGCTGTGGTTATTTCATGCTGTAACTTCCTCCTCTTTCCACCTGCATCTGTCATATTTCGCCTCAAGCACATCCAAACACTGCTGCTTGACTGTTTTTGACCTCTTGAATTCCCTCATGATGCATTTCGGCTTGGGTCTACAGTGGCTGCCAATAACTCTGAATAAAATTCAAGACACACTCATTCTTGGCATACAGTGCTGGACTTCCACTGCCCTCATCAAACCACGCTCACCCTGCCAGGCTGCAGCGATCGGTCACTACCAGTTTGCCAAGCTCCTTGTTTCTCTACATAACGTTTTCCCTCTTGTCCAGATCCAGATTTTCCATCCTTGTTATTATCCTCATTATTTCAACCACAGAATTGTATAATAAAGTATTCAGTTTTGCTTTCATTTCAAGTGTTACTTATTAATGGACAAATGTTTCGGCTAATAAAAGAAGCTGCGGTTATTACACTACACTAAAAGTATAAGTGGCATAATTGTTCACCATGCAGCTGTACTGTTATGTGCTTGGCACTAGACAGATAAAACATTTTACTTGTTCTAGCCTGTGTTTGTGTACACACACAAACAAGCATCACACCTTCATTGATAACTAACAGATGAAGCCATGGATAATTGAATGGTTTTAAAAAACGAGTCCCTAAATCAGTGTGTAGTTTCATCAGACCGCCAGCAGATGGCAGCAGAAGTTAAGTCGTGACTCTTCATTCTCCCAGAACCAAATTAATATTAACTACATTAAAATAAACACACACACAAAAAACAAAAAAATCAACAGTGATTCATATTTTTATTTGGAGCTATGCCTCTTTATATATTTACTTGGATATGAGATCAGGGAGATGTTAAAAAATGGAAAAAAAATTAATAAAGGGAAAGATATTTTGAGGGATAAAATGTTGATATAAATTATTTTCCTTTTTTATTTTAGATTATTTTCCCTTTTTTAAGAGAAAAAACAATCAGTCAAAAATAACATATACCTAAAAAACAGATGGCTTTTTTTAATGATTTAAGTGTGTATTTAAAGTATAATGAAATATATGAAGTAAAGTGTTTATTTTGTTTTGTTTTTAAGTAAATTCAGGTTTATTGGGTCATTTCTTTTCCTAGTCATCTCAATGGCAAAACCATATCTCAATGTCATTTGGGGCTTGTTGGGCCAGTATAGGTTCATCATTCTGGTCTAGAGATGAATGATTATGATCTACTAATGCAGAATTATCTTTTTGTGAATATAAATGTGCCAGATTTATAGTGTTAGTGTTTCAACTCTATTAGACAATGACTGGCACCATCAAAACATTCTAATAATTGGGGATATTAGAGCATGAATGTAAAATGTAAATATTTGTATTATTGATTATTAATAATTGAAAGAAACCAAGATGTCAAACACCTGTGTTGAAAGCAGGGGTGTAGTCCATCATTTCAGAAGTGAGGGGGACAGAATGTCAAGTGTAATGACATTCTGTTCTATTCTACGATCCATGGAAAGAAATAAAGACACACATTGCCCCATGACAAAAAAAGTGAGGGGGATGAATGTGTATATACGTCCCCTGTTTATTCTACACTCTTAAAAATAAAGGTGCTTCACGATACCGTAGAAGAACCTTTTTGTCTAAATGGTGCCATAAAGAACCTTTAACATCTGAAGAACCTTTCTGTTTCACAAAAGGTTCTTTGTGGCGAAAGAAGGTTCTTCAGATTACTAAAAGTTAAGAAAGAGATGGTTCTTTAAAGAACCTTTGACTGGATGGTTCTTTGTGGAACCAAAAATGGGTCTTCTATGGCATCGCTTGAAGAACCTTTTGAAGCACCTTTATTTTTAAGAGTGTATGCCCAAAATGTTCCCTCTGGTTAGAATTTTGCCATTGGCAGATTTTTATTACAAATTATGTTATGGTACGGTAAAGCAAACCGAGGTTAAAGTTGAATTTAAAATGTACTTGAATTTCAGAATGTCTTAGTATTGGTTTGCTCCTATTTACTGTAGCATCTGACCCTTCACACAAAGGAATTCACATGATAGTGTCACAAATGTGCTTGTTTGAGATGAGCCACCTAGTAAAAATACAATTGTTCAAAATCCCCAAACCTCCTCTAATATCCAATTCAAATGTTTGAATCATATATTTTTTTTTTTAAATGTCCACTCAGACCCCTCATGGACCCCACTAAAGTCATCTTTGCGGTTATTGTGTGTTTTTTTTGTTTGTTTTGATTCTATTTAAAAGGGACAGTACACATTAATTAACATGAGTAAACAAGTCTACTATGTAAATGTGCCAGATTTAGGCATTCAGGCTAATTTTCATCTGCAGTCCCTGGATGTCCATGCTCTCAACCCAGCATGTCTTTTTATGCCATTTTATACATATTTGCACGTAGATAATTCGGTTTTAATGACTAAAGCATGAATGGGAGACTTGAATTACAAAGGGAGAATCTCATAATCATCACACGAGCTCTGTATTACTCAGGCCGATGAGTTCAAAAAATGAAAAACATCAGATACGGCGTTATGGATTGATACAAATAGTCGCGCGCGCTGAATTAATGTGTTACTATTTTTAGCACGCCAGTGTTTCCAGGGGAAACCTAATGACGCAATGACGTCAATGCAGGTCAATAGCTGACTGGAGGAACTGAGCGCTTCCGTTAGATTTTGCAGTATCTTCTGAAACATAGAGGGATTTTTGATGCATTCTACATGTCGACATCAGAAAGCTTAAGTGCATAACGTACAGCAGCGTCACCGCGGCTGTAGTAATCCTCGCGCACAATGAGTGTAAGAGTGGGGCTTTTTCTCCTTCTGCTGGACTGTAACGTGGAGTAATGGTGTCTATAGGAGGAAGACCAGGCAGCTTTTGCTTTTTCTCCACCTGAAAGCTCATGCATTGACTGATGGGATTCACTGGGTGAGATTTACTCCGTTCTGCTGCCATCAATGCAGAACATTTTTTATTTTTATTTGTTTTTTGAGAACAACCAGAAGCGTCTACGATCGGGGGGAAAAAAAGGTATTTTAATTTTTCATAAATCATAGTCTAGGGTTGATTCTCCAAGGTTCGGAGAATATCAGTTAGTAGTGTAATCCAATATTCATATTCATGAGGTACGCTGTTAAACTCAATGTAATGCATGACAGAATGCGAGTTAGTTGCTGTGAGTGCACGTGATGCGAATGATGAGGACACAGGCAGGTATACAAACATGTATGGTGATATGTAAGAATATGATGCCTGTACATTTTTCTTTTGAATATTTTATTAAGCGTGCGTGCATAATGCCATTCCGTGCACATTTAATGCATCTGCAGCTTTTATTCTTACTATGTTTAAGTATAATTATCATCTGACCCTTATGGAGCAGCCAACAGATGCTTGTGAACGCACGAAACATTTTGTTTGGAAAATTGTGCACTATTGGGAACAGATCGTGTGCATGGCTTTACATGCGTGTTGGAGGCGTGTAATAGTATCTGCTGCTGTCATTCAGATGTGGGTGCTGGAAAACAGGGGTTTTGGGTTATTTTCCTCGTTTGTTCTCATATGTAGGGCGTTACCGACGGGTTCAGCACCACGGACAGTTCCCTGACACTCCGGCACATACACACACTCCATCAGTTACACACGCTGACACAGAGTGAGTAATTCTCATCATGCAACATCACATTCATAGCTTAAATAAGAATGAAAAGATATTGCTTGTTCATATGCAGACTAAAGGCAAAGTCAAACAGTCCATCACTGCTTCCCAATCATATAAAAATATATATGCATAATTAGTGCTGTCAAACGATTAATCGCGATTAATCGCATCCAAAATAAAAGTTTTTGTTTACATAATATGTGTGTGTACTGTGTATATTTATTATGTCTATACACATACACTCACATGCGTATATATTTGGGAATATTTACATTCACACATTATATTTATATTTATATTATTATATTTTATATAAATGTTTAATATATAAACATAACATATTTTTCTTAAATATATACATGCATGTGTTTGCATTTATATATACATAATGAATATACACAGCGCTCACACATATATTATGTAAACAAAAACTTTTATTTTGGATGTGATTAATCACGATTAATCGCGATTAATCGTTTGACAGCACTAATTATAATTAACTTCTATAAATCTTGGTGGAATAATGAAATAGATGTGAAATGTAATTTTGCACCTTTCAGGGAAGTAAAAGTAGTTATTCTTGCAAAATTACACTGAAAACCCTTTCAAATTAACAACCTGCTTAACTGCAGCCATGCATTTTAAAAGCTGTGCCAAAGTTCATTGCGTGTTTTTGGCTCGTGATTGTTGATTTGAATTGAATTACTGGTGAACAAAAAATTTGTTGTAAGTCTGAAAACATAATGTTTCATAAAAATTAAATTAAATATTGTGACAAGTTAAATGTGTGTATTCCTTATTATATATGTGTATAATGGATGAAAAAGTACAATGTGCATATATATGATGTATCACGTGTACTAGTATAATGTAATGCATCTCTGTATTCATATTTGAGTAAGGCCATAATGTGATCGTGAGAGAGAGAGAGAGAATATGCACAAACACACACTATCAAAAAAAAACATCTAGTCATAAAAGCAAATGGACAAATAATTTTAATCATCAAATCACAGATTTTTCTACTACATAACTATTAAGGCCTGATCTACAGTAGTAGTGTTTCTCAGCAGAATTAGATTCACACACCTCTGTTACACCACGCCTGGAAAATCAGCTAAACAACCTGTTTTAATGTAGTCTTTATTATTAGGTATTTAAAAAATCTACTTTTTAAAGACAAAATATGTTTCAAAGAGAGAAGTTATCTTTGGATGCTCTTTAATCATAGCACAACAAGTGTCCACCATTCACACTCTACTGAAAGTCCATCATGCTTTAGTTTGACCGTTGTATGTAACTGATGTAAATGAACCTTCCCTTTATTTCACTCTGTATATTTTATCAATAATCAAATGCCAGCTGATCATACAGTATTCTGTTCATACAGATCTACCAGAGTGTTTCAGTCTTAGCTAGTGTAACTTGGATCAGTACATCTGAGACTATATGGAGACTCAGTTTTGATTTGGAAACATTTGGAAATGGCCCGAATGTAAATTTTAATGCTGGAAAACAGAGATTGTATGCAAAGTTTTGTAAATATATATGAATATATAAGCGTTGCCCAGCAAGATGCGGTCAGATACCGTATCTATAGTAACTATAGTAAAGTATCTCAAGTATTTTGGAGTAATAATGTTAAACAAAAATAGAGACGGCAAGAACCCTAATAAAAGGCCGTTTATGCATATAGCAGATGTTTTTATCCAAAGTGACTTCAAGTTATTTTATCAGACACAGAAAAGTCATAAGCCTTAACATGTGGCATTAAATACATTTTTAACTTTTTTTAATTTTTTTAATTTTTTACATATGTTACTAACCTGAAGGATACCTAAAAAATTGCAAGTAATGAAAGTGTAAACACTTTTCTTTGGTGTGATAAGCCATGCTCTTAAAAATAAAGGTTTCTAAAGCAGGTTTTCGGAGCGATGGCATAGAAGAACCAGTTTTGGTTCCTCAATGATCCTTTCAGTGAACAGTTCTTAAAATATCCATTTTTTTTCTTAGTGTGAAGACCATTTTAATAATCTGAAGAACCTTTTATCACTATAAAGAACCTTTTGTGTGGTGGAAAGTTTCTGTTTCTTCTTCATGGAACCATCAATACCAATACAGATTCTTTATTTTTAATCATGTAAGCAGGTTACACTGTTGTTCCTTGATTATAGTCAGTACTTCAGATACAAATCTTGTTAAACCCTTTTTTGTTTGAGAAAGCCCCTCATTCACATGGTTTGTTCTGTTGTTCTGTCATATGATGTAGTTATAGTAAAATATCCCAGTATTTATAGTATAAATGTCCCAATTTTCTCATCTTTTGTGCATACTGGTGAAAATAAAGACAACATTTCATACATAAATACTGTTTCTGGTTTTTAATATTGTCAGAAACATGCTTAGAATCACATAACCCTGCTGTTTTTAGTTTGCTTACAAGACAGGTTACACCTCCTTCATAAAGACCTCTAGAATAAGAATGTTGTCGCTTTTTATTTATTAACTTTTTTTTCTAGTGTGGTATTTAACCAAGTTATTGATTAGCAAAATACAAACCACGTTTCACAAGATAATGTTCTCTAAATGAGTTACACACCAGCACTGCATGTTTCCATTGCAATAGGGCTGCTTAATATGGTACAATTACGGCACACATTAATAATTTGTGCTTTTTGTGTTTCAGGTGAATTGACGACTAGTTTCACATCTGGTGCCTGCTCCTTTCCCTCTCTTCCTCTTCCTCTTCCTCTCTGTCTCTCGCTTGTCCTTCACGGGTCTTTTTGCGGTCTGGGCTTGCTGTTCCATAACTCACTAGTCAGGAAGCCCTTACCCCAAAAAGTATCTGTGTGGGGTCCTGACTCCTGACAATAGGATTTCATGTCTTCTTTCTCTTGGGACTGAGGGTTTGCTCTTTCTGACTCTTGATCTCTACTCTGGACATTTAAATATATGATAACACTATCTATCTATCTATCTATCTGTCTGTCTGTCTGTCTGTCTATGAGACATTTATACAGGATGTACAGTACACTTATAGGATATGTTCTTAGTAGGGGTGGAACGGTTTGCAGAAAAAAATCGAACCGTACGGTTCTCCACACACGGTTCGGCACGCGCTAGGACCGCGGTTCAACTTAAATCTGACAAGATTTGAGACCTGAACAGCACACGTTGATATCTGTGTTTAAGCTAAACTCGTTTAAGCTTTGCCAGTTTAAACATTTAAGAGCCAGAGGACGCGAGCTCGCGCACGCAGTGAAAAGATTTGTGCGTGCGCAAACCGCGCCTCTGAACATTAAACTTTCTCTGAAGTATTGTGTTTAAATGGACAAATTCACACAAAAATGATGTCAAAATGCCCGTCTTGGCAAGTATCCTATAGCAGACATAGCCGGCTGAACGTACTGTATCAGTGCATTCTCTTAAAGTGACAGCACTTTCTTAATATTAATCAAACAGCAACAACAAAGAAATCACTCACTGCTCTTGATTGAATAGCTTTTGTAACGTTAATAAATATTAATCTTTAATTTATACAGTCAAATATGCAATGCTGTTTTACATTTCATTACTTTATTCAATTTCTGTTTATTTTATTTGTGTCTTTACTCTATTGTATTTATATGTGCTGTTGCTTGTAGTTAGATAGATTATTCTTATTTTCTTTAATTTTATGTGACAGTATAGTTTTTCCCTAGCACATACCGAACCCTACTGAAACTGTGACACTAAAACCGTGATACAAACCGAACCATGAATAAGTTGAACCGTTCCACCCCTAATTCTTAGACATCAAAACTTACTGTTGCCTTTGCTGATTTGGAGCATGTCTCTGTATGTTATGACAAAATCAGCCACATGGTGGTGCTATTGTCCTTGTAATAATAAGTTAAAGTAATTTTAATAACTTGTCCCATACTGTATATAACTTGGATAATAATCATCATTGTCTAGCAGCTTTCTAAATCACAGTACTGTAGTGTTTCTTTCTGTGGGTGTGTGTTGTTGTGTGTGTGTGTGTTTGTGTGTGTGTGTGTGTGTGTGTGTGTGTGTGTGTGGTGTGTAAACTATTCATCTTAAAGGCCTGTCATAGCAAGTGTATCCTCTGGTGCTTCGTGCAAACAATGTTGTCTGTATGATCATTATTGTGTATTTTATATTTAAGGATTAAATAATTAGACAAAAATATTGTTGAAACAGGTTGTTTGACAGTAGGTAAAAGATTTATTGTGTAGGTATTTGGCATGTTTTTGGACATATTTGATCATGTATTTATTTTACCTATTACCATCAGCTGGTCCCACCACAACCCACATGAGTGGTTTAGCCAGATGTTGACATCTGGACAGCTCGACAAAAAGTACAAAGTGTTCCTGTACATTAAACAGGCACGACAGGATTGATTGATTGATTGATTGATTGATTGATGAATTGATTGATTGAAAAAAATGTCATTCCTAAATGTATTATTAGGACTATTTTTATTATATATGTAATATCTAAATTTTGTATAAAATCTATTACATATTAATATTTGACAGTAAAAATATTCAGCGTTTTTTCAAAAAAGTCCTATTTTGTCAACATCCACAACCGTTTAGAATAAATAGTTCCAGAAACCCCATTTTATAAACGCTTGGGCAGAGAGTTGGCTGCCGGAAATATTTACTCAGCATATGTTTCCATTGCGTCTCTGATTTTGAAACTTTTTTTCCCCATTATTTAGGTTAACCAGGTCAAAATGATACGGGGAAAAAACAAAAACTGCCATGTGACATTGTGCACTTAACTTTTTCAGCCATGTTACAATACATTACTGTCCTACGTCAACTTGGTAATAACGATTAGGACATTTCTAAAGAAATACATAATAATTGTGAGTGATGGTAGTTTTTTTGAATGCTCACAGATTCACTGGGGAAAATAATGCGTGTGGTTGCTGGGAACCCACAAACCTGAGATAAGATATAGCATATTTACTGACTAAGACTGAGTACGACTTAATTTCTTATGCTCAATCACACTCACTACTTTCTTTTTATTACTACATACTGTCATAACGTTGCTTTCAAAGCAGCATAAACGCTATTTATTCCAAGTGGCAGGTTAGGAAGAATACCCCATTGACCCTGCTGGTAATGCTGTACACACCAAAACATCTTTGTGTAACTATATATGTATGTATGTATGTATTTGTATATGTGTGTGGTGTGTTGTGTTGTGTGTGTGTGTGTGTGTGTGTGTTGGTGTGTGTGTGTGTGTTGTGACCCTGGACCACAAAACCTTTTGTCTTAAGTCTTAAGTGTAGTATAAATAAGCTTTCTATTGATGTCTGATTTTGTTAGAATACGGCAATATTTTTGCTGAGATACATCTATTTGAAAATCTGAATCTGAGGGTGCAAAACAATCAAAATATTGAGAAAATCGTCTTTAAAGTTGTCCAAATTAAGTCCTTATCAATGCATATTACTAGTCAAATATTAAGTTTTGATATATTTACTGTAGGAATTTTACAAAATATCTTCATGAAACATGATTTTTTTACTTAATATCCTAATGATTTTGGGTGTAAAATAAAAATCTATAATTTTGACCCTTACAATGTTTTTTTTGGCTATTGCTACCAGTGTTGGGGGTAACGCATTACAAGTAACGCGAGTTACGTAATCAGATACTTTTTTCAAGTACCTATACAGGAACACATTACTTTTTAATTTACAAGAGAATATCTGAGTTACTTATTCATATAAGTAACACAAGTTACTTTTTTTTTTCCAGTTTATTGATTGACAGCTCTCCTGTCCCCATGTTGAGAGAAATCAGAAGATGTTACTGTAGTTCTAAAATAAATATGAATATGCATTCATTCATCTCACTCACAAAAAAAAAACAGATTTAGTAATTCCTCAAAATGAATAAAAATAATGCAACTCGGAATATGATGCAAACCTGCACTAATTAAATGTAAACAACACAAATATCCTTTATGTAATTAATCCCATTCTATTAACCAATGTCCTTGCTTCTGAACTTCGATGATCCAGTTCAACCATACTAATAAGCAAAAATTGTGTCTTTTTTATTGCTGAAGTGTGTTGAATTTCTTCTTCTGCATTCTACTGTACCGACATACATTTACTTTCCTTCAGCTGCGGCTTATTCATTTACGTTGGGTGAAAAGGCTTTTTAATTTTGCCACATTATACCATTTTTTATTTTAAAACAAACAAGAAAGCCCTGTCCAGATTTTAAAAGTAACTCAAAAGTAACGTAACACATTACTTTTTCCATAAAAAGTAACTAAGTAACGTGGTTAGTTACTTTTTTTATGGAGTAACGCCATATTGTAATGCATTACTTTTAAAGTAACTTTCCCCAACACTTAGCTACAAATATACCTGTGCTACTATGACTGGTTTTGTGGTCCCAGGGTCATCTTACTGTATATATATATATATATAGATTATATATATTAGATTGGGTGACCATTACGTGCGTTTTTTTCCCATACACGTTCTGGCCAGATTTCGAATTGCCTAAAGAGCTGGTTTTGGCTTGTTGCCGTGTGTCATACGATCGTGTATGACCAAAGTACGATACAGACGGTTTCCTTATGCTTTCAAAAATGCCTCGAGGTATTTGATGTCATACACCGATCAGTGGTGGGGGTCTGCACACGCAAACAAGGCCAAAAACCTAGATTATTTTAGCAATATAGAATCTGGCCAGAATGCTCCTGGGAAAATGGCATATATATATGAAGAGTTCAGATGCAAAAGCCTCTAAGTGCCATCTGAAATTTTCATCTAAACTGAGCATTTTTATCAGGCTCCTATGTTTAGGTTCAGTCATTTTACTCTAATGGCAATGTATAGGTCCTTTTCTATGCAATTAAAGTGAAATAACTTAACCTAAACATAGGAGCCTGATAAAAATGCTTATTTTAGAAGAAAATTTCAGACGACACTTAGAGGCTTTTGCATCTGAACTCTTCATATATTTCTTTGTAATTAAGTAGTTAAAAAAAAAAAAAAACAGTACTGCATACAATGGTTCGATTTTATAGTTAAGACAAGTGTAAAAAGCCCGTCTGTGCAGTAAGACAAAGTACACTTATATTAATTCACTGAATTAACTGGAATATAAGATTAAATACTTAAAACCTCTAAATACTATACACCTCTTTAATGTATACCAAAGATAACTTAACCCAGTTGTTTGTCATGGTTGAGAACAGTCACTTTGTATAAAAACATTTAAATGACTACTTGCTTACTGTAAAAGCAAAGTTCAGCCAGTGCTTCTTCATTGTGGGTCATTTTGTGGATTTGTGTTTATATTACGAAGCAATTATTTTGTGATACATGACTTATGTTCACGGGGGACTGCAAAGGTGACTAAAACACATCATTTCCTGTCCTGTGTGACGTAAAAAGACGGAGTAGAGCTGGGCAATGATGCCGATCGCAGAAATCATTGCCCAGTCTCAGGCTTTTATGATGGGTCTCATGGCTCAACTTTGTTTTTCTTTTGTCACACTTTCCACACACTCTCTCTCTTTCTTGTAACTCTATATTATGGATATCTCGTGAGCAGTTCTGAGAAATGCTTGGCCAATCCAAAAAAACATCTTATGCTTTTCCAGAATCAACACTGACCTGATCTCCAAGCCAAATTGTCTCTGGAATTTTTAGCTGGTGCTTGGACCGATTTTATTAGCGATTGTCCTGTTTTAATCAGTTCAGTGTGTTGATTCAGAAGAAAGAACTTTTTGTGTGGGAGGCTGAAAAACTGTTTTCGTTTGCACAGCTGTACTACGCTTTAGCATGTAAGCACTTAGCTGGCATGCCTCAGTATAAATTAAATATTGATTGATATTAAATATTAAATACCTTTTTCTCCAAATGTTAATTCCAAAGAAAGTAAAAAACGTGAGATATAGACTCACAATTGTGAAATAAAAAGTCACACTTACCTTTTTCTACTTATTCCATGGCAGAAACCTAAAAAAAAAAAAACAGAATTGCGAGATAAGCTCAGAATTCAGAAAAAAAGGTTAGAATTATGAGACATAAACTTACAATTCTGACAAAAAAAATCTGAAATGTGAGATATAATCACAGAATTGCGAGATGTAAACTTAGACTCCAAAAAAAAACTGACAATTCTGACTTTTTTCCCCTCAGAATTGTGAGATAAAAAGTCACAAATACCTTATTTTACTTATTTATTTATTTAATTCTGTGGCAGAAATGGGTTTCCATATTGCATTGCTTTCATTTTGCGTCTAAAATGTCCAAATACAGCATTTTTAATTGCTAATTGTAGTAGTTTGATTATGTGAGAACATTTAAAATCATGAATTAAGCTACTATTAAATTAAGGTATTACTAAAATACTATGGTATGCTTAGATAATATTGTAGAATAGCATAAAAATACTATGATCATTCAGTACCATAGGCCTATCATCGCTGAACCATGGTAAGGTGTGTAACTACAGGTAATTTACTCTTCTTCCTTTTTTACATTGTCTGCTGAGCCACAGCGTGTAAAAATACACAATCATGTTTTGTGTGTAAAGTTTGAATGACACAAGGATTCATAGCAGCATTCCTGAACAATCTGTGTTCCTCTCACTCTCAGTCTCTGGAGACCTAGAGAAAACTCCAGCTCCAGAAATAGAAACACACATACAGTTAACCTCCCTAAAATACCAGAAATAGCACAGACTACAGGAATAGAAACATTTCCTCTGTGGTCTTGTTCGCTGGATTCCCGTAACTTTGGCTGTGCGTGAAGAATCACTCGCTCACTGTGAATGGCGGAAACCAGGTGTCAGGTTTAAAATAATTAGTACAAAACAGAGCAGATGTGGCGCAACATCTGGTTAACTGTAATGCTAATGCAAAAAGAGAGTCTGAAATGCTAAATGCACATGCCAGCTGCACATGTTTAGCTGGACGCATGAGGCTGATCCTTGCTGTGCTGCTGGATGCAGAGTTAAATAATACATACTGGTGAGGACATTTCCCAGTGGTTCGTTCCATTCCAGCAACTCATATAATAAATCATTGCATCTTCCTCCCTTTTTTTTCTGTGGAAACCAAATGTTACTCACAGCCACAATTATCGGAATCCAGGTAATACATTCTGAAGTAAATATTACTTAGCAGTACAAATCTATCTATCTATCTACAGCAACTATGTTTATAGAGCACATTTAAACACAACCAAGGTTGATTGCTCGAGGTTGGGTGCTTTACAAAGAATAAAAACAATAAATAAAAGAAAAGGATAAAAGAAAAGTAAACAGACAAACAGAATACAGCAGGAAACCCAGGACTAAGGAGTGAAAAAAGGGTGAAAATATATGTCTTAAGATAAGATTCAAAAGTACTAATAGATAGAGCATGCCTGATAAAGGGAGGAAGCTTCGGACCAGCAGTAGCGAAGGTGCGATCACCATGATTCTGAAGTTTAACTCTGGGAACTATGAGTAGACTAAGGTCACAAGATCTCACGTTTCTATAAAGCGTATACGAAAGCAGTAAATCAGTTAAGTATTGAGGTCCCAGGTTATTGAGGGCTTTATAGACAAATAGTAAGATTTTAAAATCAATCCTATACTTGACAGTGTAAGGACATTAAAATTAGAGTTATGTGGTCGTATTTTTGCTTCCCTTCAAGCAGTAAAGGGGCTGCATTCTGATCCAACTGAAGACGGGAAATGGAAGACGGAGAAATATCAAAGTACAGTGAGTTACAATAATCAAGCCGAGATGTTAGGCATGGATAGCTGTTTCAAGATTTTTCCTAGATAGAAAGGGCTTAACTTTACTGAGAAGGTGAAGTTGGTAAAAAACGACTTGACTACAGCTGAAATCTGTTTGTCACACTTTAAACTGGAGTCAAATAGAATGCCCTAATTCCTAAGGAATCCAAGATCAAAAAAGCAACGATTTCCTAGGACAAAACAAAATAATTTTAGATTTGTTTTTATTTAGGTGTAAGAAATTACTTAAAAGCCATAACTTAAGTTTGTTTAGAGAGTATTTGTTATTACACCGTACAGGAAACTTAAGCTGGGTATCATCGGCATATAGATGAAAAGAGACATCATATAAAAATTAAAAAAAATTGAAGCCAAGGGGAGCAATTACTTGGAAAACAACACAGGCCCAATGATTGAACCTTGCGGAACACCAAAATCAAGAGGAATGATAGAAGATGAGTAATGCCCTAATCAAACAGTAAAACAACGATTTGACAAATAAGAGCGAAACCACTATTTGAGAGGACAAGAGCCACGAAGTAGAAGTAAACCAAGCGTAGCGTTAGTTCTGGCAGGTCACGTTAGTCAAGCTCGCATCAGCTGACTTTCAGCTGATCCCCATCTACATGAATAGGACACTCACCTAAGCATTCATATATAAGGTCCCTCAGTATTATCAGCAGTTTTCGCATTGCTCAATAGCTAATTACCCTCCTCCATCCCCAACTCCTCCTCTGTCAGTCGGGATTCAGCCTTCTGATTCTCCTTTGAATCAGACTAATTCTAAAATGTGTGCATACAATTATTGAACTTTAACAATATCTGCAATACATTTATGTTGGTTCTGTTCTGTTTACCCTGGGGGGTTATCGCTGCTTTCCCTGCTCTCATCCTTGCTAGGCTGCATGGATGCGCAGGGAATTCTTGCCCAGAACAGAACCATACCGCCAATACAAACTGTATGCTATCTTATTTGACGGTAGTGGTCCTGACAGAAATAAAAGAAATCTATCTATCTATCTATCTATCTATCTATCTATCTATCTACTATCTATCTATCTATCTGTCTATCTATCTATCTATCTATCTATCAGTCTGTCTGTCTATTGTTTGTTCTGTCTGTCATTCTATCATTCTATCTATTATTATATCATCAATAAAATTTTCGGTTCTTACCTGCTGTTTGTTTGAGAGATTACAGATTAAATTTAAAAAATCTAACAATGAGATATTAAATTAGTCTGTATCAAAACTTTATGTATCCTCCTTTAAATTGATTGTGGCGTTTCAATGCATATTATCCAAACTGTAGTTGTGTTGCAAAACTCAGTCACAGTGTGTTCAGGGCTTTGTTAACTTGCTTGCAGGAGACACCACAAGATCTGTACATTACAGCAGCCTGACCACCCACAGTTGGGCAGTCCCATGACTCACAACACCAACACCTCACTACACAAAATGCTAGATCAATGTTTGTGAACCTTGTTCCTGGAAGACCCAACACTGCATCTTTTGAATGTTTCTTTTAATTGACACACCTGAATCTACAGATTAGCTCATTAAAGGTGAATTGGCTGTGTAAAATCGAAGGTAAACATCGCTAATGTGCAGTTTTGGGTGAACAGGGATGCTAAATAATGGTAGTGCCATCTGCAATGGTGGATAGCCAGGTAAGTGAATTTCTTTATGGAAGCTTTTATTAAAATGTGGTCTGCTGAGTGCTAACACTTAGGCATCCATCTGAAATAGCCAGAGAGTCTGTAGAAAGTTTCTGTGAACAAAAATCTCACTGCCACACCATAGTTAGCAAAATGTAATGATTGTGAGATTTCAAATCTCTACATATAGGTTAAAAAAACTTATTTATTTAGGAGTTTTAATGTGAAAATCAATCCAACCAGCTTCAAATATTACACATTTGATTCCTAGCTAAAAAATGTCTGTAAAACACACCCTCAAAAAAAATCTTTATTTGGAGCCTTAATTTTTAAGAGTGCAAGGGAAATATAACAATGCAAACTAGTTCATCTTGAGAAAATGGTATCACAAAGTTTAGATGTTCAGTGTACTTCATGGAACCATACGCCAATAAAGAACCCTTCTTTTGTAAAGAGTGTAACTGGCACCAGAACTGGTCTGTCTAGTTCTTCTATCTAATTTGAAAACTTTTGTGTTTAAATCATACAACTGCAGCTTTGCACTATTACAATATTTATATTCTTTCCCAGATATTCTCCACTCCATCTGTTCAGCATTCATTGCTATATTAAACGACACTGCGTAGTGGCTGGCCCTGACTGTCAATGTTGTAAAGCTACCATTAACTGGCAAAAGACCAGCAGGAAATTCATGCTGGTCATTTCAGCAGGGAACATATTTGCTCTATATTGCACAGTTTAAACTAATAATACTACATGTACTAATATATTTCCAAAGTCTATACCCACAGTATGCATTTGTTTAAGGATCTACTCAATAAGTGGGTGTGAAATTGTTTAATTAGTTTGGAGAGTTCCTCAACAAAGTGCATCCCTTGGGGACAATTCTGTTGTAAGACAATCTTGTTTTACAAGCTTCAAATCCATAGTGAATTGTAACGCATCTCACCATAGTCACCATGTGATCAGTATGTATTACAATGACAAATATTTGTAGTACATGCGTGTGTGAGATGGGTTTGTGTTGTGCTTGAGGTGCGAGCGGGGGTGTTGTCCCCCCTCATGCTGTTCTGCACTGGGAGAATCAGGGAAGGAAAGGCTGAGGTGATTCACACATGAGTCAACAGCTATCAGCTATATAAGCCTGACCACTCATGGAGCCTGGGCATCATACAGACCTCAGATCGCAAAGGTAAGTCCCCTTCGCTCACTCTCTCCACTCATCACCACTCTCACACTATCTGCAGCTCTGATACTCTGGCGTTCTCACTAATGATGTGGATTTTATCATCTAACTTTACATTTATAGCCTTTAAATTGCTATTTTTACATTATGGAGAAACTAAGTTTAAGATTCCACACAGGGAATAAAATAAAGATTACAGTGATTTTGGAATGAAGCAATCATTGTTTATACAAGGGCAACGTGTTTTTTGATGAATTTACCAGGTATTGAAATCCAAACTCGGGCACAGAGGCTGTCATTTTGTCATTTGGAAGTGAGATTGAATATAGCAGAAGGCTTAATTGCTTCTATCTATCTATCAGGCTGAAGAGGCCTGGGCTTTGCTGACATGCTCATTGTGAGGGATACAGGCAACTTTCATGTGCAAGGAATTCACTTTTTAATGTTGTATAATTTTATTGGACAGTCTGTTTTAATTTGAATTAGCAGTATGACTTGAGAGAATCTGATATCGGATATTAAGTGTCATGTACAATCCAGATCAACAGAAATATCAAGTCAGGATTTCAAGATTGCTCGATGATTAGACACCGCTTCAGGACTTTACCGTTTCTAGATTGAAAATACACTTTTGTAATAGAAGTTTACTGCAAGTGATTTCTTAATGCAGTTTAGAAAAATGCGATTGCAATGCAATTTTCAAATAAATTGTATTTAGGGATGCAGATTTAGCCTAAATTAAGCTGTCATTAGTTAGCTAGGGGCCATATCCATTCGCTTTGTATATGCACACTATTGTTGTACTTTTATTTAGTAAGGATGCATTAACAGGATGCATTTTAAAAATGCTTTATTTTTTATTATTATTATTTATTTATTCTATTCATCAAATAGAAAATATTTGGTACAATTGTTGATAAGATATATTTCTTGAGCAACAAATCCGCATATTGGAATCATTTCATGCTCGCGTGACACTGATGACTGGAGTAATGGCTGCTGAAAATTTATATTTGCCATCACCGGAATTACATTTTAAAACTTATTGTAAAATCATGTTGTAATATAATTTCACAAGATTACTGTTTTTACTGCATTTTTTTTTAATTAAAATATATGAATCGATATTCAAAATAATGCTTATTGTTTTATTTCAGCAGGTATTGCTGCTCTGTTGCAAAGTTAAAGACCACTCAACACAGGAAGCATGTATTTTCCAGTTCTTCTCTACCCCTCCATTTTGGGCATGCTCGGTCTGGTTCATGGCATTCCCATTCATCAGGATAGCCTGAAAAACTTGGTCAAACTGCAGGCAGACACCATCATCCTCAGAATCAAGGATCACAATGAGAAGGTAACCGGTTAAAACTCTGTGAACTAGTTTGCAAGGCTTCTGTTCTGTTAAACTCCATAAGATGATTCATATAGCTGTGCTCATTTGTGTCTTCTCTCACAGCTGAAACTATCTCCAAAGCTCTTCATTGGCGATCCAGAACTTTACCCTGAGGTTCCTGCTGATAAACCCATCCAAGGTCTCGGGTCTATCGTGGACACCGTAACTACCTTCCAGAAGGTTCTGCAAAGGCTGCCCAAGGGGCATGTGAGCCAGATACGCAACGATTTGTTCACACTCCTGGGTTACCTGAAGGATAGAATGATATCTATGCATTGCACACTCAAGGAGCCAGCTAATGAGAGGTCACTGGACGCTTTCTTGGAGAGCAATGCCACCCACCACATTACTTTTGGGTACTTGGCTTTAGACCGACTGGAACAGTTCATGCAAAAGCTGATCGTTAATCTGGACCATTTGAAAAGCTGCTAATGTGCTATTATTGTAGAATTAAAAATATACTATTTATTATATTTATTTAAATCCTTGTATATTTATAGTCCAAAGCAGCATTTTGGCACATATTGATATGTACGAATTTATTCCCTGACATTAAACGGGAAGCTAAAAACGCTGTCGCGATGTCATGGCATGCCAAACAATCTGTCCTTACTACGTAAACACTAGCAATCTGATACCTGCACACATTACCATGTCACACTTCATGCTGTCTGCAGGATGACATCAGCATTTGCTGAGCATGCTCTGTGATGTCACTGTGTTTACCAGAAGCAAGGAGGTCAGACTCTGCTGGGAAGCTGGAATTATGTTCCCATTTTACTTCTTGCTGCAACACCAGCATTGTACACTCTCAGGAAAAAAGGTACAAAAGCTGTCACTAAGGTGGTACCTTTTCGCAAGGTATGAATATGTACCTTTACGGTACTTGTATGCACCCTTTAGTGGTAAATGTGTACCTTTTGAAAGTGTACTGCCCCAGTGACCCGATTCTGTACCTTTTTTTTTTTTCCTGCTGGTATTGGGGGGGGGGGGGGGTGCTTATATTTTCCTACACCGTATGAATCTATGCACTTTGAATATACTGACTATTGTTATTAGTTTTGTATTTTGTGTATTGATGCATTTTTTTTTTATAAAATGTTACCAATAAAAGAAATTCTAAGTTACATGGACACTTTTGCTATTTATTGTGGCTCCATTTATGCCAAAGCAATTTGCGTATGTTTATGGTCATTGCATCGTTTCCCAGTGGAACCAAAAATGATAAATGCAGCAGTGGAATGGTTTTTAAAAGATCAATATATCAACAACAGACTTTCTTTCACGCTACCTTACCCTCTTTTTTTTTTTTTAAATATTGCTCTAATATTATGTGCTGGATTAAAGGGGGTCATATGATGTGATTTCAATTTTTCCTTTCTCTTTGAAGTTTTACAAGCTCTTGGGCATTAAGAAGATCTGTAAAGTTGCAAAGACAAAGTCTCAAATCCAAAGAGATATTCTTTATAAAAGTTGAGTCAACCACGCCTACCTAAAACAGCTCGTTCTAACACGCCCCCACATATCAACCTCACTGTGGAAATATTTGCATAATGCCACCCAAATGTTCACGCAAAAAGGCGTAACTTTTATTCTCGCGTAGTATTGTTGTCACTGTTGTCCAAAAGAGGACTATAATCGCTTCGTCATGCCTAGAGCCCTTTGGGAAAAAATTTTTTTCAGTAAAAACTGGTCGCTGAGGAAATACATCAACTTCGCCGCTGTGGATCGTCTGGATCTGCTTTCACCGTGGACGAAGCTGAGTTCAGCCCGGGGTCGTCACATGTTGTTGCCGCAAGCCCGCCTGCCGCGGGGGGTCCTTCGTCGAATCCGCTGGCTGCGCCGTTCTCAAGCCCACCCGCCGCCTCCGCTCACTCTAGCCGCTGTGTTCCACTGTTGAAAGCGAAACTACTTTGTTTGGTCTTCCAAAGGAGGACACAACTAGAAATCAGTGGTTAATTTTTATTTACAACACTGTTCCAGAACAGTTCAACCCAAATATTCAGATGTGTGCAGCACATTTTATGGAGGACTGTTTCCTGATCCTGGGAGAGTAGACTACAATGCTGGCTGTTCTGACTCACAGTCTGTAAGTACGTTTTTATTTAAAGGATTTGCCATTGATGATTCAAACTCGAGTTTTGAGCAGTGTGGAGTAGTGCTTGTTGTTTGTCATTTATCTGATCACAAATGCAGACATGGTTTATATTTACGCGGTGCGATGCAATTCAATGCGTAAAAAGACAGTATAAATCATAATAATCCGTAATTATGTCCCCACTGGATGCAACAAATGCCTCGTTTGTAATGGGTTTTCATGTTTTTGTCTCGCCGCTCTGGCCGGGACACAGCATCACAATATGTCATAAGAGTGCGTAACATTCTCGTCATCCCGCTGCGGAATGCGTCGGGCCAATCACAACGCACTGGATAGCTGGCCAATCAGAGCACACCTCGCCTTTTCAGACCGATGAGCTTTGTAAAAATCGATGCGTTTCAGAAAGGCGGGGCATAGAGGAGAAACAATCATGTACAGTATGTGGAAAATGTTTTTTGAACCTTAAACCGCATAAACACATTCCATTACACAAAATACACAAAATAATGTTATTTTAACAACATCATGACGTATGTTACGTATTAGAACCATCTCTGCATTCTGTTATATCTATAAAGGAAATACTTCTGAGGCAAACAAACAACATCACATGGCGAAAAACTGACTTTTTCCATTTTAAAAACTCAAAAGTATTACATTTAGTCCTCCTCTGAGGTTTTCAACATTTTTCACATGTTCTTTCAGTCTCACATGTTCAGCTGAACCATTTGCTCTTTTTGACTGCAGTCTTAGTATTTGATGTTCCCATTAGTTTCTTTTTGTACTGGTTCACCAGTGTGTCAAAGCGGACATCCTCTCTGTTCTGGAACTTTAGTTTGGCAGGTTTGGTATTCTGCAACAGAATAAATACACATAATAATTACAACAGATAGATAACGGGTTAAACTGATGGTACAACCAAAAAATACACATAATACTGTTCAACACCACAAAAAAAAAAATTCCATTCACTGGTTGCTGATGTCTGTAAATGCCGCGATTAAAGACGCCGCTTCAGAGTTCCTGCTGCTGGTGCGAATGCAACCAGGAAAACAGCCCGAGGGAGAAATTGGTTCTCTAGGAACGACCTTGCTGGCTAGTTCCTAGAACTACGTGGTGCAAAAGTGCCATAAATATATCTCTTGCAGTGATTACAGTTCCCACAAAAATAGTCCGTTTTAATCAGTTTTCAACGATAAGAAATGTTTGCTAACCACCAAATCAGCATTTTATAATAATTTCTGAAGGATCATGCAACGCTGTAGAGTGATTAAAATTCAGCTTTGCCTTCACAGGAATACATTTTAATAAAAAGTGTATTTTAATTAGGCTGTCAGTTTAATGCGTTAATTAGTTATGAAAAAATAATTAAAATATTTTAACTAACGCACTGGCCATGCCCCCAGACATTGTCCATCTTTTACACTTTCATACAGTGGACAAATATGATACAGTGATGCCCTAAAATTCAAGATATTGTGGCAAAAAATGTCCCTGTATGAGTTTTAGTCTCATATTTATATCATATGATAAGCGAAATTACACGAGCCGCAAGAGCAATATGACACAAGTGCAGTTTTTGTCCCAAATATCACGAGTTTAAATGTGATTTTATACAACCGTTCAGTGTTATTGACTGTTTTTTGCACAATTTTGCCAACAAAAATATCTATAAAGCCACAGCATAACTGTTGGGCGTCTCTGAGCAACACAGTGCTGATTCGTTTCTGAATGAATCTGCGTTTTGAACGAAAGGTGACCAATGATTCACAGGTCCTTAATAAGAGAGCCGTTTACTTCATTACTGAATGGATCAGCCTTGAACGAATCGAATGAATAAATTAATGACTCATAAAGACTTTTACCACCACCTGCTGGCAGATTTAGTTTTTTATTTAGAGTATCATTTCATTATTATTAATAACAATAATAATAATAAAACATTAAAGGGATAGTTCAACCAAAAATTTTAATTCTGTCATCATTTACTCAACCTCATGTCATTTCAAACCTGTATGATTTTCTTTCTTTTGCACAACATAAAAGAATGTATTTTGAAGGCTGTTGGTAACAAAGCTGATTTGGTTATCAATAACTTGTATGAACAAAATTCTGAGATGTTTCTCACTTTCTCTCTTCTTTCATGTTCCATAGTTTATGTTAGGCTGTTGTAGCCTAAATGTTTGTGTGTAATACATTTTACGTTGAATCAAATACAATATTTCTTTCTAAACTACTATTTGTAATGTCTACTTAATACATTCTCATTTAACACAAAAATAACTTTAAATAATCTTTTGTGGGTATTTTCAAAGCCAAATTTATTTTGCGATTAATTAATCGACACATCATGTAATGAAATCAACTGACAGCCCATATATATATATATATATATAATTATAATATATATAAGAACCCAACATTTTAAATATAAAATAATAATATTTATTTCTATTAAGCATATAATTTCTATAATATTCAATTTAAGTAACTATCTCTCTTCAATTCTTTGCCTTACCGGTTTCCTGTTCGTGCTGGATTTCTCAATGAAAGTAGGCCCCTTTCTCTCTTTCCTGCTGGGCACTTTCTTCTGTTTCTTGGGTTGTACCATGGGTTGTTTCCCTTTATCGCGTTTCCTGAGGAATAGTGTGAGGGTCATTGTACATTATAGTTTTTTTTTTTTTATTGTTGAATCAATGGTGCTGGTTCCATTTTGAGTTGTACCTGATCTTTGGGCCTCTGTGTGAAGGCATGTGCAGAACCTTGGGCCGTTTTTTGCCATCCTTCAGTTCTACATGCTCCACCTCTGGTTTAGACATAAAGCCGCTGTACTGGCTTCCTTGTTCCTTCTCCTGTTTAACAACATTAGCTGCATTTCCTTTCCTCAAAGGTCCTTTCTTCTTCCCAGAATGCTGCTGCTGCTGCGGCAGTTGCTCTCCTTTTTGGCTACTGCCTTTTTTGAGTTGCTTCTGTGGAAAAACACATCAATTTTGACAATTTAAGCCATTTAATTTTGACATTTTCAAAACGTCACATTGAAAGGAAACCAAGATGCAGCGGAGCCTCACCTTGCTGTTTTCCAAACGAATGGCTTTAAGTTTCAGCTTCCTTCCATCCTCCAGAGAGAACTCCACTATGGGTCTCTGACGGGAACAACACGGGAAATTACATCATCAAACATTCATACTTCACCACTGGTCTTTCTCAATCTTCAGCTGTTGCTCAATGCTAAATCTTTTTCTGATTTATATTAAGTGAAACAGCCATGAGTCTTGGCCACAAGTGTTTGGGAATAGAACGATTCATCTTATTTTTGAGAAGTTACATTCAATACAGACCAAAACACATTCCATTGAGCATCAGAGGAATGCATGTTTATAGGACGTGTGGAAAGATTGACAGACAAAATGTGATTTGATTCGTTCTATAGTGCATTCCTTTGTCCTCTTTTGCAAAACATTGAAGAGCCACTGCTGTGAAGCTGGCAATAAAGCCCTTAATAACAGGCCCTCAAAGTGTGTTTACACACCAGCAAGCTATAGCTAATATCGTCTAACACCGTTCCCTAATGCAATGACCCTGAACATACTTCTATGAATTAAGACAGACACCTCGGTGGCCTGTTTGCCTTTCTAGGAATAAATCGACTTGATAGAACAAACAGGTTATCAAATATCCCTTTTTTCTACCAGTGCTCTCAGCAAACAGTGAGAATTAGTTTCCAAATAAGGCCTGATTCTGGGATTTGAACAACAGCGAATTTGTAGTGGTCTACCTTTTGGGGTCCGACGATGTCTGGGTTGTTGTTGAGGTGACGTAGGGCTTGCAGAGCATGCTCATGCTCTTTAAACGCCACAAAGCCATATCCCAGAGACTTGCCGATCACCTGACCACGAATAGGCTTCTTGTCATACATCACACGACACTGTAGGCACATATATACAGATATATACAATCAGGAATTCTTGTTATATATGCAAAAGTTATGGCATAAGTTAACAAAAACACTGATGTAAGTTATGCAGTTAAAGATGATGTTGGCGATTTCAGTCATTTAGGTACCACGGGGTTTCTGCAGGTTTTCTGAATGTAAATTTAAGACCTTTTTAAGATCAAGTAAAGAAAATGTATGGAAAAAATTGAATGGAACACAATGTCAATATAGTCTCTAAATGTAAAGCTTCAAAGTTTGAAATTACAACTTAGGTATAGATCTCAATTATGTTCAAATTTATTCTACCCACCAAAAAACTACCTCAGCTTCCAACCGCTAAAATATGGAAATAACTTTCACTCTACCTTCTGCTCACACTGCAAAAAAGTGATGTTCTTTATCAGTATTTTGTCTTGTTTTGCAGTGCAAAACATTCTTACATCAAAATAGATGTAGTCTAAACGTCTTTTCGTTTTTAGAGAAATTGATCAAAATGTAAAACATTAAAAATAATTCATTTTTAAATATTATGATTCAATTTTAAAGTTTATTATCAAAACAAGAACAAATATCTGCCAATGGGCTCATAAAAATCTACTTCAAATGGAAAACATGTTTTCATACACCAACAGATCTTTGTTCTTGTTTCAGGCATAAACTTAATTTTGTTCAATTTCTCAGAAAACTAGGGTTCACGTGTTTAATTTGCATCTCAAGTAAATGTATCTTGATTTAAAGATGTTTATATATTTGTATTGAAAAACAAAAACACTGAGGACGCTCCTTTTTTGCAGTGCATGCAACATTTTAAATCAATGGCTTTACAAATGTATTTTATTTACTTTAGATTTATTTGCTTTTAACATTTATCTTTTTCAGACACTCAAAATGACTGATAGGCACAGAGAGAGTTTCTAATTGACAAAGCCTATCACAGAGGCTGGGTAATTTCAGTGATATCTTTCAGGTCGTAATGATATTTTGTGTCTGGCATTACTCAAGAACTAAATAAACACCACCTTAAACCTATGGGCAACCACAAGGTTGTTGGGTTAGAACCCTGCAAAAGCGGTTTCATGAACTACAACAATTGTGCCTTTAAATAAGACTTTCTTGGATGACTAACTAACACCACTAGACAGTGAAACCTCCTGATCCTACCCAAATAACATAGTTCTGCCCTCTAGTGTTTCTAGGAAGAACTGTGAGAATACTACTTTATTTATTCAACATTGTTTTGAATTTTGGTTTGCTATTAGTTTTTTTTTTTTCTAGCACTTGGAAGAAAAAAGCAGTACTTTACCTCCGTAATGCAGACCCCTTTACCACCAGCAGCAGAGAGGCAGAGCTTCTGAAGTTTCTGTTGATCCACATTCTTAGGCAGGTTATGAACACACAACCGTGTTTTAGACACATAAATGTTCATGTCCTTTAACTTTGACCTTTTCAGCTCCTCCAGACTGACAACACAACAAACAAAAAACAGTTTTAAACGTAAACCATCAGAAGAATACACTTGCCCCCCTGTTAACCCAACCTCATTATAAAGCAAGCTTGAGGCAATATATAGGTACAGAATAAAATCGTAGTCACTTATTTGTTTATCGCCAAAGTGACAGAAAGCATCCTTGAAGAATTTTTTAATTTGTTTTTTTTAATTGACACTTGTAAGTTTAATGTATATATGTATTTGCCGATCGGTCTCCATTTCGAGTGGGACGTGCATCCATCGCTAAGGTAACATAACAAAGATTATACAGCCACCGTGCGAGACAAATTGCTTAGTTTAATTGCCCTGGTTTAAAGAGTGGCCTTTTATTTGCTCAGAATGATGAACAGTAAGTGAAACAGCTTTCAGTATTGATGTTGGGATTTATAAAATTCTGTGATTTAGAGAAAATTGGAAAAGGAAAAAATAACTTGTTGCACTGGAAATAAGATGAAAGTAAACAATATTAGATGATGTTTTTTTAAATAGAATAAAGGAAAAATAGTGAAATGTTGCCTGGCACAAAATGAGTATACTACAATGTCTCAAATGTAAAATGGTAAATAGAAAAAGTGCAGTTAAAGCCACATAAAATATGTGAAACAAAACAAAAGGACAAAAGCACATTTACTAACTAAAAAAAACTAATCATTGGACAAAATTAAACAAAAAAATTAATTATTATTAAGTAAGAAATGTATAATACAATTAAAGAATTAAAAATAAAAATACTATTAGGGTAGGTTGCGGGACCGATACCACTTTTTTTAGTACTCGCCCGATACCGATACTTTTAGTTTTGGTACTTGCCAATACAGAGTACCGATAACAATATTTTATTGCATTTGTAAATTGTTTAAATATTGAGTACAGAAACCAAGAGTATGTATAATGTTAGTTGGTTAAACTTCATTTATCAAATAGATACAGTCAAACCAAAATTAATTCAGACACTTCAACATTTCTCACATTATATCACAGTTTATTGGCTGTAGTTTAGAAAATGGTAATACAATATGTTAAGAAGTCAGAGTTAAACTGTCATAACAAATTCATCTTGATAATGTCAGATAACTTTGATATAAAGGTATGTAATAGATTACAATCAACCAAATAATTATTCAGACAGCTGTTATTATGACAGTATTTACACAACTATCAAAACTTAGTCAGGCAACCCTTAGCCTTAATGACAACCTGCAGTCTCCTGGGCATTCTGTCACCCAGCTTCATGCAAACCTTAACTTCAGTTTGTTTTCCCAGACTGGTGGTTGAATAAGTTTGGACCCAATTGTGTATCATTTTAGCTGGTATCCACTATGGTAGAAAATTTTTGGTATGATTGGTCAAGGTTACTTTGATTTGCTATCCTCATTGGTACATAAATGCACTTATAGTGTCCTGCACCCACAGTAAGGAAAAAGATCAAAAGTTAATCTGGTCTCTGATCAGTTTTGGGTTTCACTGTATAGGCTCTTTGGTAGGTCACACTTAATTAGTGCCCATCAATGTTTTTACAAGTTGTTGTTACTTCACTGGTTCATGGTGTTTATGGCTCTATGTACATCATCTTTCATTTACTATCATTATGGCAGCGGCTTATACTGTAATCACGCGCTTGCTGTAATAATGCAGGCACCACTCGTTATACATCTCCTGAACTGGAGTTTTCAAACTAGAGAGTCGCGTTGTGTTTCATGCTGGGACGTCGTCGAGTTTATATGTCCACAGCCATGGTCATGATGATGCGAGAACACGCAAGCAAGCAAACTGCTGCAGAATGATCGTCACGAGTAATTACGCGTGCAGGCTAGCGCATTTCACACAGGCTGCTAGATTCTCTTTCGCCAGAAAGTCGTGTATGCCTTAGGTTGGAAATAAATTATGTTTATAGTGAATGCCCCTAAAAATTGTCTTACGATTTAGTTTTAATCCAAAGGATGCGTGCGCTAAGTGAGTGAACATCAAAAATCACACAACAGGGAATGCACGCTCTGCAGGGGTCCTCTCCCTACGGGTATAAGTACTGTGTGCTTGTTTTACTTACTTTTGTTTTGTACAGGATCGGCTGAGGCCGGAACTAACAAACTGCCAGAGATTTCTGTGAGAAATATATATTGCACTCGACAAGCTCGCGGCATCTGCGCCGCCGGCGCGCTCAATGCAACTCAGATCAGTCGCACTCCGCGATCCAGGCGTTTAATACTGCATGTTTTAACCGTATATCATTGCCTACATTACTCGTAGTCGACAGCCTTAAGCTCCTTTCAGGCTTTTGTTGGGGTGTTTCTTTGTTTGAATATGGCACTTATCACATGCTTTGTGGTATCGACGTTTGGTATCGGGGCATTTTAAAGAGTACGAGTACAGAAGCTCAGTATCGGCCCGATACCGATATCAGGGTTCATCCCTAATACTATTATACCTATATATATATACAGTATATATATATATATAGTAGGACCAGATAAACAAATAGATGGAATAACCAGGGTCAGGGGGGGTCAGGACTTGAGAGATAATAATGAAAAAGATGCCCAAAATCACTCTTCATACTCACTCTTGTCCTCTTGGCCAAGTCAGTTTCTGAAACTCCCTCTGCAGACTTGGATCCAGGACGAATCACTGGAGAAAGTTCAAGAAGTAACAGGTTAAATCAGGTGCACATATGCGCTTCACTGCTATTAGCTAACCCAATTTAAGCTCTGTTATTGGTCAGCTGACTGGCAGAATTTTGAGTCTGGCTTTACTCACAGCCCTCTCTGGCGAGGTAAAGGTTCCTGGAGCCTGTGTGAGTTTTCACTTTCTTGTCCTTGAATTTGGTAGCGTCTTCTCTGTTTACTGCAGGCAAAACGTTCAATCTCCTGCCATCAACCCTAATGCCACCAAACTGAAATGCACATATGCATCAGCACAATAATCCTGTGTTTACTGCCTGGTATAATGCAGTGTAATTCTTACAACAGCTGCAGGACAACAAACTCACCTCTTTTTCATCTTCAGCAGCAGCAGCGATACATTTGTCTGCCGCTTCTTTACTTTTGAACTGAGCAAAAGCACAACCTAAACACAGACAGACATGGAAAAAAAAGAGAGACTTACTTTAAAGAAAGAACTCTGATTCCATACAGGCCGGGGTTTTGATGACTGAAGCTACCTTTTGAATATCCTGTGTCTACGCTCATCACCACACGAACGTATTTTAGCTCACCAAACTGCAACAACACTTCTTCCAAACCCTCTTCATCTGTGTCAAAGGCCAGATTTCTAACAGGACCCAAATTGAAGATATGTCAATAAAAATATGAATTCCTACATACAAAAACGTCTGTTATTGATTATAAATACAACAAGAGAAGTTCCTTATAGGATTATCACCTGATGAAGATGGTTCTTCCCTCATTCACATCTGAAGGAAGAGGGTCTCTCTTCTTCTTTGGAGGAGCTGAAGGAGGAGATTTATAGAGAGTAATTTAAAGACACACAAAAAAAGTTAAAACCTTAAAATTAAGGTAATAAAATTTTCTAAAACAGAAAATATAATTTAATTCTGAATATATATATAAACTACAATTTCAATCATACTAAAACAACACGATATAGTATACAGGTCATCCTAAAATAACACTGCTATAAATAAATAATAGTTACTTTTTCCCTCAGCGTCGTCGGAGTCATCATCATCATCGTCTTCAGGTTCACTGGCATCACTGTCTGTCTGCTGAGATTCAGAGTCATTTTCGGCATTATCCGCTTCACTACTATTGGCTTCATCATCATCATCATCCTCGGACGCCTCTTCTTCTTCTGACTCAGAGTCATCCTTTGTTTCCTGTAATGTGGGCCTTCACACAAGACAGACCTTATGTTCAATTCACTGAAATCATCTTCACACACTTTAGATTTGTTGCACTTCCTGTACTTACTTTTTCTTGGCCTCTTTTTCTTTCCCATCAGCTCCTGCACCTTAGAATTCACATTCTCTTCTTTGATGGTTCCTACAAGATATCCAGATACACTTCACTACAAAACCTAGAGGGTAGATGCACCTTCAAAGCTTTTTACAACTACATCCACATAAATAAATGATGCTGATGGAGTTTAAATGAAAATGCACATTACCAGCTGCTCCCGCTGATTGGTTGGCGAGATACTTGTCTTTTGCAATGGCCCAGTCCACAGCCACCTGTCTGTCTGTGAGAAAGGATTTAATAGCATTTTATCATACTAAAAGTGAAACTAGAAGTGTCAGTATACACACACCTAGTCAAAAGTTTGGAATGATTAAGATTGTTTTCATGTTTTTGAAAGAGGCCTCTTCAAGGCTACATTTCTTTGGTATACAGTATAACAGTAATATTCTGAAATATTATTGCAATTTAAAAATCTGCATTAATGTAGTAGGCTTGCCGCGATAGACGGTGTTTTTGGTTATGCCGGTGTTAAGCCGCAACACCGGTTATGTCATTTGCCTAACGCAGCACCGCCCCCCATCGTCATTTTGATTTTTTTTATAGAAACAAAAATAATTTAGCCTAGTTCAGTTAGAGGACAGATACTTTTAAAAACAAAACGCTCAATGCAGCATGCCGAACCGTGTGCGAACGAGAGTGCCCACGGATGCGGAGCAGATTTTATTTATCACTGAGGAGAGTGAGTCGAGCTGAACTGACAGAGTGAGTGAGAAAGACAAGACCGATGGGCAGACGATTGTTTAGAAAGGAAATGCAAAGGCACCCGTTTGGCAATATTTTAGATTTTGAAAAGCCTATTGACTGGAAGTTTTGACTTATTTATTTGGTTCCACAGTGTTTGCTGAATACTTTATTTAAACTTTGTGTATTTTATTTATTTTATTTTACATCAAGGTGTATATGCCGTGCCTCCAAGCTTTCTTATTCGTTTTGCTAATAAACATTCTATGTTTCTTATTTATTTGGTTCCACAGTGTTTGCTGATTTTCAGTTTTATATACCTATTTAAATTGTGTAGCCCAAGTAATTTGTTATTTTATTAGGCATATAGTGTATTTTTATTCGTTTTGTTAATAAAAGTTATGAGTTTGATGTTGTTGCTTGAATTGAATTTAATTGAATTCAACATCGAATTGCCGCTAATTCGAAAGTGAAAGTAAAATGCGCACAGCACTTTTACAAGCCATTTGAGAGCTAAGAAAAGAGGGAAACTCAATCGAACTACTTTGCGCAGCACACACACACACACCACAACAACAAACCGCACCGACCTACGACGCAACCACACACGCGACACAACATCACCCCCCCTCCCACCCCAACGGTGGATACCCTGGGTATTACCGTGTTGTTCCTCACCATCCAAATTTCCTCACCATCACAACCCTATAATATAGTTTAAAATGTAATTGATTTCTGTGATGGAAAGCTGAAATTTCAGCAGTCTTCAGTATCAAGAGAAGACTCACCTTTGATCTCCTTCAGGTTCATCGCAGCCAGAGCTTTTCCAGCTTCTGCCATATTCTTAAACTGCACAAATGCAAAACCTCGCTTCTTTCCATCTGCACAAACATGATGCCATCAAAATAAGGTGGATGGCCGTATGAAAAAAAAAAATGGTAAAAAGAACCTAAGAAATACTTAAAAACAGTCAGATGCACGTTTACCTGGTTTTAAGGGAATCTTGGCATCCATCACTGTTCCAAACTCAGAGAAGATCTGTTTTAAATCATCTTCTTCACACTGCATATAAAGCACATCAGTTCATGAGCCAATATCACATTTCAAAAGTCAAAACTGCGCATTTATCCTTTATGCAACATCAGTATTTAGTTGACTTACCTTAAAACTGAGATTTCTGATGATCAGTCGAGCTTTCAGTTTGTTCTTCTTTATGCCTGTACTCTTTGCAGGAATTTTGGTTTCTGTGGGTTCATGCTTTGGATTCTTTTTATCTTCTGAATCTGCATGAACAGTTCAGTCTCATTTATTACAGACAGAAAAAGAGTGTTAAAAACAATCCAGGAGTAAAATATAAGCATAAACAACTAACCTTCTTCTGTTTTTACTTTCTTCTTCTTTTTCTTATTATCGGGCTTTTTCTTGGCCACAGTTACAAATATCTTCTCGCCTTCATACTCTCTGACTTCTTTTATGGCCCGCTGTGCATCATCTTCCATTGAGAATGTAACATATCCAAAGCCACGACATTTTTTAGTCTCTGCAAACAACACACATTAACATTACTATTAAACCAAGAGACCACTAATACAGGAAATTTAGATCTATACATTTAATTTGACATTTGTGATACATTTTTCTTCTCGTGTTTGATGGGTTGAAAAAGAGTAGTTGTTGTACACTACCCTTCTAAAGTTTGGAGTCACCATGTTTATTTAAGAAACTAATTTTTGTTCAGCAAGGATTCACAAAATTGACAGTAAAGGCATTTCTAATGTTACTAAAGATTTCTATTTCAAATAAATGCTGTTCATTGACCTTTCCATTCAAAGAATGAAAAAATGTATCATGGTTTCCACAAAAATATTAAACAGCACAGCTGTTTTCAGGATTGATAATAAAAATAAATGTTTCTTGGACATCAAATCAGCCTATTAGTAGTGGTGCTGAAAATTAACTTCTGCCATTCCAGGAATAAATTAAATTTTTAAATATACTGAAATAGAGAAGTTCTATCAAAATTGCAGTATTTCACAATTTTACTGTTTTACATTGACTTTTCTTAAAGGGGTCATATGATGCTATTTTAAATAACTTATTGTTGTTACTTTGGTGTAAGCAGATATGTTGACAGCTTTCATTTCAAAAAACACATTATTTTCCACATAATGTACATTATTGTCAGGTCCTCTATGCCCCGCCTCTCTCAAACACGTCGTTTTCAACAAAGCCCCCTCCTTTGACAAGCCCAGTCTGCTCTGATTGGCCAGCAGACCCAGTGTATTGTGATTGGCCTAACACCACAAGCACTCGTCGGAAATGTAACGTCCCCTTACCATAATCGCGAACTGCATCTTTCAAAATAAATATCACGACAGTTCAATAATGTTGTTAGTTTTACCATCAGTTCAAGCCCAAAATGGCAACAGAGTCGCGTGACAGACACAGTGATGATGCAGTACACAAGCCGCGGTTAAGACAGCTGACGTGCTATGATTTCTGACAGGCAGTTCACTCTCCTGTGATGTGACCCTGTTCCCCTCACACACACACAAAACGCGTTACTCTGCACTGCGCAAAACTCCGCATTTGAACAGTCAATAGCAAATACTTAAACTAATAACAAAACCTACTTACAGTCGCTGATTCAGAAGCGCCAGATTGTCATAGCAAAGTCGGAATTGTTTTTTTTTTTTTTGAAATAGCCTTTGTGCACAGCCAGCCTTGTACTCTTCTAGGTTACAAAAACTGTCGTCCATAAAATGCGTTGCACAAATTCGAACATCTGGGTTGTGCTGTTCTGTTGTAAATCAATCTTTCCAATGATTCCTAATTGCATCTACTTCCGGAAGACAAATAAAGTGCTTTTGCTTTCGCACTGAAACACACAGCGTCTCCCTGACATGGCTGCTTCAACACTACTGCTGTTCCTGAAACCACGCCTTCTTTCTTTGCGTGCACATTAGGGCGGCATTATGCTAATATTTCCACATAGTGATGTAGACATGTGGGGGCGTGTTAGAACGAGCCATTTTAGGAGGGTGTGGCTGACTCTTAACTTTTATAAAGAATATCTCTTTGGATTTGAGACTTTTTAGTCTTTACAACTTTACAGATCTTCTTTATGCACCAAGAGCTTGTAACACTCCAAAGAGAAAGGAAAACTTGAAATCGCATCATATGACCCCTTTAAGTGTATTGTTCTGCTTTAACTACAGATACTTTCATGAGATTAGTTTTTAATTCAAATGTATTCTATATTAAAATCACAATATAACAAATTTTGAAAACATTATATCATGCTTTCAGTTGTTTTCAAATGCTTTTTATTTGTAGATTTTATATTTATGGCCCTTGTCCCAGAGATTAATCTAAACGAAGAGTATAACAATCTCAATATGTCTTATATTTATTTATATTAAATATTATATATTTGTTTTTTTTGACCAATATTTTTGACAAGTAACGAGAGAAAGAGAGAGAGAGATTTGTATTACTGACAATTTTTTATGTCACAAATATGATCAAGAATAAAGCACATACTTTCACTAACTCTTGAAGAAAATAAATTAGTTTGACACTCAAACCACTATATTTTAAACCCGTTCAATCTTACCTCTGTCCCCGACAACAAAGCAATTCTTCAGCGGTCCTATTTCAGAGAAAACCTCAGCCAGGTTTGCATTGGTGGCTGTTGCAGGTAATCTCCTGACAAATAAAGTGACTGCGGGCATTTTCAACACGAGTTCAGCTCGACTGTTCTTCACAGCCAGCAAACGTCTCTAAAACAGCGCCCTTGATTACAGACTCTAGCAGATATTGTTATATACAAGTCGCGATAACATTAAAGATCTTGTCATATGAATGTCTGTAAACAGTGCGATTGCAATAAGGCACGTTTTCTCACATGTTGCTGCTCTACAGGAAGCTGTCAAGGTGGAGCTTCTTCGTTTGTGTGGCACTGCGCGCTCTGGAACAACACTGACACCTGCTGGTGTGGAGAAGAAGCATTTCTGGGAAGATCTTTTCTGAGTGGCGACAATGCTGACATGTCAAGCCCAAACAAGATGCAAAATCAGCATAAAAGTAGTCCAAACGACTCGTGTGCATATATTTGTTAGCTTTGTGGGAGGGACAGATCGTTAGTCGAGAAACGGATCAACTGATTGACTGAAAAGATCCGTACGAATATTTGCATTGAACCACTTTTTAGTGATTTTGCGTCACCATTCCACAAAACGACACGAGGGTGCAAGTAATCACAGAACTTTTCATTTAATTATGTTTTATTATCATTATGATTGTGTTTTCTGATAAAAATGTACATATTTTATAAATGTTTTTTTTTCCCCTCCTAAATGTTAAAGGGGAAAACATCCGGACTGTGGCTAGTTCTCCGGAGAACTAGGTCTGCAAACAAGACATTGAGGTAAATTTGATTTGTATCTACTGCGTGCTAGTTTCATTTTTTTAAATACAATTTACATATAGTTAAAAAAGATTCAGATTCAGCTGCTTTTATCATTAAAGACAGGGTAAGTGATTTCTGGTAGCCAGTGTTGATATTTGAAATCACCAAAACAAACACGCCCCTACCCCAAAAGGGTCTCAAATGCCCCTATTCTGATAGCTCCGCCCCACACATACGTACGCAACCAGGCAACGATTAGTTCTGTGAAACAAAACAAAACCAATTCACCGTGTCCTACGGACGTATGGGCGGCGACAAACCCCCGACAGAAAACTGCTTCCGGGTTCTGTTTATGACGTGCTGACACAAATTTCAAATGGTTTTCAACAGTCGTTTGATCGCGTCCAGTGTAGGCAGACTTTAGCTGTTGTAGACACGGTGTTACTCACCTATTGAGAAGAAACAAAGCAACCTCGGCGTCCGATCGCAGGCCTCCGCTCCTTGAGTTCTCTCCAGCGCTGTAAAGCTGATCGCATATTTACACGGGTCCTACTTCTTGCCTTCTTTTGTTCCGCAGACGTTTTTCCTCTTTTGTTTTTTATCCGCCATCTCTATCTTTCTGTCGCTCGGCTCGGCTAATGTCGTCCTGTACACTGAATGTTCTCTCCTCCACATCACGAGTAGACACACCCCTTTTTGCTGATTGGCTACAAGTTTGTTTTGCCATTCGGCCCAAATCAGTTTTCTTAAGTGTTTTTGAAAAATCTCACACCCTGCCTTTAAATCGTCTGAGTATATCAATGTCTTTCTGCTCTTGGTCACTAGAGGGCGACAACATCTATTCAATTATTTAATATGTTATTGCCATGATTTTGCACACTGTAGGGACAAAGAAGTCCCCCGCCGCGGAGACACACTGTAGGATGCATCAAAAAAATCACAGAAAAAAGTAAACAGTAATGGTAGTAATTATCAATATTATTTTTAATAAATGTATTAATAACTTTGCGTTGTACAGATATTGTTTGTGTAATTTAAATATGAAGTGCCTGACATAAAATTCTATTGCCTCATCTTTAGGGGGAAGTCGTGGCCTAATGGTTAGAGAGTCGGACTCGTAACGCAAAAGGTTGTGGGTTCGAGTCTCGTACCGGCAGGGATTGTGGGTGGGGGGAATGAATGTTCAATACCACGACGTGGGATTTGCCCTTGAGCAAGACACTGCTCCCCGGGCGCTGCAACATAAATGGCTGCCCACTGCTCCGGGTGTGTGTTCGTTCACTGCTGTGTGTGTGCACTTTGGATGGGTTAAATGCAGAGCACTAATTCCAAGTATGGGTCACCATACTTGGCCACATGTCACTTCACTCACTTTTCCTTTAAGCTTCGCTCCATGACAGTATGTCACAGACGTCTTCCGTTTGGCTAAAATCAGTGCTCTGAAGTTAATTGTTTCAGATGTGACCAAGTCAAAATGTTTGTCTTAACACAATATAGGCTACTTTCATAGGTTAATTCTCTTTTTATTTGTGTTGGTATACCTGATCATCAGACAGACATCATGCTTTGTCCTCTTGTTCTCCTTTGTCACCCTTTCCTGTAATCCCATCTGGTAAGTGTTTTAGCCCAAAGTGTGGGTTAATCTACCTCCGAAGGACAATTCACCCAACAAGATGTGTGCGTAGTGTGTTCATTAAAAGGCTGCTGAGGGTTTCATCATCTCCAATATGGAGGGGACAAATGCATTCACATGACACAATTGTCTTTTATCTGACCTTGGAGAACAGAAAGCAATAGAGAAGAGAGAGAACTCCCCAGCAGAGCAAATGTTCTTTTAGAGAGAGTGAGAGAGAGCAAGAGACAACAGTGGCATAGCAGAGACTGGCTCCAGGCCCAGTCACACAATCGCCCAGCAGAACGGATCTTACAGCACGCAGTGTGATGAGTGTGTTTGTGTGTTTTCTTCGGACACACCCGTCTGTAAGTATCAGCACAATTTTCTTATCATACAGTTTGCATATAGATAGTGTGCATTATTTATTTGACATCTATAAGGCAAATGATGCACGAAGGAGACCGTGGTAATGCTGTGTATTGGGTTACTGCATTTCATCGGTTTAAATTTAGATTCTCTCCGCATGTGGGGGGCATCCATATAATGATAAAGTGCACTTTTTAGGCTGTGATGAGAAAGAATAAATCATGTCATCATAGTGCAGGTGCCTGTGAGCTGGTACTTCGAGAAGACTGAAGGTGAACAGTCACAAAATGTTTTTACAGCATTTCACAGTAAAACCATGTGTTGCGAAAATACACTGAAAATGACAGATTTTCTATAATTAGCCTTGAAACATAACTATAATGTTTTTTGTATATTGCAAACAAATTCAGATAAAATTGCAACATTCGTAAAACGTTTGATTTAGGGTTTAGCAAACCTACATTTGGACAGAAACCTTTTGAACGGGCACATGTTTGTCATGCACATGCAAAAAAAAAGTCAATCGGAGAATTCAGTCTGTTTTTATGTCAAACAAGTTTTATCTTTATGAAATGCTGCAATATCATGATTCATGGTCATATATTAAATCAAATTTGAACATATTTATTACTTAATGAATGTTCCTGACCTTACTGTAAATTAGTCATAATAATAATGGATTAATAGATTGATGGAATAATAATAAAGAATCATTTTAAACAATACCCAAAAGCTAACCAATTTTTGTTTTCTTGTTAGTGATATAACTGTGTTTTAGAGCTAAAGATGTGTAAATGGTTTAGAAATGCTTATGGATAAAAGCACATTTGTTCAATGTAAAATGAAGTACATTTTGGTATGAAAATTCAACAGCTATTGAATCACCACATTTAAAATAAACTCCCAGGCAATATGACTGTGGGTAAGGCATGTTCATGTGTAGATTCATGCTTTCATTGTTTATAGATTTATGTATTAGCGAGTTGCATTTATGATCACAGCAGGATACTGTCATGCTCCTGGTGTTGACGCAGATTCTGTAAATGGGTCATACATTTCTCTCTCTGGTGGTGCTTTAAAATAAGGTTATAGGAGGGGAAGTTATGAAAGATATTTTTCTTCCTCTGATTTGAATGACAGGACTGCACATTACAGAGCCAAACACAACAGCGCTAAACACAGAGGAAAAACACACTTATATGGAGTTAGTCTATCTATCTATCTATCTATCTATCTATCTGAATGTAGACTAAGGCTACATTACTGAATGACCTTGTCGGAGGACAGCAGAGCAGGACAGTGGACAGTGGGATATTGTATGAACCCACGCTGGCAGTGTGTTGAGTGGGAGAGTTCAGACTCATGTGATGAGGGACTGATGAATACAAATGATTTCTTTTCACTGACTGAATCAACCCACCACTACAAACAGCAGAGCATTTTAATTGCCACTGTTGGTAGACAGAAAATGCTTACTAAGCTGCCCTAGTTACTTGATCTGCTTTATAAAAACAGGTTGCTAATACAGTATATAAAAGTGACTTGCTGAAACTGACATTTATTTTAGAGCTAGTAATATGGTTAGTTATATAGTTACAACATTTTTTTATAGTTCCTTATTTAATAATCATAGTAATTGGAGTTTTGTAATGAATTCTATAGTCATAGTGTTCGACTGATAACTTATTGTTTGAATATGGGTCACTGGGGTGCAATGACTTAAAATGATTTTTTACAGTACTGGTGGATGTGAGCATCAGTGCTTTTTCTCTAATGACAGTTGTGCTGTAATGCTCTAGGGCTGAAGATCAATCATGTCTACTGTATTGCATAATGAACACATCTGAGGGACACATGTGCGTCAGACAGTTGTTAATGAGTACAAGGAAAAGGTAGATGATCCATTTACAGTTGTTTTAAGCTAAGGCACAAAAATGGTGATAGCATCTTGACTGATGTACACTAGTATGAGCCTCAGTCAAGATATGTGTGTGTTTGTGTGTCTCTCTCTCTGTGTGTATCATCACAAAGAGGGATATGCTGCTGCCAAATCGTTTATACCAAAGAAAACCTATGAGACATACACAATTAGCCATAAATTCACTCCCATAGTCCCATAATGTCTTGATCACTCTTCATTATTGTGTGGGTGTTTTCCTGGGACAGAGACCATATGGAGGGTCTCAGTGGGGGGTGTGAGACTAGAGGGAGGGTGGGTGTTTACACAGGCGTCTTATGGGTCATCCGACATGAATCTGCATATGCTATTAGCATCATTAACAACTCACAACTTGCTATTACAATGACTAATGAGTATTCGCTGTAGATGAGAGGAAAAATCTCATCTTAAACTGAATGAACCACAATCCCATAAGCCTAAGATACTTTAAATGTGACATTTCGAATGATGTTTCATTGCATTGATGGGGTCGGCAAGATCAAAACAAAGAGCGACTGTTTCTGTGAGTATCTCGAAACATCGAGTTGTTATTGAATTAGTATTTTTTTTTTGCATGCATGCATTAAATCTGGCCATAAAGTTCATAATAATAATTTAATGTGTAGGTCTATGTGTGTTAAAGCGCTAATGTAAGTTACATGTTATATAACCGATATAAGATATAGCCTATAAAGATAACAATTTCATTCCATTTGTTTCTTTTGTGCTGTGTGGGATACTATGCAGTTTTAAGATTTATGTTTTGATTGTCAACACAGACGGGACTAGACTCTGTAAGGCTGCTTTTTCCAATTGCCTGTTGATGTGGACAATTCATATTTCATCCTCATCTCTGCAATAACCAGATAGACGTATTCTTTCCTTGCCTACATGCCTTCTTTTTGTGTCAGCACTCATTCTCACAACCCCCCAATTACCCTGCCGTAACCCCGTCTGTGGCCATATCTTCTACAACCCAGAAGCATTAATCATTCCATGAGGCCGATTCCTTTGTCTGTGGGTCCGCTTCAGATGCCAGTGTAAAGCCATACAGCCAACATGGACCCAATTCTAGGCCTTTTTCTTTTTTTTGTCTGTAGTGAATGATTATGAATCACTGGCTTGGTTGTGCCTTTGCGGCTGAGGCCGCTTATCCAGAACTGCAGCAATGTGCTTGGGTTCAAAAGCAGCTTGGAGGAGCTTGATAGAAACCAAAGCCATCTCTTATAGCTTATCGTTGAGAATTAAGCAGCAGATGGGGGATATTATCATATTACAAATCCATAATCATGGGATTAAATTATAAACCTTATAAATTGTGGGCATGCTTAGGTTTCAGGCTGGATCGAGCCTTGAGGTTTAACTCGAACTCGAAATGATTTTTCAAAGTCTGATTCACAAATAGCAAAGTCTGAGGAAATTGAATCAGGCATCTTTGGAGAGGGACAGTTTAAAACTGTCCAAGTCTTCCAGTCTCACAGGGCACACAGCGGGTTGGAAAGGTTTTGTCTGGTTATGATGATGTCTGGAGCAAAAAGAATTCAGAGTGTAAGCAGATCATCTGTGGAAACGATTTAGACTGGGTTCGAGTAGACACAATGTTTATTTGTTTACTGTAGTTTAATGAGCCTTGTTCCCGATCCCCAGTCAATAATGTTATGATTTTGCACTTGGTTATGCAAAGGGGCATTCAGACGGCATTAAATTGCCAACTCTCAAAGAAAATGAATGACTTCTGCTTGCTATGTTCTGCTTGCTATGCAGTTTAGCTTTATTGAACATGTTTACCCACTGAAAAAAAAAACTTTTATTCAGCAAGGATGCATCTTGAAATCATCAAAAAAGCTGGTAACGATTAAAAAACAAAATTCTATTTTATTAAAATTATATAAAAGATACTTATAACTAACTGTTTTTGAACTTTTTATTCATCAAAGAATCCTTAAAAAAATTAACAGTTTCCACAAAAATATTAAACAGCACAACTGTTTCAACTGTGATAATAATAAGAAATATTTCTAGAACACACCAAGTCAGCATATTAGAATGTTTTCTGAAGGATTATGTGACACTGAATACTAGAGTAATGGTTGCTGAAAATTCAGCTTTGTCATCACAGGAATAAACAGTTATTTAGATTAGGTTTTTCCTGTAATTTTGATAAAGTAAATGTAGCCTTGGTGAGCATAATAGACTTCTTTCAAAAGCACTAAAATGCTTATGTCTTTTTTCCACCTTTTTCCTGCCTTTTATTACCCCACGTGACTTGTGTTTCTGTCAGTGTGTAGTCAAGTGGCATTGGATAGCTGTGGTGAGTCTGAGCCAGAAACTTACTTTTGCCATTGAAAGCCTCAGACAAGGGGCACTTTCTCAGCCAAGGACAACTCCAGACCCAGTGCTGGGGGCTATCAGCCTCTGCCGCCGCTGGCAGGACAAAGCATCGTTCACTCTATGTGCACAGCATACATGAGCCCATAGTGTTATGAGATACTAAATGTCTGTGCTTTTTTTCTCTGTAAAATGACTCTCAGGAGTTTGTGCGGTTCACATACCTTTGACTTAGGTAAGGTCGGGTGAAGTTGGTTTTAGTATCTTAAAAAATATGGAAAATATGCAGTTGAGAGACTTTTAATTACATACAAGTGTATTAATTAATATATAATTGTTAAATGTATTAGCAATTTGGACTGAAAATAGTTTCTACACCATTTTTTCAGTGCAAGTGTATATTTGATATATGTATGTATGTATTTAAAAAAAACATTGGGTACTGCAAATATAATAGCAAGAAACATCTTTTCTATTGAGTTGTCAAGGAGGTAAAACAACATAAATGACCAGTTTAGTTCAATTTAAAAACAAATGACTCATGTGAGCTGGTTCTTTTTAGTGATTCACAAGCATAACGCACAAGCACAAACAAAGGATTATTCATGTGCTGGCTCTTTAAAGTTCATGAAAATATAAATCAGCAACAATGTAATCATTCAATGCCAAATGAATGACTCGTATGAACTGGTTCTTTAACGCAATCAAAAACATACAGCATGATCAGTGCAGTCTGATTCCCAAACAAATGACTCTTCATGATCCGTTTTTTTTAGGTAAATCAAAAGCGTATACAGCAGCAACAGTTTAGATTGATTGCAGATCAAATGACTTTTTTTCATAATTAAATCGCTTTATATACAGTATGTACAATTTTTTTGCATGTTGCAAAATTTTGAATAGGCTTGTTTAGAATTTACACAGAATCTTTAAAACATAGAGACCATTACAAATGATTAATACAGAAGGCAATTTAACTGGTGTTGTGTAGATTTCTATGTTTTAATGGTAGTCGGACCAAAGTCTGACACTCTGAGCCATAATCTTTACAAGCGAATGACTACATTCTAGTGCATGGCCATTAACGCATAAATCATTATCCTGAGTGCCTGAGTGTATACTGAAAGGTATTTTGTATCTTAAAACAACTAGAAAGAGTGTTTGTAATTGGTATAGCAGAAGGGGCAGGGCTGGAGCTACAGGCACCCGATGTGTTCAACAGTTGTTCTCCTATAATCCCACCAAGATCACATTTCATGTGTGTATGTTCTCTCCATTATTGCACCTGCCTTGCTTTTATATATGCACGCATGTATGTACTTGTGACGGGTCATATGCGTTATGCAATACATTCCTTGGTGGAGTGCAAACACAGATGATTAAGAAGGGTCCTCGCTCGAATAGATACACAATCTCCACTCTCCGCCCACAATAAATGTCGGGGATACCAGAGCCACTCCACCCTGACATCTTTACGTACTCTTAAGTATCAGCGTCTGGGTCATGTAAGGTACAATAAGATCAGATGATGAAGGATTCCAGTGATGTAGGCAGTTAAATGGGATCAAAATCTGATTCATACACCTCGTTGGTCAATAGTCTGTTATATTTCATCTACATTTTCATCTTTAAGTCAACATATAAAAAATAGTGTTTGTGTAGTTATAAACTTATATAACTATTTTCATTCTGCAGTGGAATGCAATAGAAGATTATATATACTTTAATTGTAAGGACGACTGTGTGTGTGTGTGGGTGTGAGTATGTATCTATAATATATATAATATATATATATATAATATATATATATATCATCTATATATTGTCCTTACAATTTAAAGTTAGTAGTGTCAGATGTGTTTGGAACACCACTGACTTTAATTATATGAGAAAAGAAAACCACTTAACTGACTTATTATATGCGATCATTGGTATAGAATAAAAATGTTGACTGTATACAATCCCTGTGTAATTGCTAGGTCTTCATCTGAAAATTTTTCATTTTTGTTTGCTATTGACCATGTGAGTAATGAAAAAATTTAAAACCAGTCACCCTCAAACAATCGATGAATGAAAACAAGGCCCATCATACATTTTTTTTTTCTAATTTAATTTTAATCGCACAATACAAAAAAAATATTATGGAAGATTGCCATTATACGTTTAAAGGATGCAATGATTCCTCTCATATAATTGAGGAATAAAGTTTATGAAATCGCATATCATGATTTCAAACACTAAGTATTAATGCAGCCATTCTGTATCTGGATGCTTTACAGAGATTCTAAAACTGGATTACAGTAAAACAAGGGGGAACTAACGATTCCCAGCCTTTAATCCAATGATTGATCACAAGGACGATCTTCTTACATGTGTGCGGTTCATTTGGTTGTACTGACAAGGGCTTGTGAGCTGTTTTGGCTTGGGAATCTGCTCTCTCAGGCGAGTGCTCTGGGTAAGATGAGCTTTTATTTAGACGGCTCCATGTCTGACTGTTGAATAAGATTATTAATCATGGCGGCACAAACAAGATTTGCTTGGGTCTTTACATTATATAGAGAGTTGATATCTATTTGATGTCATAAATTCCCTATCGAGAAAGTTAGCTTGCTCAGGGAAATGTGAATCCACCACTACTCTTCTGTCAACGCCTGTCCCGCAGGGTGAGCCAGCATTTCAGAAGGAGGGGGGACAGAAATGTATATATATATATCTATATATATTATATATATATACTTTATATATATATATATATAATAAAATAAAACACAACACACATATGTATCTATCATAAATAAATATATATATAGATATATATATATATATATATATAACACCTTACAATATAACATTTCTGTAATCTATATAACCTAGTACCAGTCAACAGTTTTTGACCAGTAAGATTTTTAATGTTTTATAAAGACAGTTCTTCTGTTCACCAAGCCTGCATTTATTGATCCAAAGTACAGCAAAAACAATAAATGTTGAAATATTTTTACTATTTAAAATAATAACTGCTTTCTATTTTAAATGATTGCTGTGATCGAAGCTGAATTTTCAGCGTCATTACTCCAGTCTTCAGTGTAACAAGATCCTTCAGAAATCAATATGCTGATATGCTGACTGCGTGCTCAAGAAAACCCTTTTTAATTATTTTATTATTATTAATGTTTTATGAGCAGCAAATCAGAATATCATAATGATTTCTGAAGGATAGTGTGACTGAGTAATGATGCAAAAAAGTTTAGCTTTGAAATCACTATAAATTAAAATTTTAAATGTATTAAAATAGGAAACAGTTATTTGAAATAGCCTAGTAAAACTATTTCAAAATTTTACTGTTTTGCTGTACTTTGGATCAAATAAATGCAGGCTTGGTGAACAGAAGAGACTTCTTTAAAAAAACATAAAAATCTTACTGTTCAAAAACTTTTGACTGGTATGTATCGGCACTTAAATGTTTTCTTCAGTTCTAGTTTTAATGGCTTAGAAATAGTAACTGCTGGACAATAAACAATACTAATGATTTGTTTATATATAAAACATTTTTGTAATAACATAATAAGGCAGAAGTTTCTATACTGTAATAAATGCTATGTCAGTTTAGCACTGCATTGTTCATATACTTTTTTTATTACCTGGAGATGACTTGACAAACACAAATAAACCATATTGTCGCAATCGTATGTTTAATGTCTTCATGTTTCCAAACGTTTCTGTTTTTCTGAAAACAACTGTTTTTGTCCATATTAGGAATTTCCTCATACGACTTTCTGCGCGAGAGCGCCCTCCGGCTTCGAGTATGAATGAAACATACACTGCACGGAGTGTTTAGCGCTCAGCGATGTTCATCTCGCCTTATTCTGGGTCCGAATAAAAAATCAGATCATGCACAAACTATCCTGTCCCTTTCAATTTAAATCTATATTTATTCACATGGGCCGTGGGGGGGGGGAAGACTCTATGCGAAACACCACTTGCCGAAAAATGCGGGGGACGAATTTACGTGATATTGAAAGTGGGGGGGACACGTCCCCCGCGTCCCTTGCGTAATCTACACCCCTGCTGTCCAGACATCTTTGTTTGAAAGCATAAACACGTCTCTTTTCTACTTTTTCTATTTTTTTTTATGAGGAGGGCAGGGATGAATGTTTCTTGGAACAGGACGTTGAGCACAGCATGTTTGACTGATGTCATATACAGTGCTGAGCGCCAAGTGTGATTCATACACAATGATCTAGTCACCTCATAAAACCAAATCACTGAAATCATGTGAAAAATAGCTCACACAAAAAATACATTTCTGTCATTTACTCACCTTCATGTTGTTCCAAACCCGTACAAATCAAAAAAATTCAAAAGGTGAATTTGTGAAAACATTTTTGATCACTTTGTTTCATATAAAGAAAGTGAATGCCCCATAATGGTATCATATCAAAAAATGGACCATAAAATCTGTGCATTATATTTGAAGTCTTTTGAGGTGATGAGGTTATTATTAACTGATAATTGTCTCTTCCAGTGGACTGTTAAGAGCTACGATTGGTGAGTTTCATATTATATATATCTTCCTGGACACTTTTCTTTAGAAAACTTCAAGTTGTGCTTTCTTACTTCCAGCTGTAATTTATTCCAACACTTGGTTGTAACACACTGTGAAAAGAACAATCGTCTTTAATAATAAACTGACACTATTATGTATAAAAATGTGTTTCTTCAGCCAAATGTTTTAGCCAACTAGAACATTGTTTGCACTTATTACTCCAGTCTTTTTACAGTGCTTGAGACATCAAATATTGTTTGAATAATATTATGATCCCATAACGAGAGATCTGTGCCCTGTCAGGAATGACATTTTAAGGTCTCCTTAGCTGGCTGTCATGACTCATATCTGTTTATCTGCATATTTCGATCATGATATCATGTGTTTTCATGTTACTGTAGCAGAACGTGTATATCCCGTTCAAATCTGCTTTTAATTTTCCAAATTTAATCCATTTGGAAGTAATCATCTCTAATGCACTTACTGTATCCGACGTCAAAAGGAATGCTTGAAATCGAGTTGCTTCATTAAAAACCTGTTGCATGTGTGTAGGCTTGTTGTTTTCATTAGCATGTCAACTTAATATTTTGAAGTTGTGTGTCACAGCTTTAAACAACTGGCACACTTGCCTGTGTTGACCTGGTAGTGTGTCATGGTTATTTTTATGTGGGTTTAACTCTATGCACACTCATGAGACTGCAGTTATATCATGGCCTAACAAAAAGCCATTTAATGATGTATAAAATATACAGCAGAGCACACTGCACAGACACCAGTGTGATGAATTAAATAGAAGGAATCCTTTTTTGGCTCGTTTTTGATGGAACTGCCAAAAAGATAAATTTTTAGACCAAATATATCAAATGTTATTACAATGTTTCAAAATAATTTAAAAAGAAAGAATAAATTGTATGTATTTTAGTATATACAGTGTAGTATTCAGAAATATATATACAGAAAGTATTCAGACCCCCTTAAATTTTTCACTCTTTGTTATATTGCAGCCATTTGCTAAAATCATTGTAAGTTAATTTTTTTCCTCATTATGTACACGCAGCACCCCATATTGACAGAAAAACAAAAAATTGTTGACATTTTTGCAGATTTACTAAAAAAAGAAAAACTGAAATATCACATGGTCCTAAGTATTCAGACCCTTTGCTGTGACACTCATATATTTAACTCAGGTGCTGTCCATTTCTTCTGATCATCCTTTAGATGGTTCTACATCTTCATTTGAGTCCAGCTATGTTTGATTATACAGATTGACCTTGATTAGGAAAGCCACACACCTGTCTATATAAGACCTACAGCTCACAGTGCATGTCAGAGCAAATGAGAATCATGAGTTCAAAGGAACTGCCTGAAGAGCTCAGAGACAGGATTGTGGCAAGGAAAGATCTGGCCAAGGTTACAAAAACATTTATGCTGCACTTAGGTTCCTAAGAGCACAGTGGCCTCCATAATCCTTAAATGGAAGACGTTTGGGACGACCAGAACCCTTCCTAGAGCTGGCCGTCCGGCCAAACTGAGCTATCGGGGGAGAAGAGCCTTGGTGAGAGAGGCCAAAGAAGAACACAAAAGAATCACTGTGGCTCTGAGCTCCAGAGATGCAGTCGGGAGATGGGAGAAAAATGTAGAAAGTCAACCATCACTGCAGCCCTCCACCAGTCGGGGCTTTATGGCAGAGTGGCCCGACGGAAGCCTCTCCTCAGTGCAAGAAACATGAAAGCACGCATGGAGTTTGCTAAAAAAACACCTGAAAGACTCCAAGATGGTGAGAAATAAGATTCTATGGTCTGATGAGACCAAGATAGAACTTTTTGGCCTTAATTCTAAGCTGTATGTGTGGAAAAAACATGGCACTGCTAATCACCTGTCCAATACAGTCCCAACAATGAAGCATGGTGGTGGCAGCATCATGGTGTGGGGGTGTTTTTCAGCTGCAGGGGACAGGACGACTGGTTGCAATCGAATCGAGGGAAAGATGAATGCGGCCAAGCAAAGGGATATCCTGGAAAACCTTCTCCAGAGTGCTCAGGATCTCAGACTGGGCCGAATGTTTACCTTCCAACAAGACAATGACCTAAGCACACAGCTAAAATAACGAAAAAGTGGCTTCACAACAACTCTGTGACTGTTCTTGAATGGCCCAGCCAGAGCCCTGACTTAAACCCAATTGAGCATCTCTGGAGAGACCTAAAAATGGCTGTTCACCAACATTTACCATCCAACCTGACAGAACTGGAGAGGATCTGCAAGGAGCAATGGCAGAAGATCCCCAAATCCAGGTGTGAAAAACTTGTTGCATCTTTCCCAAAAAGACTCATGGCTGTATTAGATCAAAAGCGTGCTTCTACTAAATACTGAGCAAAGGGTCTGAATACTTAGGACCATGTGATATTTTCAGTTTTTCTGTCAATATGGGGTGCTGTGAGTACATTAATGAGGAAAAAAAATTAAATTAAATGATTTTAGCAAATGGCTGCAATATAAAAAGGAGTGAGAAAATTTAAGGGGGTCTGAATACTTTCCGTACCCACTGTATATATATTTGAGTGTTTGTGTGTAGTGTACTTTAGGGATCTTATGTAAGAAAGATGAATCTTTTAAAGATTTAGTTCACCTAAAAAGGAAAATATGCTCACCCTCAGGCCATTCAAGATGTAGATCAGTATGTTTCTTCATCGAAACAGATTTAGAGAAATTTAGCATTACATCAGTTGTTCACCAGTGGATCCACTGCAGTTAATGGATGGTGTCAGATGGAAATTATGGATTTGTTTCTTACAAACGTGCAGCTTTTCACTTGACAAGGTGTGAATTGATAGACTGGAGTCGTGTGGATTACTTGTGGATTATTGTGATGTTTTTATCAGCTGTTTGGACTCTCATTCTGACGGCACCCATTCACTGCATGGATCCATTGGTGAGAAAGTGATCATGTAATGATATATTTCTACAAATCTATTTCAGTTAAGAAACAAACACTTCTACATCTCAGATGACATGAGGGTGAGTACATTTTTGGCAAATGTTCAGTTTTACGTGAACTGTTTCTTTAAGGAAAGACATTCTTGGTTGTAAACGTTGTTAGCAAACAGTATGTCTTATTATATGTGTCACTGGTAGGCAGTGACTTAATCTGAAAATACCTCTGTTTCTTTATAAAGCAAACAGCTGAACATCTGAAACAAAGGGTGTGTCCCAGCATTCCCTCTGTCCGATGCACTGATGTCATGGCGTGTGTCGCACTGAGGTTATGCGTGTAATCCTGTGCTGTTGGATGAAGTGCAGTTTGTTTGTGTGTCTGTCTGTGGTGTAGTAACTCCAGCGTATTGCTGTGCTGCATGCTGCTCAATGCTTTCTATTCTCTGCCAAGATAGAGGACAGTATGATGGTGGACTTGTCCTCTCCTCTCTCCCTTTTGTCCCTCAATTCTTGGTTAAAAAGACCCTTTGTATCCAGTTGAGATCACATGTCACAATATTTAAACAGCTGCAGTGTGTGTTAGTGGGTGTGATGTGGAGATTGTATACAGTACAACACTCTATGTACAACTTTACAGTGTGATGGACAAGTTTAGTCCAAAATATGTTTTGCTTATTGTTTGCTTTTAAGACTTTAAGATTTTTCAAGCTGTATATGTTTCTTGAGTTTATATATGACATTATCATAATTTTATCCTGTAATCAAGTACATTTCATTGCCTACAATTACTTCTGCATGCTTGATTTGATTATTGTGCATTTGATAAATAAACTTTGACTTGACTTGACTAATGGAATGTAAAATTACTATATATTCCTGTTTAAAATTACTGGCCCTAACAAAACTAAATGCCAGGAATAGTTTGCACAAATATTCTGTCATCATATACTCACCCTAAAGTCAATACAAGCCCATATATGATGTTTTTCCTTCCATGGAACACAAAAGGAGATTCTTCAGAATAGCTGCACTTTTCCTTACAATGAAATGTCTAGAGATGTGTTTTTTAAAAGTTGAACTTGATGGCAGCGAATGTCAACATAGAAAAATGCTGAAAAGCAATATAAAATAGACCATACACTATGTTCTTGTTTCTGTGTGCACTGTTTTCAAAAGTCTATCGGAAATATTTGATAGCTTTGAGTGAGGAAATTATCAATATTTAAATTATTTAAGTATGCTCTTCATGCGAGGTAATGTGACTTCAATGTAATATTCAGTAAAATTTTGCACATATGGTTGAATAGATTTAATTTAATTTAATTTAATTTAATTCATAATCTAATAAAAAAAATTATCTTGGACATCCTCCTGCTTAAAAATCTCAGTTTGTGTTCCATGAAAGAAATAATTCTCAACCGCACAATTAAAAAAAGTGTTTCTTAGCTGTCCACACTTTTATTATTTATTTATTTGCTGTTGACTCGTTTGACTTGAAGGCTTGAGATGATTTTTTTATATATAGTTTTGGCATTTTATTGTGATAGGATAGTTTTTTAGAGATGACAGGAGGCGAATTGGGGAGGGCAGGTGAATCGGGAAAGGTCCTTGTGCCGGGATCCGAACTCGGGACACCCGTAGCGTAATAGTCTGCTGAGAGCAGGCAAAGAGGGCTCACCCAAATTTTGAAATGCACTCCGGTTCTATTCATCACAACTTAGAAGCTTAAAATTAGTAAACGTATATTTAAAAAATAATTCACAAAAATTTTATTTTATTTGATTTATTTATTTATTTATTTTTCATTTAATGACATTAACGGGCTGACATTTTTCTCCCGACTTGTGAAAGTCCATAGGCAAAGTCACAGGAATCCTGTGGCTTGTCTACAAGAAATGAGCAAAGTCTTTTGCAAGCTAGCTGAAACTTTCATATAGACTGCTTGACTTGACCATAAACTGTGATTTAGGGTCATTTTGTAACCATTGACGACTAAGTAGCAATTAAGGCTCTTTAAAATACTGCTTGTGTTGAAATGTAGTGACAGCAATTGACAGTGTGCTACTTATGTGAGAGTGAATCAAGAGACAGCGGGGACTACTGGCTACAGGGAGGGTGGACGAGAGGGTGAGAGAGTTTCAACTCATTCAACAGTGAATTGAAGTGCAATAAAAATGCTGTGAATGATCAAATAGAGAACACATAGTCCCCAGAGGGCCATTCTTTAAAAGATGCTAGTTATTTGAATCTGAATACAGGCGAATACTTTGTATATGTGTTTGTACTTGCGTAGGCATGACATAAAACATAATTTCGGTTGGCCACACAAAGCAACGATCCATCCAATTATATAATGTGTTATGACAGAGCATAATTAAAATGTGTTATGCAACACATTTTGCATTGAAATAAAGCAATGTTTTCTTAATGAGTAGTCTGAGAACCTGTTCTATGTTGTATATGTACATTTCAAGGTGTCTAGTATATATAATATATACTGTATATACTGTATATATATACTACCAGTCAACTTTTTAAATAATTCTGTCATGCTCTAGCTTGATGCGTAAAAAGCGGGTTGCACTTTAGTTTGAGTCAAAAATATACAGTGGCACGAAAATACTCAAGGCAGTATCTGTCGATAATCATCCTCTTTTAATACTTTCATGAAAATAACTGTTTAGTGGTGATATGACATACATGTCTACAATGTCCATGCTTCCTGTTGATCACCACCACTCACACCACAATTTTTCGCATCGTCTTCAGCGTGCCACACGATCTTTCAGAAATCATCCTAATATGCTAATTTTCTGTTTAAGAAACTTAATATTAGGATATTAGAATGATTTCTGAAGGATCATGGAATGGGGTAAATGATGCTAAAAATTCAGCTTTGAAATCACAGGAATACAGGTGCATCTCAAAAAATTAGAATATCGTAAAAAAGTTTTTTGTAACTTATTTCAAAACGTGAAACTTTCATATATTCTAGATTCATTACATGTAAAGTAAAACATTTCAAGTTTTTTTTTGATGATTAGAGCTTACAGCTCATGAAAGTCAAAAATCCAGTATCTCAAAATATTAGAATATTTACATTTGAGTCATTAAATGACCATCCCTACAGTATAAATTCTGGGTATCACTTGTTCTTTGAAACCACAATAATGGGGAAGACTGCTGACTTGGCAATGGTCCAGAAGACAATCATTGACACCCTCCACAAAGAGGGTAAGTCACAGAAGGTCATTACTGAAAGGGGTGGCTGTTCACAGAGTGCTGTATCAAAGCATATTAAATGCAAAGTTGACTGGGAGAATTTGGTTGGAAAAGGTGCACAAGCAACAGGGATGACCGCAAGCTTGAGAATACTGTCAAGCAAAGCTGATTCAAACACTTGGGAGAGCTTCACAAGGAGTGGACTGAAGCTGGAGTCAGTGCATCAAGAGTCACCACGCTCAGACGTCTTCAGGAAAAGGGCTACCAAGCCACTTCTGAAACAGAAACAATATCAGAAGCATCTTACCTGGGCTAAGGAGAAAAAAAACTGGACTGTTTCTCAGTGGTCCAAAGTCCTCTTTTCAGATTAAAGTAAATTTTGCATTTCATTTGGAAATCAAGGTCTGGAGTCTGGATCCAAGCTGCTTGAAGTCCAGTGTGAAGTTTGCTGAAGTCAGTGATGATTTGGGGTGCCGTGACGTCTGCTGGTGTTAGTCCATTGTGTTTTATCAAGTCCAAAGTCAATGCAGCCGTCTACCAGGAGATTTTGGAGCACTTTATGCTTCCATCTGCTGACAAGCTTTATATGGAGATGCTGATTTCCTTTTCCAGCAGGACTTTAGCACCTGCCCACAGTGCCAAAACCACTTCCAAGTGGTTTGTTGACCATGATATTACTGTGCTTGACTGGCCAGCCAACATGCCTGACCTGAACCCCATAAGGAATCAATGGGATATTTTCAATAGAAAGATGAGAAACAGTCGATCCAACAATCCAGATGAGCTGAAGCTCAATAGTGCCTCAGCAGTGCCACAGGCTGATCGCTTCCATGCCACACCTCACTGATGCTGGAGTTTGTGCTAAAGGAGCCCCGACCAAGTATTGAGTGCATAAATGAACATATTTAAAGAACTTGAACTTTTCTGTTTTGCAAATCCTATTTTTGATTGATCTTAGGAAATATTCTAATATTTTGAGATATGGGATTTTTGACTTTCATGAGCTCTAGCCATCAAAATTAAAACAAAAAAAAACCTTTTGAAATGTTTACTTTACATGTAATGAATCTAGAATATAGGACTATATTAAGTTTCACTTTTGAACTTACTTTTTCACAATTTCTAATTTTTCGTTAGATGCACTGTATTATTAATTAATCTATCTATCTATCATCTAGTGTAATCATCTATCTATCTATCTATCTATCTATCTAGATGTATCTATCTACATCATTTAATTTAACTTGACTACACACCAGACTATTTGTAAATGTTTAGTTTAGTTTAACATTTAGTTGGTTGGAAGAAACCTCTGCCTCTGCCTCAGATCGAAGACTTGATTGACTGTAAGTCCTTATGAGCCCAGACTTTAGCAGGACGGTTCTGCCAATCTGACATTGACCTGTAGCCATGATGCAGCCATCTTTAAATCAATTCCTGTCCTCACAGTCTTATAGACAGTTTCACCCTGATCAATACTAACCAGTCCCTCATGTCTTACAGAGTGGGATGTCAGCATGTGGCCCAAATGAAACAGCTCATTTGTTGTTACAATAAACATAACAGAAGGACTCGGAGACTTTCAGTTTCAGTGTTACTATTTATACTCTCTGACTCTGACTTTGATGTAGGGCAGTCAGTTATAAATAATGACATTTGACCCATGCACAGCCCCTGGGAACCTTGAAATCTCCTCTAGAAACTACTCTGTCCTAGAAAAATGTGGTTAAATGAATTATCAGCTTTAGGACAATGTAATGTGTTTGAGGAGAGAAAAAAACGTTTGGAATGATGCATGTTCAGTTGCAAGGAACTCTGGCAGTGTTTAGGAAGACATATTCTGACATATCCAGATATTTTATCCTGTATGCAATAATCCACAGACTGTAATGACGATCTGTCTTAAAGTAAGGACACAAACAGGACAGGAGATGAGTGGCCTGTACTGTTCTGAACCTGATTAGGAGATCTTTGTGCAGGTTATTTGGTGGATTTCATCAGAGGAAATTACATTTTCATGTTGTAGGTTCACTCCGATTTGTGTTGCTTATAGCAAACTTGTTGGACCTTTTGTAGATATGATATGCACACTTAATCTTACCAGAGTGATCCTTTGGATATTTTTTATTTTTACTCATTAAACTTCTTCCTCTGACTGTCACTTTTTTGTCAGTCGAACCTCCTGCAGTTCCCTCACGAATCCCAGTTTTGGAAACCCTACATTAGATACAAAATACCAAAGAAATTAAGCTAGAGCTTTTCTCAGAACTTACAGTTTGTGGGCCTTTTTTTAATCAATTGGTCTTGATAGAATTTTTGTATGGAGTCGGTTCCTCTCAAGTTCACACAGGTGCCGTTGCAGAATAAACACCGGTGTGGTTCATCATATTGACATATGAGCATTTGCCAACTAGAAAGCATCCAAGGCTTTTTGTCTTCATCTTGAGCAACATATCTATTACTTCATATTTTGAAATCTAACAAAGGTCATTTTGTGAAATGTGTTGATTGAAAAGTATGTTGTACTATATTTCTTTAATGTAAATACCACTTGTTTTAATATTTTGTTATATGATGTTAAAGGTGTCATTGGATGCTACATGCACTTTTACAAGTTGTTTGAACTGAAATGTGTGTTGGCAGTGTGTGTTGCATCATAATAACTGCCACTCCATGCTTAGAAGATGCCCCCCCAGTTGTTTTTTTTTTAAAAATCTTCGTTAAGCATTACCCGTTTTCCCCTCAATCGAGCCGAGCTAAGGATCCGGTCTGTGTGCCACACACAGGACAGGGGCACTGCTACAACTATTGTTTGATTGACTCTAGTGTTTTACCTTAGACCCGCCCTTATGAGCTAACTCCAGCTGCCATTGTTTCGACACTGGAGCAGATATAGACAAGAATGTCTTCTAAGCGACTGAGGTTTGCTTAGGAGCCTCCTAATGCTTCGCTCTCGGTTGTCAAATCACTTCGGAATCTCGGAGCCACCCTCTCACCGTTTATACAGACCTGCAAGTGAGTATAAGGTTTTCTCTTTTATGGAACTCTTTGTACAACATCAGACCTCTGCCTAATAATGTCTGAAATTAGCAAGTTTCACAATGAATGCGGCTAAAGTAAACAATTTCTCAGAGGGAGGGGCGGGGTGAGCAGAGCTCATTTCTGCATTTAAAGCAACATGCGAAAACGTCTTTTTGTGAACAGAGCTGTTTTTGACAGGGTAAAAACTGTGTTATTTTACACTACCATTGAGACATTTTAACCAAACCATGTTACAGACTTTTCATTAAGACCCTAAAGAATCATATCAACTTGTGGAAAATGGATCTTTCGCCGTACCCCTTCATAAATCTCGCTTTTAAATGTGGCATACAATTTTATATACAGTATGATGTTGCTAAATATTAATATTGTAGGTCTCAGTCTCATTGTCTCTGAAGAGCACTGATCTGAGGACCAAAAGGTCCAGCGTTCTGCTCTGTTAGTTTGATATATGTTTCCAGGTCCACACAAATGGGACCCGTGATGATGAGCGCGGTGACTTTAACATGCACCATCATGAGTCACGGACTGTTGAGCTTAATGCAGAGAGCCTCGAGTGTGAGAAAAGGCGAGGAAGGTACTTAGACACACACACACACTCACACACACACAGAGAGGTCCTGCATACTCCAAGAAGGACAAAAAGTCTGCCATTGCAGTCTGAGTACTCTAATCGGGGCAAGTGCAAGGTCATCTCAACTGTGACCTTTTAAAGCAGCAGATTTAGTCTAATGAGGAGTGATGCATGGTGTGGAGGACAGAGAGAAAACAAAGAGTTTAAGCAGGTTCATTGCGATCTATTGTGCTTTCTCAGCGTGAGAGATTGTCTTGTGGTTTTATTTAGTGTGCTGTAATGTTTATTTATACAGAAAGATTCCATAAGATATACTTTTACTGTACTGATTTGTCTATAAGGTTATCAAATGTTATAAATAGGGTCTTTTTGTATTTTGATAAATATTTTTTGGCAATCAATCACAGATTATTATGCCTTCGTCCTGCATCTTCTCCTCCGTAACTATTGTTTACGCATATTTTTCTTAATCCTTTCCCTCATCGTGTCTCTTGTCTGCCACATACGTGTAGAAATAGAAGCCTGATGGAGTTGACAGGTGTATTTTTTATTCATGGTTGAGACAAACCTGGCCAATGGCTTTAGAGTAGTGGGATAAAAGTCAATACATAATGCATGAAACAGGAGACACTGGTTTGGACATCCTTTCTGATTCTGTTGGACAGAAGTTCAGTGGGAACAGAAAGACAGAAGGACATCAGTGATTTTTTCTTTTTCTTTTTTTTACATTTATTATTTTTTCTTCTCTTCATATAGTGAAACAGTTTAGGCTCAAATCAACATTTATTTATTTAGTTAGTTAGTAAGTAGTAATAAACAAGTTGGATATTGTGTTTACAAGGGCCCCCTCCCTAGAACGGCGTATTGTGCAAATTAAATCTCGTCGCACAGAAGGCATACCGACCGAGAATTGATATTTGTGACAACTTTTGGTGCTATCCATGTTCTCATCACTGCCGTGTTCTCGTCACCACCATCTTTAAGTCACATTGACAATACATTTAAACACCAAACTATTTCATGTAATAGGCTAAATAGGATATCTTAAAAACTGCATGCATGATAAAATTTAAAGACTATTTCTAAACTAATTAGAAAAAAATGCTCATTCAAAATAGTTTTCAATGAAGTTACAGTCTTTATTGGAAAAGCTCACCTCATCCTTTTTTGACTGCAGCTGTAGACTGTTGTTAATGTCTGGTTTGGCTGATGCTAATGGGTTATAGGCAAAAAGTCCACTGTGTTTTATGAAGAGTGAAATGTACAGGTATGCTGGAATGATCATTATCTTAACCGCACACACTTAGGTGGAACGATAAGTTAATGGCCTCATTTACAGTACTTCCATTAAATCGCGTTTAAGAGCCACTGATTCCATGTACCTGCATACCAAGCACTATTTAATGAAGTTTACCATGTGAACACAAACTTAGGTCGACTTTGGCAGCTTCATTTATTATTGGCTAGTTTTGTCAGATATTTTTGTATAATGACCACAAAACTGTATAATATAGTTCCAAACAACTAACTGTGTAAGTTTTCTCTCTCGTATCTCTCTGGTCTCTTCTCACATTTTTCCAACATTATAAATAATTTAGACTCAAATAAATCATACTTTGCGTCTATTTATTTATTTGTTTGGTAAGTACTCAGGAAATAGATCATATAAATCAGTATTAAGTCCTGACAGAGGGATCTGAATCTCATACTGTATTTGGAAAACAAAAAATTCAAAAGCAATCCTTCATTTCCTTACTGTTTCACAACCCTGGACCGATCAGAACCCACAACTGTTCCACTACAATCTATGACCACCGCAGCCACATCTTTTTTGTCTTAGTGTGGTCAAAAAAACACTTCCTAGAAACACACTCAAGCTTTTTCAAACCAAGTGTGAAGCGAACAGTTCCACGGTGTGTAATGTCTTTTTTTCTGTTTTCAGCGAGGCATTTAAATGACTTTAACAGCTCTGCTTTCTGAGCGCAGTTCAGTTTTCCTGCCTTTAAAAGTACCACAAATCTGTGGCTGTTTCTTATCATGTAATTGCAGTACATTAACTTCATCTATGTGCCTGTTTTTTGGCATTTTGGCCTGTGTAGAATTTTTCTTATCTTCACTCAAACAGTGGCAAGAAACTTTGCCGTTATCTTAGGCTAAAAAAAGCAACGTTTCTGTGAGCTCATTCAGATGGACTAGTAACAGGTAGCTCTATGTACAGCTCTCACTTACCATCATCTGATAAAAGAATAATCACTCATTTATTGTACAGGCCCTATTTTGCTACAGGTTACAAAGGAACAGATCGTGGTATCGGTCACATGTAGTGGCCGGGCGAGCTATTAATTTCACTTTCCCTTTCTCACTAACTCACAATTCAAAACAAGATTCACCAATACCCACTTCAAGACTGCTAGTGGTGCCCTCGTATGTAGTCTAAATACTCAGTTCCCATGCTGCCCACTGGCTGCACAAACAACGACCAGACCTAAACCTTGCAGACTAAACCAGACATGAGACTCTGCACCTCAGTCTGTTTTGAGTATGTGGGTTTCATTTCCCAAACTATTCAGTCCTTCTTGAATACAGGATGTAAGGTGCATCTCCATGTCTAGGTTAAAATTTGTATTGTGTATATATATAATATATAATATAGCTATATAACACACCCACATACTATATCTATATAGTATATGTACACAGTATATATATAGATATATATAATCGATATATATATATATATCTATATATATATGAATGTAACTCGTAACATTCTAAAATTAAATTAGAAATAAATACATCATTCTTATTTATCTAGTATTATATAGACGTTTATCATTTCCAATTTATTTGTAGGGTGTTTTATACGTTTCTATCGGTTATTTTTCAGAACTGTTAATATTTACATGTGGAATTATTCCCGCATAATCAGGCCATTCATTCTCTTCCTGTAATGTAATTTTTAAAGTGTCATATCAGATATTATTCATTTTGCGCCTCATTCATTTATAGGTTAATTCTCATAATTAAACTTCTAGTTCATTACTATTTCATTATTTGCCGAATCGTTGAATCATTCTATGTAGTTTATTTATTCAAATAATTTGATATATATTTTTTATTAACTGTATAAAATATACTGTATACAGTTTACTTTAAATGCAGGCTATTAAATATTATTTAAATAATTTAATTTATCATTATATAAATAATTTTTATAATACATCCTAGGTATTTATATTATTAATTATTATTATAGTAATATATAATATATAATTATTTTATTTATATTAATTAATCATTAATTAATTCATATTATTCATGTTTAATAATGTTTATTAAAAAAACTTTTATTAAAGAATAACGATTAAATAACACTTAAAGTGTTTTTTTTTAACATGTAATGCGATTGTTTGTGAAGCTTATTTATTATAAAAATAATGTCAAACAATCTAACTGGGCCTAAAACTGTCTTTCAAAATCATATAAAAAAAAAACATTTCACAAGATATAGATATATATTACTGGTAATTCTATATATATATCTAAATATATGATCTATATTTTGTATTATTATTTTTTTTTTATTTGACATATGACCTGGCCATGTTCTTAACAGGTTTTGTGAAATTCACCCATATATAATTCAGTCTTCAAACACCACATATTACACGAAGCTATGCAGCATATGCAGGTTACAGTGTGCTGCTTTTCATATCTGCGCTGCCTACATTTGCACACGTCATAAAATATATCTCTCAAATCTAGCCCGGTGAATAACGGCGCTGCATCTGTCCAGTGTCTGTAGTGATTTAAATAACCTCTCTCGGCAGGAGTGCCTGCTCACGGCCAACGGGTCAAGCTGCCACACTTGGGAGGGTGCAGGAATGCCTGGCTGTCTTGTTGTGTGTTATTTCTGTATCCTGGCAGCCTGCTGCTGGTACATTTCGTGCACGTAAGGCATGCTTAACCCCTGCCTTTCCTCAGATCACCACACCCACCTCCTCAAGACGCCCATTGTGTCTTCGCAGGGAGGATTTGCTTTGTAAACCAGTGACATTGTAGGGAGGAGGGGCCACCGCCTGCTTTTGCTTTCCCTCCTGGTCACGTGACACATTCCCCTTCCAGTAACCACAGCAACCAGCACTGGTCCAGCCTGTATCTTGCTGTTATGAGAAGAGGAGGAAGAGAGAAAGAAAAAGCCCAAAATAAACACACTCTTCCCAGCAGCTGTCAGAGATCGCAGTAAGTGCCGTTCACTTGGCTTCTTTGCTTTGACTGCGTACCGCTTATTGTGCATGCTGGTGAATAAATAAGAGGCATCCTTACTGGCTTCTTTGTTGCGGTTGATGACATCATTACATATGAATTGAAATATGAGATGCTGCAAGTGCTAGTGTGCGATGCTAGTTAAACAGGGCTGCAAATGTAGATGATTGTCAGAGAGACAGCTGGAATATTACGGGTGGATCCCTGCAACTGCGTTTTCATAACCTGGGATGAAGTCTCAGTGGGATGCATGCTTCCCATTAGCTTTTTATAACACCTCTCTGCCAGCACGGTTTCTACGGTTGTGATGGAGGAACTGGGCCTTGTGTGCTCTGTTTAATTAGCAAACCTACTGTGCCAAATACAAGCACGATTCTGGGTCGCCCTGTTCTGCTGTAGAGCAATCATATGTGGAACGTCCTTGTGGTGCTGGAGGAGGATACAATGTTATTATAATGCAGAGAGATCTGGTTTGATGCATGAAGCATCAGTATACTGTATGAGAATCTGATTATAAAAACATGAAGAATGAAACTTAAGATATTATATTGCATTTAGGTGCACAGGATACGGGGTAGGTACATAATCCAATAAAATCAGAAGGTATATTACAACAAATGAATGCTTGTATGATCAATGCATAATTCAGTTAATTTGGTAAATCATTTGCGTTTGATGTCATTTTGCAAAAAGTAACCGTAATGTACTGAGAATTGAGAGGTTTTATGGAATCATTTCTGCTAACTCTCGCTAGAGCTGACAATATTACTAATATTGACAAATTGCTTTTTAAATTACTAATAAAAAATGTAAATAGTTTGTGGTTCTGCTATTAAATTTATGTTGATTCATTTATAATATTTAAATTTTTATTTAATTTAGCTATACAATGAAAACTATTGGAACTTTCCTATTCTTAATATTTTACATTGATTTAAAATATTTTTTAATAATATATCATAATAATAATTCATTTATGAAGGTTAATATTCCTGAAACCTTGTATTACGAGCACGTCCTGTGTTTATTTTCTTCTTTATGATGAATCGCTTGTTGTATTCCTCAATTGTAAGTTGCTTTGGATAAAAGCGTCTGCTAAATGAATAAATTTAAATGTAGTATTATAATATTTTTTAGTTTTTATAGATTGCAGAAATTTTTTCATACAATAATGGCAAACAAGCTTATGACATGGTTCAAAATATATAAAAAAAGCATGAGCATAATACTTTTTTTTTTTGTGCTATGACCTTGACGTTTTTTTTGGGGGGGGGGGCACCCCTATATGAAAGATACAAACACAAGGTCAAAGCATGAACATGTAAGGTCACAGGTTTTATATACAGTGTGTTTGGAGAAGAATGCATATGCATTCTGATGTCAGTCATTTCACATTGTCATATTTTAATATTTCACCTTAACAACAGTGAAAGAAGTTATTGTCTCCTAAGATAGTATCAGATGTCAAGTTGTGTCTTGATACTGCTTATTGTAGACCTAAATGATTTCAAACGCTACTTTATCATGGTAATGTAATGGGATATGATTGATAACAGTAACCGTAATGTTTGATGTCCTGTTCTATTGACTTTTCATTAGAAGTGTTTGTTTTGTACTCCTCAGTAAATCACATAAAGACTACAGCTCTACTGTTGCATCTGTAAATCTTGTAGCAGCTGTTGGTCCATCGTTTCATCTTTAGAGACAGCCTTTGTTTTGGGTTATGTTGGGCTTCTTTGTTTTACAGGAACACAGGCATTTCTTGATGGAATGCAGTATTTAGATTCTCTTCTGTAAATTATTTTCTTTGTGTATCACCAAACAGGTGTAGACTGTAATCGAGTCATCAGATAAATTATGTGTCTAGTCTGAGAAGCCTAGCCTTTAACTTGCTAATACTTCATTTAGATTTTAGGTTGAAAGCCCTCAAATTATCCCTCTACGAGCAATAATGACCTAATTAGTGCTGACAAAAGTATCACTATTACTAGTACTCATCCTTAGGGTTTGGCATTTGAGCAAACCACTAACCTCATTTATTAATTTTTGGAACGTAACTCGTCCCTGCATTGTTTGTGCTGTAGATATGAACTTGCAAAATGTAATAGACTTACACTGAAGGAGGGTTTAGAGACTTGTTTGTTTCGACTTGGGCCAGTAAGTAAGCAGCCCCTCAGAACACCCTGCAGTAAACACATATCAATGTCTTATAGCGATCTATTTTTGTACAAGTAAGCATCACCCTATGATAAAAAGTTAGATCTAAATAAAATCTAGTCTAAATCCTGTAGTGTAATGGATTTTAGAGGAGCACCACAGGAATGTGCTATGGATTCTAGAGAAAATGCTGCTATCTTTCCAACTGACTTCACTACCAAAGAATGTTCTTTTCACATTAGTTAAGCTGTGAAATCTGGCTGGGATCTGGGAGCACTCTTTAAATCAATCTAGAAAAGGAGAATTTACTCCAATTTAATTGGGACAATTTAGGTATGATTGTAAATGTATTACTTTGGAAAAAGTTAGAAACTGTGTTAATATTGAAGGTGTGCAGCTTCAGATTTGTGAACAGGACTAATATATTATGGAGATGGTAAATGTACTGTATGTACAGCGCGTTCAAAGTTTTTTTGTTGTTGAAAGATGTCTCTTATGCTCACCAAGGCTGCATTTATTTGATGAAACGTATTCCTGTGATGCAAATCTGAATTTTCAGCATCATTACTCCAGTCTTCTGTGTCACACGATCCTTCAGAAATCATATATGCTAACACTTATTATTAAACACTAGTTATCAAACTGTAATACATTATACATTATTAAACTGTGTGTAGAGTATAAGTATATATACTTGTTTTATTGTATTTAATCGTTCTTTAAAGATCTTGACTTATGGAGTGAAGAAAGATTCTCAGAACAGCTTTGTGTTGATGGATGGCAGATTTAGTGTGGCAGTACAGAGGCGGGATAAAGCTGTGGTTGATGTTCTTGCTCAACATAGAGAGATAAACTAAAACCATCTGCACTTGAATCTATGCACTTAAAAAAAGAAAGAAAGAAATCACAATATGGCACATAACCTTGGGGAGTAGTTTTGGCTTACAGATCAGTATTTTAATGATTTTCATAGCATAGTAACCTGAACCCTATACGCTGCATCTTTCAGTTAAGGCATAATGGCAGATTGAATGTGTAATTTAAAATAGACATTATATATAAAATATACACCCTTCACCTTTAAGGCTCTGCAGTCACTGGTCAATGTACTTTTTTAAGTGGGTGCTCAGTGAGTGTTGGTGTGTAGAGCTGATAGTTAAGAACTCAGCACTCAAAGAGAGGAACAGTGTTTTCCATTTAAAGCTATACAATGACATACTCAGAAACACCTCAAACAGTTGTACATCAACAGATAAGTGGATATTTTTATAATGCTATCTTTGTATTTGTCCTTTGAGTCATGTTCAAGAACATTCATAACAAGAAGAACATACATAAACGTTTTGTTTTCTATTTTAGAGAGCTTCTTGCAGAGCAAAATATGTTTGTAGTTCATAACATTTGCTTGCTTCTGTTGCTTCCTGTGAGCTATGATTTCCCAACAGTCTTTTCTAAAATCATCTGACATTTTTTGGTTCTTTGAAGGAAAAACAAGTCCTCCTGCACTGCAGTATGTTTATTTTTTTGTGAGTTCCAGATCTTTGCTTGAAGCCTGTCAACACAATGAACCCGACTTGCTTTAAGTCTGTCAGAAAAATAAATACAACTTTTATAAGATGTCCTCGCCTTTTCTGGGCCTGTATTTGGTTTAGAAAACCATAGAGAATGATCAAGGAACCAAGCCTTTTTCATTTTCATAGACTGGTTGGATGAAGGGACACTGAATTTTCTCAACCAGCTGGCATTTATAACGCCATAAGACTGGGCAAAATCACAGAGGTCATAACCGCTTTTATCCAAAATGCCCTCTGTAAAACCTTTAAAGGGGTCATATGATGTTGCTAAAAAGAACATTATTTTGTGTATTTGGTGCCCCGCCTTTCTGAAACGCGTCTGAATAGCGAGGTGTGCTCTGATTGGCCAGCTATCCAGTGCATTGTGATTGGCCGAATACCTCAAGCGTGTGACAGAAATGTTACGCCCCTCACCATACTGTGATGCCCTGTCCGGCCGGAGCGACGAGACAAAAACATTAAAACCCATTACAAACGAGGCATTTGTTGCATCCAGTGGGGACATAATTACTGATTATAATGACTTATACTGTCTTTTTATGCTTTGCGTATCATGCCGCGTAAACATAAAACCATGTCTGCATTTGTGATCTGAGAAATGACATACAACAAGTGCTACTCTACACTGCCCCAAACTCGCGTTTGAATCATCAGTGGCAAATCCTTTACATGAAAACGTACTTACAGTCTGTGAGTCAGAACTGACGGCATTGTAGTCAACTCTCCCAGGATCAGGAAACAGTCCTCCATAAAATGTGCTGCACACATCTGAATATTTGGGTTAAACTGTTCTGGAACAGTGTTGTAAATACCACTAAATACCACCAATACCATTTGTAGTCGTGTCCTCTTTTGGAAGACCAAACAAAGTAGTTTCGCTTTCACAACGAAAAACACGGCGGCCTAGCGTGTGCTGAGGCCGGGATAGAGTGAGTTGAGGCCGGGCTAGAGTGAGCAGAGGCCGGGTCCGCGAACTGACGCCCGGCTGATTTGACTAAGGAGCGCCCCCACAATGTGACGACCCCGTGCTGGACTCCGCTTCGTCCACGGTGAAACTGATCCGGCGATACACAGCACTAAGTTGATGCATTCCCTCAGCGACCAGCACAGATCATCTCTATTCATGACGAAGCGGATATCTTCCTCTTTTGGAAGACCACAACAAAGTAGTTTTGCTTTCACCACGAAGCCACTGGGCGCCTTCCACACAGCGGCACGGCAAAATACTACAGTGAGAATAAAAGTTACGCCTTCTTTCTTTGCGTGAACATTTGGGCGGCTTTATGCAAATCTTCCCACATAGTGATGTAGATATGTGGGGGCGTGTTCGAACGAGCCGTTTTAGGTAGGCGTGGTTAACTCTTAACTTTTATAAAGAATATCTCTTTGGATTTGAGACTTTAGTCTTTGCAACTTTACAGATCTTCTTTATGCACCAAGAGCTTGTAACACTCCAAAGAGAAAGGAAAACTTGAATTCGCATCATATGACCCCTTTAATATTTAATGTTGTCTCTATCCATTGATCAGTGTTCTGGAAATACACACAAATTATGTACATTTAATTCAATAATGCCTATTCTGCACATTTAAATATGCCTTTTCAGAACCCTTGCAATACAAAACTATTGCCATAATTTACTGTGAATTAGGAATTGGGACGCATGGTGATTTTAGTTAAATTTCCCTGTGTGTGGAAACAAATTAAATAAATAAAAACAGTTGAAAACTTTAAATAAACAATAAAATGTTGTTTATCATAAATAATTTAGTATTAATAAATTATGAATAATTAGGTACTATTGACCCTAAAACAAAGGACAGAAATAAAGAGAGAACAAAATCATTTTTAAACCTGTGAAGACCTTGCCTGGTGACGTCATTTGAGAAAGCCAATCAGATTAAACTGTGGCAATGTGTCGCCCATTACTGCCGGGGAGGAGGGGGGGTGAAGCCAAGATGTGTTCTTTCTCAACCGCCGTGCTCTTACAGTGAAATGCAGAGGAATAAATTCAACATCGACTGAAAGTTATACTTTATTGCCTTGTGGACTATTATCATCTGATACGTGACTGTTTACTCGTGAGAGAAATATTAAGGTTGGATTTGTTTCCTCCCCCTCTGCTGCTCCATAGTGTGGGATCCTCCGTCTCTCTCGCATTAGCGCCTTTCTGCTGCTGCAGTATGAACGGACACAGGCGGACCGGTTTAGTACACGCGTATTTCGATTAAAGTGTTTGGCGCTTGATTGGGATTTTGGGAACGACTTCAAGACGGACACGTGGAATAATAAATAATGTCACTGCTTTGAAATTCGTTCTTGGGAAGTGCACAGGCAAAAGCGTGTGCTTGTTTATTATTGGATCCATGAAATAAAGGTAAGCACCGACTGCGGTGATTGTTGTTCAGAAACGGCTACTTTTGCTGACTGGTGGTGTGAAGTCCGACTCATTTCAGCGAACCGATTCTTTTGAACAGTTCGTTTTAAAGAACCGGGTCAAAAACCGATTCAGTCATTTTGCTTTAAAACGTTCCATGTATTGTCGTTTAATTATTTGTTTTCGATTAGGGTTTATTAATAAGCGTGTTTATAATCATGTATCCCAGTTCAGCCATGATTCGGCTCATAATAACAAAGTGATGTGGAACCTAAACATATTTTGCACTTGCATTAAAATTCATAATAATCTCTGGCTTAAAAAGTTTTTGCGCGTTATAATTAACGTTTGTTTACTAAAAGCAACTATTTCTTATATGTCGACAAAACTGTTGTGTTAAACTTGCTCCCAGAACGTTTCTGCGATTCATATGTTAAAGTAATTTCGTCCCATCTGTCAAATCCTCGGTTTTTTGTGTTTTATTAATTTTGAGGAATACTGAATCTGTGTTTTTTTTAGATGAATTAATGCATATTCATATTTATTTTGAACTACAGTAACATCATCTGATTTCTCTCAACATGGGGACAGGAGAGCTGTCAGTCAATAAATTGAAAAAAAAAAAAAAAAGTAACTTGCGTTACTTATTTGAAAATGTAACTCGGATATTCTCTTGTAAATTAAAAAGTAATGCGTTACTTTACTAGTTACTTGAAAAAAGTAATCTGATTACGTAACTTGCGTTACTTGTAATATATTACCCCCAACACTGCATATGATAGCATACGCGTAACTTACGGAGATAAATAGTAAAAAATTTTGACACACTGACCAACATTAGAATAAGATGAAAAGCCGGTCTTTATTTATTATTTAAGTTTCAACGGTTAATAAGCGTTTCGTTTCATAGCGAAATTTGAAATGACTCGCGTAAGTTACTCATTCCAGCGAACCTAAAGTTAGACGCCGGTTTGTTTACATTTTATAATAGCATTCATACTGAAGAAGTAACGTAGTTCACCTATAAATAAAAATGCTGTCTTAATTTACTCGCCCTCCTGTTGTTGCAAATCTGTATGACTTTATTTCTTCTGTAAGACAAAAAAAATGTACGCTGCGTGACAGCCCGAGTCATCATTCACATCCATTGCATATTTTACATACTATGAAAATGAACGGAGAATTGAGACATATTTTGTGTTTAACAGAAGAATCTAAGGCTTGAATCACTATGATGCGAGTGAGTAAAAGGGGGATTTTCATTTCTCTGTGAACTGTTTCTTTAAATAATTGGTCAGCTGTTTGTGTACATTGACATGTGGAACTATTTCAGTGGACATAAATTAATCTGTATAATGCTTGTTAGTGTTACCAAAAATATACAAAAACAACAAATGGTGGTTTACTGCTTGTGTACAAAATGCGAAATAAGATATTTAGTGAATTATGCATGTTTGTTTAGACTGCTGCATTCCATGCAGGATTCCTCTGGTCCATCAGGGAGAAATATGTGTTGTGTCCTCACTGAACTAACCCCTTAGTGAAGGTTATTGCATCATCACCTGTGCTTCTGATAATCTCATCATGCTGTGATGTTTGCCCATGACCAATCATAAGATAATGTAAAACTTGACATTGACTGAGACTCTATAATCTGACGTCTGTCTTGCTGACCCACATTTCCATAATGGGCCTTTTCCCATCCCATGAAGACTCTATATGTGGCACAGATTTTTTTTTTTGATTGATTTGATGTTGATATTTAACACTGATGCATTGCAGGTATGCTGTTTACATGCAGGAAATAAAAAAAGTTAGTTCTTCTGATTGACTGGTATTTCAATATGGATTGTCTTATGTTAATGTTATAATTTCTTAATATTGTTGAGAAGATTATAAAGTAGCAAATACACTGATGGATCCTTTTTTACATAAACCATCCTTTGTTCACAGTCAGGTCAGTGAAAAACCAGAGCGAAGAAGACTCTTTTGCTGACTCAGCACAAACCCAGCTGATTATTTTGGCATCTACACCAGGCTTAGATTAGATTAGATGTTTGACTTTCTAACAGCAGCCATCAGTGGGAGAGAGAGGCTGTTTGTTTTTTTGACCTGGGAGCCAGACATGAAAAGACTGTGGGGTAGATCTACTCAACTGTGACCAGTTAAACGAAAGTTAGGTAACATTTACCAGTAAGAAGACCCAATAGATTGCCTTTATGGAGGTCCAGCGTGATTTATTTACACTAGAGTTCTCCTTTGCAGGCTGGCAGATAGTGAAAGATCATGCTGTGGGCCCTGAGTTGGCCTTAAAAGGAGATGTCTGCAACTTTTGGCTATAGGCCTATTGTTTATGCAGCTAAACTTCAGGGATTTATTGCCAACATTTTTGATTTTCAAATTGTGCACTAGCTTTGCCATAGGTTGTAACGGAAATGACACAGAAGTGGAATTAAAGAGATTTAATTTACTCCTTGTGAATGTAGAGACAGAGGAAGTTCTGTTCCTGTCTGTTCATGTCTTCTGTTTGAGTGTTTTCTATTCATTTGAATTGATTTAAATTAATTTAAAAAGTGAATTTGTGTGTATAATCCATCAAGATGATTAAGATTTTACTTAGATAATAAAATAAATAATTAATAATTGATATCTATCTATCTATATCGAAAAAGCAATATCGGTTGATCTTGACGTACAGTATTTGTGCTTAATTTAATTTTAACTTCTTTTATTTTGTCCTTCAAGATTTCCATTTGTGAAGTTGTGAATTTGCTATATGATTATTCTGGAAAGTAGAATAATGGTTACACTGATCAGGCATATTTTCTTCCTTGTTAACTTTATTTGATCTATATGTGGTATCAGATATAAGAATTGATATCTAGCTTTGTGAAATTCTTATCACTTTTTATTAGGGATGCTCTGATCGATCGGCCGGAGATCGGTATCGGCCGATAATCACATTTTATGACTCGATCGGTACTCATTAACTTGGCCGATCTCACGAACCGATCGCAATTTGATGACGTCAATGTGTGACGACGTACATGATGCGTGGGGACATAAATTATTTGGCGCCACAGTCATGTCATCGCTGGTGTGGAAATGCTATGATGTTTCGAGAAACAATGAAAAATTTGCTATTTGTCGTGTATGTTTTGCATGATGATATGATGAATAGATGGTTCATTTTTAACAGCAGATTCAGTAACGTTAGAGCTGATCTGCGCCTCACTGCACGCATCTGCGGCACCTTACGTCTCCACGCTGATCGCAGGGCCGTCTCCAGTGCTTTGTTTAGATCCATCCACGGCACGTTTCGTAGCTGCTCTACCAGGCACTGCTGGCTAAAATCGTCTATTGTGAGGTTTGTCACTAAGCATGGAGGATACCTCGTCATAGCCGTAAGGGATAACGGTAACATAATACGCGGATCGTGGGCTGCTTTTAAATGAACATTTATTTATAAAACAAAATATCTTCTTTGGCCATATTAGCCTACTCAATAGCATTAACACAGGCTTTACTCCTTTCAAACTTTATCTGGAATGTCAATATTTCTGTCACTGCAACTTCCCGATCAGGTGAACGAACACACACACACACACACAAAATCTCTGTACTCGAAAACAAAATTTATTATTTAAAAAAATTTAGTTCTATTTGCATATTATGATTTATTTTTAAATCCCACCGCAAATATCAGATAATGCATTTTTTATTCCCGACCCGTGGATATTAGGCAAGCTAAATATGTTGGCACATGATCAGAAGGAATTACTGAAAATGCAAATTAATTCTCTGCCAGCAGGAGGTTCTTTAAAGCAGGAGAAACAGAGGTTTCCCCGGTAACGGCTGTACAAAGCAGCGCTGAGCTTACAAACGCTGCTTTATCAGGCATGTAACATGCAAGATGAAATGAAAATGACATCTAATTTTTTCTAAAGATAGTCTTCCTTCAGAAATACAGTGATATTAAAACACCCGCGCCTCGTTTTGATTTTTAAACGTGCAGTACATGCTCATGTTTATTCAACGAAGCCTTTTTGAAAATCTGTCAGTTTTGATATTGTGGCAAGCGCCACAAATAAATAAATGTATGGGAAACTCATCCCACAGCACAACCACCTGAGCCCAACTTCAGTCTACTCATCACCTTAACTGCGTTTGTAGCCGGTGCCATAGCCAGACTGATAAACAAACACAGACCGGAAGTTAACTTCGGGCCAGGCGCATGCGCCCGATGAAACGGTCTATATAAAGCTTGAAGCATCAGAATCTGCATCGGTATCGGCCGATCACCATGATAAGAAATCGGTACTCGGTATCGGCTGCAAAAATCCTGATCCCTAGCATCCCTACCAGAGTATGTGAGCGGAGCGCGGAGTGGAGCGGTGTGATTTTAAATAGAGCGAGGAGCAGATTTTTTAAAAGTCGGAGCGTCGTGGTTTTCATTCACTCCAAGAGCGCTCCACCACCGCTCCATCACGAGTACAATGCATGCCAACGGCCCGTAATATAACTGCACATTTAGCAAGAATTCACGTTAAATATGTTTAGCTAGATAGAGAAGGATCACTCAAATCAGAAAGAATGTGAAGGCTATGTTGACGGCAATGGACATAGCGGGAAGTTATTGGATGTGGATGATTAAAGGCAGAGTGAGGGATTTTGGTAGCCAATGTTTATATTTCAAATCACCAAAACAAACACGCCCCTACCCCAAAAGGGTCTTGCCCCTATTCTGATAGCTCCGCCCCACACATACGTACGCAACCCAGGTAACGATTAGTTCTGTGAAACAAAGCACAACCAATGTTACACTGTGTCTACGAACGTGAGTGGTGCGGCGCAGCGCAACAAATCCCCGACAGAAAACTGCTGGCGGGTTCTGTTTATGACGTGCTGACACAAATTTCAAATGATTTTCAACGGTCGCTTAATCGCGTCCAGTGTAGGGCCAGACTTTAGCTGTTGTAGACACGGTGTCACTCACCTATTGAGAAGAAACAAAGCAACCGCGGCGTCCGATCGCAGGCCTCCGCTCCTCGAGTTCTCTCCAGCGCTAGGAAAGATGATCCGATATTTACACAAGTCCTACTTCTTGCCTCATCGTAAGCCTTCTTTTGTTCCCCAGACGTTTTCCTCTTTTGTTTTTTAACCGCCATCTCTATCTTTCTGTCGCTCGGCTCAACTAATGTCCGTCCCGTGCACTGAACGCGCTCTCCTCCACACCCTGAGTAGACACTCCTTACTGCTGATTGGCTACAAGTTTGTTTTGCGATTCGGCCCGTCAGTTTTTAAAGTTTGTTTTTGAAAAATCACTTACTTCTCCTTTAGAATTTGTTTTGTTCCTTCTAGATACTGAATATTTTCAGGTGATATCATGATTTAAACAGGTACAACACTTATTCACACGCATTCGCTCTCTCAATAATGCATTCAAACAAATGTAATCTTATACAGTGCTACTTCATCTGCATCTGATTTCGAATGAGCAGATATCTGTAAGAAATGCAGCGATCCGTAGGTAATATAACTGATGAAAACGTACTGTTATTTCCACAAACAAAATTTGCACTGCAAAAAACATCAATAGCCTACCTTTTAATGCTGACAACCATGCTATTAGCTTGTCATGTGGAAGGAAAAAAAGTTTGCACACCGTTCCAATAATCCACTTTGAAACCCGCCCTTCATTTTATTTTTTTATTAGTTTCTTTAATATACCCTTTATGAACGAACTGTGATTATTTCCAAACTACTGAAATACTTTAGCGAGGACGCATGTGTAGTGGTGTTCTGATACAGTGAGCAGGAGTGAGCGGAAATGTTGGAGCTTGAAGCTGATGATTTTAAGGAACACTCCACTATTTTTGAAAACAGGCTTATTTTCCAACTCACCTAGAGTTAAACAGTTGTTTTACCGTTTTCGAATCCATTCAGCCGATCTCCGTGTCTGGCGGTAGCACTTTTAGCTTAGCTTAGCATAGATCATTGAATCTGATTAGACCATCAACATAACCAACGTGACCACCTGCTTGCACAGGGAGCGGGCTGGGGACTATTTTCAGACGCTTATGCTTATATTATTGCGCCTCGCTGCACCATAGTACGGCAGCAAGTTCCTTGATTATTACAACCGTAATGAGAATAGTTCCTAGCCATATCGGCCTAGAAAATCGAAATTTTTCATTTTCCGTCGGTCTTAGTACACGATGTAACTACAGAAGAGTCAAGTTTTAATTTAGGAAAAACAAAGAAACGCTTTGGTCATTTTTGAGCGAGATGCTAACGGTCTAATCAGATTCAATGATCTATGCTTAGCTACAGCTAAAAGTGCTACCGCCAGAGTCTACTTTAAAAAATAGTGGAGTGTTCCTTTAAATGCTCGGAGCGCGGAGGGGAAATTGTTGCCGCTCCACTCCGCTCACATACTCTGATCCCTTTTTTTGCTTTTTTAAACTCATGTAAAACTGGATCACGTAGCACACGGCCTTGATGTATTGTTATAAATTTTCTATGCATATGGGTGCAAAGGGAAGATGGAAGTGGTTGTCTTCAGATTGACAGGGGCTCTTGGTCCTCTAATGGAAAGAACAGCCTCTGCAGCTGCTCTGCAGTAGATTATTTCATTAAACTTGTTTTAAATTAGGAAGACTCTATAAGCACTTCCTCTAGCTTACTGCCCACTGCGTCTGTTCACTTTTGAACATCGCTGGAATCTAATGAGTCACGTAAAATGCCAAAGACGTTCTGACGTGTTTTCCTGTGACTGAAAGAAAAAATCTATTACAAAACAACAATTTAAAAGTATTTAACACTGAACATTTTTTAACATTTTAGCAGACATTATAGTTATACCAACAAAACAATTTAACTTAAAATTAATAAGTTAGTAAAATAATAATTTTTTGGCCATCAGACTCCCTTCTTGAATCAGGCATGTATTTTTAACTGTACAATTAAAAGCAGCCTTGCTGAGCAGAAGAACCTTCTTTTAAAACATTTGAAATATTACAGATCCCAATTTGAACACTATGTGTGAATGTTATAATAAATGTATTAACAGAGCTGTTGAAATTATTATCATTATTATTATTGTCTTTTTATTTTATTTTACTGAACAACAGTAAAATTACAATACTAACATTTATGATTGTTTATGGAGTTATTGCTGAGTTTCTATTTTTCCACGCGCAGGAACATAACAGCAGATTTATAAATGAGTCTCATTAAGAATAAGTCGCACGTATCGCATTGTCACGTGCCTTGTAAAAAAAAATCATAAAAATGTGACTGAGCAACTGAGTCCACTGTTACAGCGCAGATTTCCCTCACGGTTTGAACTTTGAACCCTGGCTAACGAGCAGATAGCACCGCGAGTTCATGCAGCGCTGTCAGAATGCAGTGCGTGTATTAGAAAACATGACGTTCTGCAGTTTATTTACTAATTGTTTATGGCCATTTCACGATTTCAATCATCATACAGTAACCACCAGCATTAGCCACTTCATCTTCTCATCAGAGACATGTGTTGCAGCACTAAACAGTCTCTCGCTGTCGGTGCTTCGTGCTTGTAATGATTTCTGCGTCTTTCTCGGACAGTTTTAAATGCTTCCACACTGCTGACATGTTTGTTGCATTGCGCCTCTCACTCTACGCTGGTTGCTATTTGATCGCGTCACGTCACGTCATTGTTCGGTACAGTTTATTCTGTCTTTTTCGCTTATTTTTGCTTATTCGGTTAACGAACATTCGGTGCATCCCTACACTTATGTCTTTCAAAACCCATATGACATTTACTTTCATGGAACTCAGTAAGTTATAATCTTTGTCCAGCTTGCTCTTTTCTATGGAAGCTTGTTTCCACCATAGAATAAAAAAATAAAGTTAACTGCAAATTCAAAATCTCTAAATTTAAAAAAAGTCAGAATTGCGAGATAAAATGTTGGAATGACCTTTTTTTTTTATTCCATGGCGATAACAGAAAACCAAATTGTGAGGAACTCCAAAATGTCCGAATTCCAAAAAAAAAAAACAGAATTGCGACACTGTTGGAAAAAAAGACATAAAAACTGTTATAAATTTATTAGTGCTGTCAAATGATTAATCGCGATTAATTGCATCCAAAATAAAAGTTTTTGTTTACATGTGTGTGTACTGTGTAGGCTACTACACACACATACAATATATATATTGAAAATATATACATTTACATGTATATTTATATTAATATAATTTATATTATAAGTGTATATACAGTTGTGTGAAAAAGTTTTGGCCCCCTTCCTGATTTTTTTTTTTTTGCATGTTTGTCACTTTAATGTTTTCAGATCATCAAACAAATTTAAATATTAGTCAAAGATAACACAAGTAAACACAACATGCAGTTTTTAAATGAAGGTTTTTATTATTAAGGGAAAACAAAATCCAAAACTACATGGCCCTGTGTGAAAAAGTGTTTTCCCCCCTGTTAAAACTGTGGTTTATCACACCTGAGTTCAATTTCTCTAGCCACACCCAGGCCTGATTACTGCCACACCTGTTCGCAATCAAGAAATCTCTTAAATAGGACCTGCCTGACGAAGTGAAGTAGACCAAAAGATACTCAAAAGCTAGACATCATGCCGATATCCAAAGAAATTCAGAAACAAGTGAGAAAGAAAGTTATTGAGATCTATCAGTCTGGAAAAGGTTATAAAGCCATTTCTAAAGCTTTGGGACTCCAGCGAACCACAGTGAGAGCCATTATTCACAAATGGCAAAAACATGGAACAGTGGAAAACCTTCCCAGGAGTGGCCGGCCGACCAAAATTACCCCAAGAGCACAGCGACGACTCATCCAAGAGGTCACAAAAGACCCCACAACAACATCCAAAGAACTGCAGGCCTCACTTAAGGTCAATTAAGGTCAGCGTTCATGATTCAACAATAAGAAAGAGACTGGGCAAAAACAGAAAAAAACGGGTCTGCATGGCGAGTTCCAAGACTAAAAACGCTGCTACAAAGAGAAAAAGGATTGTCTCAGTTTTGCAGAAACAGCTTTAAGATCCCCAAGACTTTTGGGCAAATTTTCTGTGGACTGATGAGACAAAAGTTTATCTTTTTGGAAGGTGTGTGTCCCGTTATGTCTGGCGTAAACGTAACACTGCATTTCAGAAAAAGAACATCATACCAACAGTAAAATATGGTGGTGGTAGTGTGATGGTCTGGGGCTGTTTTGCTGCTTTAGGACCTGGAAGACTTGCTGTGATAATGGAACCATGAATTCTGCTGTTTACCAAAAATCCTGAAGGAGAATGTCCGCCATCTGTTCGTGACCTCAAGCTGAAGCGAACTGGGGTTCTGCAGCAGGACAATGATCCAGAACACACCAGCAAGTCTACCTCTGAATGGCTGAAGAAAAACAACAAGACTTTGGAGTGGCCTGGTAAAAATCCTGACCTGAATCCTATTGAGATGCTGTGGCATGACCTTAAAAAGGTGGTTCATGCTCGAAAACCCTCCAATGTGGCTGAATTACAACAATTCTGCATAGATGAGTGGACCAAAATTCCTCCACAGCGCTGTAACAGACTCATTGCAAGTTATCGTAAACTCTTGATTGCAGTTGTTGCTGCTAAGGTTGGCCCAACCAGTTATTAGGTTTAGGTGCAAACACTTTTTCACACAGGGCCATGTAGTTTTTGGGATTTTGTTTTCCCTTAATATAAAAACCTTCATTTAAAAACTGCATGTTGTGTTTACTTGTATTATCTTTTACTAATATTTAAATTTGTTTGATGATCTGAAAGTGTGACAAACATGCAAAAAAATAAGAAATCAGGAAGGGGGCCAACACTTTTTCACACCACTGTGTATATATATACATATATATATATATGTGTGTGTGTGTTTATATGTACATAATAAATATACACAGTACACACATTTTATGTAAACAAAAACTTTTATTTCGGATGCGATTAATCGCAATTAATTGTTTGACAGCACTAGAACTTTAATAAATGGACATTGCCAGATAAACACTAGTAGAAAAAAAGTCTGAATTGTGAGAAACTCTCATTCGCCAGAAAAAATGTCAGAATTGAGAGATACAAAGTATCCCATGGCAGACAAAAGCTTCTAAACTTTTTGTTCTGCAAAAAAAGGGGCATATTTCTGGTGTTCTGTGGAAAAAAGATCATCAAACAGGGTTTGGGATGACTTTAGTGTGAGAAATAGGGCTGTGCAATTAATCGAAAAACAGTTTCAATTTCGATTTTGGCCTCCAACGATTATGAAAATACAATAATCGAGATAAAACGATTATTGTGCCATTCTGCCCCCTTTCCAGTGGTGCGCTTTCATTCCCCCATAAAGCCCAATTTCACATGCAAATCAGTAAAATAATGTAACGTGACTTTTGCAAAATGGGACGTGCTTGATTTATGGAAGCATATTCGGTTTATTCATGTTTTTAAAAGCGTGAAAGAGAACTTGAAAATTAAAATAATAAGAACTCCGATAAATCGTATATTGTCGTAGTGGTGTGTTTATTAGTCACGTTGAATCAGTGAAAACAGTTGAATCTTCTGTTTATTCAGCTGCAACAATAGGCATTTTCTGGGTTTCTTCTGCGAGGCGTATTTGGAGTTTCAGCGCGAGAGCGCCCTCTGGCCTTTGAATGGAGATTTACTGCTGATCACAGAACCGTGCTTCACTGAAAGATACGCATGACAATCGCAGCTTCTGTCGAATCACGATATCGATTCCATTTCGATTGATCGTGCAGCCCTAATTTGTCCTTTTTGTTTTTATTCCTGACAGTTTAATTATTTTCAATAATTTGGAGGACTTTTTGTTTGTTTGTTTATTTGTTACTAATAGGCTAGTTACCTAATACTCTGCTGTGGTATTGAGAATTGTGAAATTTCGCTGGTCTCTACAATGTAGATGTCATGGCAACCTTATTTACAGGATATAAATATATATATTTGATATATATCACTATCTTTAAATAAATCACTCATATAAAGTTTTGGTCATATGGCCCCCTCACAATCGTGTTAAATAAACGTGATTACAATATTGACCAAAATAATCATGATTATGATTTTTGCCATAATCGAGCAGCCTTAGTGAGAAAACAATGACACAAGTTTCATTTTTGGTTGAACTGACTGTTTTTAAAGTTCCCAGTGACCCTGTTTTGCCCTTATCTTAAAAACAGAGAAGAGGTGGAAAAACTTTGCTGATATTGCCACGACTGATCGGCCAGTCTATTTCTCAGCATGCTTGCGTGTCTCACTCAGGTAAGATGTTACGGTGCCAGGGTGCCGTCACGCTCTGCCCACATTCACTTCTAGAGACTGGCAAAGGATTTTTCCTTCCTCTCTCTGCCGCCTCCTCATCTACACCTCCTAAGCGACCGTCTCCACACATGCTGTTTATTTGGAAGAATCCAGAGAGACACAATGGTGATTTCCTTCATAACCCAGTGATGTTGGTTTTGGCTACAGGCTTTGCTTTCTTTGCCACTATACTTTTGCCGTGGAACTCTTGCCTGTAGAAGTTTGTTTTGATTTGCTGGATTTGTTGAGTCGGCTTTAATATACTTTTTTATGTATGAATATTCTTATTGTTTTTGTGCCCAAAACAGTCACACTTAATATCAATATTGAATATGTTTTAACTGGAACTGTGATGTTCTGTATGGTCTGGCATTAGAAAGCTATGGAAATTCAGAGCGAGCCACATTTGAGGTAGAGGGAACCACGGGACCCGACCGGATTTTTTGCGCCGCGGGATTAAATTCACGAATAAAACGCAGTAGCGGTCGATAACTCTGGTGTAATTTGAACGGGAGCGGGAGGTCTAACAATATCCCGTTCCCGACGTCCATTTAGAACAGCATATCTGCTCTTTATTCTTATTGACCACCTGTACAACCTGCACTCGGACTGTTATGCACGCGCTTTCTGCATCACGCGTTTTATTTGCTGTGTCTGTGCGCAGCATGTGCATAAGGATGCTCAGAGCAGGCTGTACCTGTGATAAATATACGACCCTCAGACAGAACAGGAAGGTTGTCGATGAGTGAGTAACCGACTAGCAGAATAAGATGAGGAGCAAAGGGGGGATGCACTGAAATCCTGAAGAATGAGTTGACTTGGATTTTGTTTGATTTATGCTTAGCCTATAATTTTAAATGAAGAACAGATTCCGTAATGTCCATGTAAATAAATTTCCTAATACTGTGTTCACCGAAAATGAAATGTCCAATTGAATTATCAACAAGTATTTGACAAGAGTATAATTATTACTAGCTATTTTTGTACAACCTACATTTTTATTTTTTTTCTCTCTGCGACACTTTTTCCCTATCGTGGTGTCAATGTTAAACGATTGTGATCCTGACAAGACCGATCAACATCAAGAAATACCATTTTTGTAACATTTTATATTTCTGAACATTTTTTCCTACTGTGTTCATAAAATTAACCGAATTTTGTTTTCTTAAATAATTCATATAAATTCAAAGTCAAAGTCATATTCAGACGCATAATAACAAGACGAGGATCAAATAACATTCAAGTGGTGAAGTGGTCAGACTAACAACATTTTAGTTGTTCACGCTCTGCTCGAGTAGAATTCATTTCAGTAACGGAAATTTAACGGTGAGATTGCTGGAAACGAGATCAAATTTAGCAGGTACGGTCGAGTCGAGGGAAGAAATTATTCGAAGCGGAAAAAAGCATGCGTTTAACAAATAAGGGGGACGATAATGTGAGTGGAACATAAGACAGCATAGTCAAGACTAACAAAGAGACATTCCCAACGCAGACCCAATAATGTGACCTAGTTTCGTAAACAATTACAGGTTTAAATGGCTGAAGAATAATAATTAATTCTCAAAATCAATGCTAAACAAAATGATATAAAAATTTTCCCAAATAGTACAACACATTGCTTAATTTACCAAAAAATAATCACCTGAACTCCACATACTAATCGAGGGGTAGACGTATGACCGAACATAGGCCAACGCGTAAAGATACTACAACCCGATTCCAAAATCGATTGGGACTGTCGCAAAGAATTGGAGAAAGCAGATGGGGCCTGAGGTATTTCAAATTTCAGATCGTGTTTGTATTCAAATACAACGTAGAGGACGGACAGGATGGTGGGGACTGAGAAAAGTTCTTTTAAGAATAAAGTTGATTTAAATTTCACGGCATCAACACAGCTCAAAGTTTGGAACCGGAGGGCGGCTGGTGGTTACCACTGTGTGGCATCCCCTCTTTTTTTTTATAACAGTCTGCAAACGTCTGGGGACTGAGACAAGTTGCTCAAGTTTAGGAATAGGATTGTTGTCCCATTCTTGTCTAATACAGGTTTCTAGTTGCTCAACTGTCTTAGGTCTTGTTTGTCGCATCTTCCTCTTTATGATACGCCAAATGTTTTCTATGGGTGAAAGATCTGGACTGCAGGCTGGTCATTTCAGTACCCGGATCCTTCTACGTAGCCATGATGTTGTAATTGATGCAGTTTGTGGTCTGGCATTGTCATGTTGGAATATGCAAGGTCTTCCCTGAAAGAGACGCCGTCTGGATGGGAGCATATGTTGTTCTAGAACTTACTGATAGTGCCTTTCCAGATGTGTAAGCTGCCCATGCCACACGCACTCTTGCAACCCCATACCATCAGAGATGCAGGCTTCTGAACTGAGAGCTGATAACAAATTGGGTTGTCCTTGTCCTCTTTAGTCCGGATGACATGGCGTTCCCAGTTTTCCAAAAAGAACTTCAATTTTTGATTCGTCTGACCACAGAACAGTTTTTCCACTTTGCCACAGCCCATTTTAAATGAGCCATGGCCCAGAGAAAACGCCTGCGCTTCTGGATCATTTTTAGATATGGCTTCTTTTTTGACCTAAAGAGTTTTAGCCGGCAACGGCGAATGGCACAGTAGATTGTGTTCACCGACAATGTTTTCTGGAAGTATTCCTGAGCCCATTTTGTGATTTCCATTACAGTAGCATTCCTGTTTGTGATGCAGTGCCGTCTAAGGGCCCTAAGATCACGGGCATCCAGTATGGTTTTTCTGGCCTTGACCCTTACGCACAGAGATTGTTTTAGATTCTCTGAATCTTTGGATGATATGATGCACTGTAGATGATGATAACTTCAAATTCTTTGCAATTTTTCTCTGAGAAACTCTTTTCTGATTTTGCTTCACTATTTTTCGCCGCAGCATTGGGGAATTGGTGATCCTCTGCCCATCGTGACTTCTGAGAGACACTGGTGGCGGCACGGGGGCGGTGAGATGCTCTTTTAGAATACCCACTCAGGGTGTTGGCCAATTGAGCCGGGTAAGTAAGTTTGCAAATTGGTCCTCCAGCTGTTCCTTATATGTACATTTTTTTTTCCGGCCTCTTATTGCTACCTGTCGCAACTTTTTTGGAATGTGTAGCTCTCAGGAAATCCAAAATGAGCCAATATTTGGAATGACATTTCAAAATGTCTCACTTTCAAAATTTTATATGTTATCTATATTCTATTGTGAAAAAAATATAAGTTTATGAGATTTGTAAATTATTTCATTCCTTTTTTAACTCACAATTTGTACAGTGTCCCAACTTTTTTGGAATTGGGTTTGTATTATATTTAGACTTACTTTTGGCATTGCAGTAATCTTAATGAGTATCGTTTAATATGGATTTTCAAATATCTATCTCAAGGGTGATTTTTTTTTTTTTTGTTCCTTGGTGGGAAGGCGGCCCCTTCATTCCTTTGGGTGGTGAAGTAGAGGAAACAGATGAAAATGCCACTGAAAAGAGCTGGTGACCATAAACAGGCTGTGTGGTATAGCGTAAGTTAATCGTTTGTTTTGTTTATAAAACCGGGGGTAGTGCGTTTAAATGGGACATAAAAATTAGTATTGAGCCAGTCTTCCTTTTAAGATCAGTTTCCATTATTTTTGCAGTTGTCCTCTCGTTGACTCCACAAAAGAAGCTTTTATTTCACTTGTCACCTATAGTTTGCGAAATAGCTGTTGAATTGTAATGCAATTCAGTATGTGTCTGTTTTCATTCTAATGAAAGTCCATTGAAGTGCTTAGCATCTGTCTGAGAGTTTTGGGTTACAGGCCTATTGAAGATCATTTTGTATTCTGTTCACACTTGGAGTCCACCCTTTTCCTCTGCTCGGTTGGCGCAAGCTCCTGACTTCAGACCAGTTTTGCATTTTTTGTTTCCCCCTTACAATGTTTGAGGTTAGGATTTGAACCATGGAGGTCGATCCTCAGCCAGTACTTCAGGAGAAATGTATCCTTGGCCCCTTGGCGTAGTTAAAGGTGGTGAGAGATCACAGATGTTGGAGTAACATGCATGTCGAAGCAGGAAAGGTTTCAGACTGCAGAAGCTTGGTAAAAAAAAAAAAATTCTCGGAAGTTACTCATGAGCTCCTAATTTTTATTGCAGTTATGTTTCCATATTGTTATTTTTCAGAATAAAAACTTATTCTCTTTTAATAGCCTACATTTAGGCCCAGATGGAATTTGTGAACTTAATGAAAACTTTGAATGGGTTATGATTTGTAAAATATTTTTGCAGAAAGTGCTAAAGTACTATCTTATGCATTCTCTCGTAGTCAAATGTTTAACCCTCTTAGCGCCAAAGTCGCAAAATTGCGACAAGACGTCATACTTAATCAAATAGACTGTAGTTCCTAATATGGTGTAATATCTCATTTGTATTCCCTACCACTAGATGGCAGACATGTAGTACTTCGATTCTAGACCAAAATTACGTCATCTTCCTATTCAAAGTGTTCGAGGAAATAGCAGAGCACGTGAGCTATCGTGTCATTGATGAGGAAGCAATTCAGTTCATGGCCTGCGGGTAAGCTGTGAGATTTGTGAGAGAAAAATCCCCAAATGGCTAATAAAAAGTTGTACCGTTAGGATGTGTTGCAAATGTTATTCGCCGATTCTGACTCTGAAGGTGAATATTTTCCTTTTGGAAATGACGATCGGTCGTCTAATAATCGCGCTTCTCCCAGTATATCTTTGCAGAGCAATGTTGCCGCCGTGCAAGGTGAGAGTGTTCAAGAAGCACAAACAAGTGATCATTTTGACACGTTGCCCAACGGGGATGGGGGTGGCAGGGCAATATCTATTATTTCCTGAATATTACTGATGAACAGATCAAAAAGTAGTCTACTGTTCACATGCGTTTTATTACTATATAGTATTGTAATATAGTAATTTAGTACTTTCTCCTGTTTTATTTTTGGTTTCCTCTTTTCTGATCATTTGCAATGAGGATAAAAAAAAACATGTAAATAAGTTCAAACGTCCATTCAATATCTATTATTTCCTGACTATTACTGATGAAGTGATATGAAAAAGTAGGCTACTGTTCACATGCTTTTTACTACTATATAGTATAGTAATAATGTAGTACTTTCTCCTGTTTTATTGTTGGTTTCCTCTTTTCTGATCATTTGTAATGAGGATAAAAAGACAAAAAAAAAACAAATGGGTTCAAACATCAATTCAATATCTATTATTTCCTGAATATTATGACATTCAGGAGGGCCGCCCCGATGACGTCATACTATGCAAATTAGATGAGAATATTTACACCCCACATAAACTTTCGGTCATGCCCAACATTTTTCTAATTTACATTAGATCTCTATCTTTAAGCCCTTTCAAGCTACAAGCTTTTGAAATCTTGATGTCAAAATGCAGCATTTTTCCAAAAAAACCCTGGGGCCTAAAGGGTTAATTAATTGTAGCCAAATATTGAATAAACCAATGTGCAAGAGATGGGAATGTGTAGAACTTTGTTAATGTCTATGTTTTTGGTTTCTGTTTTTTCGGCAGCTTCTGCCTGTGTTTGCTGAAGATGAGCTGTCAAACCAGTACTACAGTTCCTTCTAATGAACTCCTGCTTGAAGTAGTTTGGGTACACATTGAGCAGTGTGGAATGAAGGTAGTAATAGCAGATATGTCATGATGAATTCATGTCCTGTTGGAATTACAATAATTATTATACATAATGATAAGATGGAAACTCTTAGGTTAGCAATACTCAGGGCTGTTTACATCTAGGGATCTGCCTTTTTTGCCTCCGATACCGATTTCGATACCTAGGGTTCGGTATTGGCCGATACCGATTCCAATCCGATACCAATTAAGTTTTTTTCCCTCATTTAAATAAATGTAGAATTTGTATATCTCTGTGTGTGGAACTGATAATCATTCTTTCACAATCTACTAGATACAGACTACTTCATATACATAAAATAAATCAACATCTGAAAAATAAGGCCTATGTAGATTTATAATCTTGACCACAAATTTATCATAAACTAGGTTAGTGGATAATGAAGCGCTCAGTCAAGAGTGTTCTGTGAGTGAAAATATCTCTGTGCTAATCATATACTCAGCATCCAACACACACACTGGCGAGTAAAACCTGAGAATTTATTAGCCATTGGCTAATATTAGACATCATTTACTCGCCCAGAGTGAAGACATAATTTAGTCGCCCAGAGTGAAGATTGAGTCGCATATGCGAGTGATTTACTCGAAATGTAGAGGGTTGACAAGTCATGAGCACGATAGCGCTTACACTGTTTGTCAACATTAAGCGCATTCGTGTTTAAAAACTGCAAAGCACAAAGGGAAGAGAAACTGATGCGTAGTGTATATCTGTGCAACAGTTATTGAGTTTTTCTTTTAACAGTTTTAAATTTCAGTTACTGTACGCATTAAAAACTATTTATAGTATTTTATATGCCCGTGTTTTGTTTTCACAGACACCTGGTAGCAAGTAACAAAATAACATTAAACTCCGGCAAGAAGATAATGTCCTTTTTGCAAAATCATAGACATGTATTTACAAATCAAGTATAATGGGAACACAATGATCTTGGAGAGAGCTTTACCGAGCTGACTGCTGTAACCCAACGTGACCAGGGTTTAAAGGCTGAACGAATGACTGACAGCCACAGCGGAGAAAAGAGTTTGTGTGAACTTTAATGTAAAGACTTAAATATTCACATGTAGCTCACAAGCTATCGTATGGCTTCAGAAGTAAAACAGAATAATTCGCACAATCAGGGAAAAAAAATAAAATAAAAAAATCTCGGATTTGGATCAGCCCTCTCTGACCGATACCCGATTCGAGAAAACTATCGGAGCCGATACCCGATATGAATATCGGATCGGCGCATTCCTATTTACATCCTCTGAGTTTATTTGTCTCTATGGCTGTGCAAACAACAAAATGGATCAAAAAATATATATCTTTTTTTTTCACTGCAAAAATTAATCTCTGTATTCTCTTGCAAAATTTTGAATGTGCACCAAGTTACACTGGTTATTATACTGTTTAGGGATGCACCGATCCGATATTCATTTCGGGTATCGGAATTTATTTATTTTTTTCTCGTATTGTGCGCATTATTCTGTGTTACTTCTGAACCATACGATAGCTTAATGTTAGCTACATATGAATATTTAAGTCCATATTCAAAACGTAACAATCACTTTAAAGCAGCACTATGTCACTTTTGGTGTTCTAGCAGTTAATAAACAGAACTGCGCACATCCCCCGGAAGAACATTCCAACCGGAGCTACTTCTCTAAGTTTATGTCTATGGCGATTCACGCAGGTATGTGTTACTCCGCAGCGGTGACGACCCGACCAGGCTACAATAGTCCAAATATAAGTACTTATTATAAGTGTACCGTAGTGATTCGGTTTAAGACAAAAACGCGGTTTGGAAGATGTATTCATGATGTACTCGCTCATTATATACATTTTGCAAATTTGGAACACAGAAAAAGTTACATAGTGCTTCTTTAATGTATCTGCTTGCGCCAACAGTTGTACACCGACGCGTGCCGGTAGCAGACGTATGAGGTCCCAATTGCGCTGCCGCCGATGAGTCTCGTGAAAACCAACGTTTGTTTACAGGATTAAAGGAAGCAAAGTTTCCTTACTTTAGCAAATGGAAACCAGTCTCCTCTTGGCTTATCAAAAATCCGCTGACACCTCTTTACAAATCCTCGTTTGTACATCTTGTTTTGATCTTCGCTGCGTTTCCGCGCATCATTTCTGAGCAGCGCATGCACAAAGCTGACCTTATATGTAATTCCCCCGGAACTGCTTCTGTTTACAGCAGTGAGCGCAAGCTAGATTCAAGTGATTATGACGTTTTGAATATGGATATTTTTCTTACAAAAACACATCAATTCGCTACAGAAGGCCTTTGTTCACCTCCCCCGGAGCCGTGTGAGACACTTTGTTTTTTTATGGATGGGCGCGATTTTTATTTAAGTTCTTTTGGACTGAAGCATGCAACACCGCTGAGTGGCATTAAACAGCTTGAAATATCAAAGACAATTTTTTATATAACTCCGACTGGATTTGTATGAAAGAAGAAAGTCATATACACTTAGGATGCCTCGGGGTGAGTAAAACACAAGCTAATTTAAAATTTTGGGTGAACTAACCCTTTAAAGTATTTATTTTAAATAGAGTTAAAATATATTATTTATTACCGTATTGAACCGAATATAAGTTTTTTTCTTGGAAATACATCTGAAAAAAACGCGGTCGTCTTATATTCAGGGTCTAGACTTTGACATGTCAATAATACACCCACAACAATAGGTGGCGCCAAATACGCATAAAACGAGTGTGTAATGTAATGCGTGTTGTAAAGATCACAAGTAAAAACAAAAGAAAACCTTACAGCTGCATGAGTCGTGACTGTCACGTTTGCCTGATGGGACCAAACTCCCTTTGTGATTTTTAAAACGTAAGACAGTACCCAGAATTGAAGACTAAAGTAAGATTGAACTTCTACTGTTAATAAGATTTTGGTAGGCTACTATTAGATGGATAGCCTAAATGTCCTAATTCAGATGGGCTACCTGTTTCTTTTTTTTTAATGGTATATCAAAAAGTGTATATTTTTTAAATGTTATTGTTGGTACATTTGACCAGTTTTTACCATACTTTCAAAACAAAAATTAAAATAGGAAAAGTATGCAATATGAAAATAATTGAAGACAAAATGTGTTTTACTGAGAAAAAACAATATTTGTTTTTTAAAAAGCCTTTTTCCAAAAGGTACATCTGGGAAAAGGGGGGTCGTCTTATAATCAGGGTCGTCTTATATTCGGGCCAATACGGTATTTAAAATACAAAATAAAATAATAAATCTTTTTGAGAGCTTGACAGTTCCAGTCCCCATTCATTGTAACTACCATAACAGTATTAACAGTTTCCTTTTGTGTTGCACAAAAGAAAGTCACACAGGTTTAAATCCAAATGAGAGGGAGTAAATGATGACATAATTCAGTTTTGGGTGAATGGTTCCTTTAAGTAGTCTAACTTCGCCATGTAATCAGTGATTTGCCCCGTCAGTCTCATATCAGGGTCGCAGCAGTTTGGCGGTATGTGTGCTGTCATTGATTAACGCAGGTAAAAGCCAAAACTTTGGCAGGGCTGGGTCAGTCACGACAGTCACGGCCCTGCTGTCTGGAGGCTTGTTTACCCTGCGAGTCGGAGTTAACCCCACCCTCAGTGTGTGGGATTAGATCAGCATGCCGTATTCACCGGATTACAGTCTTGTTGTCTTTTTCTGAGACCAGGCAACTGTGCACAGCAGGGCTCTACAGTGCGACCATTTCAGTCGCATTTGCGACTGAAAACTACTGCGTGCGACTATGACATTTTTTTTAGGAGCACCAGTGTGACTGACCCGATCAACGTCATCATACTTGTGATTGCGCTCGGGGGAGCTTCAAAGGTTTCTACGTGTTTTTGCAGCGTTGAGTAATGTATCACAGACATATCTCACGAATCCTTTCATAAGCAAAGTGTAGACAGGGTGTAAATAAGAGATTCATTGTGCAGTGTAGAGAGCTTCGTTGATTATAATGTGAGATCGCGATGAACTAAGATGAGTGACAGCTTTTAATGATTTTTAAAGGAGTTTGTAAATGTGATAACTGATTTAATACAACAGTTCAATAAACAAGAAGTTAATATTAAGTGACTTACATTGTCTCACTATAACACTATTGTCTGATTTTGCTCTATTTCGTCATCGAAAATAGTTTAAAACAAAGACACAGCGGAGCCGCTGCGCATCTCAATTCAAACACAGCGGTGTTTCGTTTATGAATGAACGGGTTTTTTTAAACGAATCTAGTGAGTCAGTGATTCATGATTACCCATTCATAAAGACAGTCACTTGCTTCATTCCTGAATGAATCAGCTGTTCGAATGAATCAATTGAATGAATGATTCAGTGATAAAATCAGTGACTTGCTGCCACCTGCTGGCAGTTTGTTTCATTTTTAAAGTATCTTTTCAGTTATTTAAATCATTTAATATTTCTATATTCAAAATTTTATATTTAAAACAATCTCCACATGAATTTATGGATTTAATTGCACTCATGCCACCTCTGAGCCTCATTAAATGTCTGAAAGTACACCAAGCCACTTTTGTGTTCTTCTGTGCCACCTCTACAAATTAATTTTGTTAATACTGATTTAATTTGATTTTTAACTTATGTTTCTTATTCTACTCTTATTCTGTTTTAATTAAAATTTTTAAAAAGCTTATAAAATATAATTTTTTAAAGAATTTGACTAAAGATGACATAATTTTAATAAAGTTAGAGGAGTCAAATATCACCTCTTAATGGGAAGGCTACTTTTTGATAAATTTTGGACAATTGATTAGAATGTGCTCCTAAATTGAACGGCTCCGACATTTTTTAATGTTAGGGGCAAAAGTGCTCCTAAAAAGAAAAGTAAGCGTAGAGCCCTGCACAGTCACGTACAGTTAGCCTACTACCGCATCTGTTTAATTTGCTGTAGTGGGAGATGATATGTAAGATGACACACGGCTGTTTACTCAGCCAGTTTCAGTCTGAAAGGTGTGTCTGGTGTAATTTACATTTCTAATGAAACCTAACAGACAGAGTAAACGTGTTTTATTGCGAATGACATTGCAGAGCTTATAGAGTCTTAAACAGAAGTTCTGTTGCTCTCTGCATCATGCAAATATTTTCCATTTGGGTGTTTGGATTTCATGAATGAAATTTTTTTAGTTATGAACAACACTGGATCATAATTTTCTAAGTTTTACCAGGGCATTAAACGTCTTTGCACCTGGCTGAGCATGCCCAAAAACTTCCATTATTAAAGTTTTAGATTATATGTAGGGATGTAACGGTATGAAAATTTCTTATCACGATTATTGTGACCAAAATTATCACTGTTATCAGTATTATCACGGTTTTGTTCAAATGAGATTAAAATGTTCAAAAAAAACTAATACACATACTGAAAACATTTCAATAAGTTTTATATTTGAAAATCAAAAAACAGCAAATACAATTAGCAGCTATATGCACATTTTTTTAGCATAAACATTTAATTAACATTAACATGAAGCCCTAATAACAGTAATAATAAATCACTTATATATATATATACAAAAAAAAGTGTATATATGTATATACAATGTGATTTCCGTTTGTGATCATGTGATCTTCGGTTAGGAGATCTTGCGATGTTTTTTAAAGCAAAGTTGGGGTTGATTTCGACTTTACATACAAACATAAGTAGAATAGGTTGATTCAATTTGTCTTTATTTTGATGTTATACAAAATATTTTTGTCAGTGATAGAATATGATTTAAGACGGTTAAGCAAGTTTAGTTTGAAAATGTTTAATAGTAAATAAGACACAATTAGACCATATTTGAATAAAATAATAATAATAAATAGTTATTTGCAACAACTGATGGAGTACTGAAAGCTGCACGCACGCGCAGCATTGTCAAGGTAACATCTGGTCAGTCATTCCCTTCACCAAGGGAGTTCCAAACACTTATACGAGACAATAATGCCCTGCACCCTTCAAAGAACACACCTCAAGGACTCTGCCCTTCGAAGGGAGTAGGGCACAGGGATGCTCACTTCTGTTTGGAATTCGCCGCTTGTCTCTTGTATCACCGCAGAGCGTAAAATAGTGTAATACGTGTAACTATGAATATACTACATATCCCTTAAAGCACCATTATAGTTTTGAAAACGTTCGTGTCTTTGCGCAAAGCACTGTCACCACGAATCGGAGCAATTTGATTCGTTTCCCCCCCCCTTTTGCAGCGACTTTATTCTTGCAAGATCGGCAGACAGGGTGACCTTCCTCGATTAAATTGCCTTCAGGACTCTTGTAAAAGCCTAAATACGACCAGACCACCGATTTGGTCCACTTAGATGGCTTAAAAATCTCCCGAGCGCTGTCACTGCCTTCCGCCATTTCATCTCGTGCAAAAAAACCCCAACAACAACACTGCATGCTGCTTCTGCGTCAGACTGATGCTGGCTGGACAGGATTTACCGCGAGTTTTCAAAAGGGCGATAATCAAACACTGTTTTGATGATAATTACATTTTAAACTATAATACTAACTGTCAGTGCATTTTATTGTGATTTATCGTGAAACCAGTAATCGTTACATCCCTAATTATATGATATAAGATTTTAGATATCATGCTTCTTTCCAAACAGTTGGCGTACTAAAATAACTGCTGCATCTCTAAATCATTATTAAGCCTAAAAGCACATAACCGGATGGAGCAGTGGGGATATAATAATCACTGTTTCCTTTGCCTTTAAATGTATTGTACAATTTGTGGTTGTTGGTCAAAACCATCTGGAATTCTAGCAATCTGCACAAGTTTAGCAATGATTGCTGGTTTAATGTTAATGTGCTTGTTGGGGTTAATCAGGTGGTGTGGTTTTTTTTTTTTTTTTTAAGAAAAGTTTTATGCAAATTGTTTGTATTGTTTCATATCTGGTTGGATGCACCTTTCTTTAATGGATCACTGTGTTTTTGTCACGGAACCAAAATTTCTTTATTCGGTACCAATACCAGTGAAAATCCACGGTTCTCAGTACCAATTTCGGTACCAAAGCAAAACACAAAAACATGCTAATTAATCAATTTGACTATACTTTCATTTAATGCAAACTGTGTACATATTTAATTTTAAAGGGCTTTTAAAACCTTCTAGAGTTATTCAGCCAAGAATAACAACTAAGTTTTTTAACTCCTGTTTTTTTAACCCTAATAAAAGTTATAGGAGCATTAAATAGTTAATAAAGAAACTTAATTCTAATACTCATTATATTAGCGTTATCCGCGCTTATGCTAACGATTAACTACTCTAATAACAGCGATGTTCATTTCAATCCCGACATTGAAATTAAATATGGAATAATATTCATACAGAAGCGTGTTTTCTCACAGACTTGCGCTCTATTTGTGGCGGCATATGCAAATTAATTCTCTGGCAGCAGGAGGCGCTTGTAGAGCGGGAGAGATAGAGGTTTCTCCAGTAACGGCTGTAATCAAATAAGCACTGCGCTCACAAACGCTGCTCAGGCATTACAGGCAAGATGAAAGGAAAATGACATCCATAATTTTCTGAAGACAGTCGGCTTCCTTCAGATATACAGTGATATAAAAACACCCTTACCGGGTTTCGACTTTGATACGTGCAGTGCTCATGTTTATTCAACGTAGTCAAAGCCTTTTGGAAAATCTGTTTGTGTCGGTCAGTTTTGATATTGTGGCGACCTGCCAGCAATAAATCAATGTATGGGAAACACTGAGAAGATCTAAGTATTAAAAATTCCGCCGCATCCAGTTTCCGTGTTCGGAAAGGAAATGAAGTGTACTACGGAAATCTTAAAGATAAATAGCCTACGAGATGGGAGGATAAAAAAAAAAATGTAAAATGCTTTTTCTCGCAATTATATTGTTGGGTAAGTATAGGCGACTGTATAAAAATTTTTCGGCATCTGGGAGCCGCTATTGAAACCGCTTTCAATTTACTTTCACTTTCACTTTTGAGATTTGCGATCGCACGTGCTCTGTGTACTTACCACACATTTGACAAGATTAGATGTTTGTCCTATCAGACATTTCTCCTTACTCTGTTTATGTGGTAAGTGAAATTTTATGTATTGTAATGCAATAGGCTACCGCTAGCAAGCGGCTAACCTAGTGGCTCCGTAGAACGAGTTATTTGTTTCACGCTTCGGGCACACCCCTAACCCCGCCCCGCCCCCGATGTCATCGTCCATCACGATGTTTCACTGCAGACATCGTCCGATGCCAATTTGGTAGACATCACCCAACCCTAATTACGGTACGACCGTACTTAAAAAACCTGGTACTGTAATGTTTTCCTTTTTTTAGACCGTTGGTACTGAATTACCGGGTCTTTTGACAACACTAGGACAACTGTAGGGTTGGGAATCGAAAATCGATTTCGATTCCAGAATCGGATACTTAAGGTTAGGAATCGGATACTTGTTGTCAAATTCAAATTTTTGATTCTGCCTATCGATTCCTATGCACTTTTTTTTCCCTTCATCTGTGAGGACCTGACCTAGCGGTCTGCCAGCACCTTTCTCGCTAATCTAAGCTCTCCAAAGTTTGGCTACACTTGCGATCAGAAGCCAAAAAAGCTAAGTATGATATCTGTGATAGCTAAACATTTTGCAAGAGAGGTGTCACCACCAACATGACAAGCACTTTAATTTAATAGATCGTTAAAGATCACAAACACGATTCAAACCCCAACGTGATTCTATTCCTAAATTACAAATGATTCGTCTGTTTCATTCCTCAAACTTTGACATGTGCAATCACAACATTGTGATCACTTGGTTCGTCCGTGCAGCATACGATCACACCAGTGCGATTTGAACATTTAAATCTTCGTTCGCGCTGCCGCTGACCTAAAGAGAGCAGCCGTCATGTATATGAGTGAAACGGCTTCACTGTCTTTTCAACCACACAGTATCATTATTTCTGTTACAAACATTCAAATAATCACAGAAGTACTGGGCTAAAAGTTTATAGTTCAGATATAAACTCTGATGTGTACGGTAGCGAATGAAGATTTATCGATTACATTGTTACGGCAGTAGGTGGCGAAATGTTAAAATGTATTTGTCTTGAATCATACAAGAGATTTTTTCAAAAATGCTGATTCATCCAGTAAGGAAACAAGTAGGCCTACATCTCGAGTGAGTCATTGAATTATTCATTCATAAATTACACGTGAGTTTGTTTAGTTGTCTAATGTTTTTTTTTTCTTCAGAATCGTGAGAGAACCACAACTTCCATTGAAAAAAAACAATTGATCCAGAATCATGCAGCTCTATTTTGCATACAAACAGCTCTTAAAGAGTCCAGTTTTTATGTAGCCTGTTGATTTTTGTTCATGGTATTCAGCAGCAATTAAATGGTTTGCAAAAAGAGACAGGATAAATGTTTGATATCATTTTTTTCACATTGGAATCGAAACTAGGAATCGAAAAGAATCTGAATTGATAAGCGGAATCGTAATTGATAAAATTCAAACGATACCCATTTCTAATCAACTGTACAAGTTTCCAGCTTTTGCAGTTTCAAGGCAGAGTTAATTAGATTAAGAAGCTTAAAGTATTTGTACAACCTAAAACTTCAAGCACATCTTTTGTTGGATATTCAAACAGAGGTTTGTTGAATGAATCTTGGTGTTTTGATTATTGGTGTAATTCTGGTGCCAATATCTCTGTTATCAACCACACATTTCTATTTATAGAAAGCCATGCAAATATGTCTAGAGAAATCCAGAAAGTCAAACATTTAAATGAAGAGTAAGGCTAGAGCATAAGTGACATATTTATTGTTGCTTCATGAAAAAGATTTAAATTTTTTTTAATGAATTCTTTGTAATTTCATTATAAAAAAATATTGAAAGTTATCAACTTTTTCAATGTGTCTGTTGCATCATGTAATTTTGAGAGCAATAGCTGTCCTTAGTCCTAAAGTAAATAGCACACAACACTCTCATTTAATTTGAATGAAACTTGTGAAAAAAGGTTTGTTTAAAAGTGGTGAGAACAAATTTGTATTGTTCTGGATGTCTCTGCAACCATAAAATTGCTATTTTTACAGGGCATTCCATAGATACTGTGATTCACTGTGTAGACATGAGATGACTCACAAATAACTGGGTCAAAATATGCATATATTTGTCTCTAAAATGTCATCACTCTAGACAACAAACTTAGAATTTTTCAGTTAGCTCTCAGGAAAAAGCATAATTTCTGTGGTGGCATATTTTCATAATGAAGTGTGTGTGTCTCTGTTTGTGGGACAGTCTGTGTTTGGACTGTGTTTGTGGGCTATGACCTTTTAATGATGTTCTTGCTGGTATGGAAAATGATAAACTATAGAAAGCTGATTGATGACAGAACTTGTGGTATAGACAAACATATTTGATTCGTTTAAAGGAACAATTCATCCAAACATAAAAATTCTGTCATGTCATTCCAAACCCCGCTGTTTTTTTTTCTATTACACATAAAAGCAGAATTTCTTTCTTTTCCATATAATGACAGTTCATAATGACCATGACTGTCAAGCTCCAAAATGTACTTTTGTCTCACAGAAAAACTTTATACCATATTAGGCTTGCCAGCGATAGACTGTGCTGACGGTGATACCATTGTTAAGCCGCAACACCGGTTACGTCACTTGCCCACCGCGGCACCAACCCCCACTGTCGTTTTGATAGTGATAAAAATAATTTAGTTCAGTAAAAGAACAGACACTACAATTAAAAACTGAACGCGGCTGCTCAATGCAGCGTGTTGAACGAAAGTCACATCACAGATCAGATTTAATTTCTCCAGTGAGGAGAGTGAGTCGAGCTGACTGACAAGAAGAGTGAGGTGAGACAGACATAGACGTTTATCTAAGGTGATTTTGGAAGTTTTTTTTTAAACATTCGTTTCTGATTTAATTGGTTCCACAGTGTTTGCTGATTTTTACTTTATTTAAACTTTGTGTAATTTATTTATTTTATTTGACATCAAGGTGTATGCCGTGCCTCCAAGCTTTCTTTTTCGTTTTGCTAATAAACTTTCTAAAACGTTTTTTATTATTATACATGTTTACTCATTTTCAGTTTTGTATACCCATTTAAACTTTATGCAAGTTATTTGATATTTTATATTAGGCATAGCCTGCCCAAAAGCATGGTGTATTTTTATTCGTTTTGTTAATAAAAGTTCTATGTTTTATATATTGACTAAAGTGAGTTTGACGTTGTATTTTGTTGTTGCATTCAAGCAATTGACGCCGAATTTCCGCTAATTCAAATTCAAATGCGCTTTTAAGTTATTTAAAAGTGAAGGAAAGCGAGGAAAAGAGGGAACATTCAAACAAACTAAAAATGAACAATTGCTTTTAAACCCTAAAACCACTAAAACGCCGAATTGCCGCTGTTTGAAAGTGAAAGTAAAATGCGCACTCCGCTTTTTCAAGCTATTTAAAAGCGAAGGAAAGCAAGGAAAAGAGGGAACGCCCCTGCCCCCACGGTGATACCGGTATTATCGGTGTTCACACGTCAATTAACCGGTGACAAAATTTCCTCACCTTTCACAACCGAATACAAGTTATTTTTAACTCTTTCCCCGCCAGCATTTTAAAAAAAAAGTTGCCAGCCACCGCCAGCGATTTTGATGATTTTCACAAAAATTTGATGGCCTCCAGAATATTTTGCTGTATGAATATTTGAATATGCAATACACCAAAATAAAGATCAGTTTTATTCTAGCTTAAAGCAATCTTTTTTTATCAACACTTGAATATAGGTAGGTTTCATAAAAATGCATAATTTTGAGCAAAAAGGTGAGAATCACATTTTTATCAAAAACTACATCTGGGTAATATTCAGTATGATTATCAAAGCATAAATCCAGTAAATCGCTTCTATCAACACCTCCAAAGCTTGCACAGACATATACCAATTCCTGGATCAACATTTTACTCTGTAACATTATGCAGTTTTCATTTATATGCTGCCATTGCTGATGATCACATTATTTTTCATATGCATCTGTTTACATAAGAGATCGCTCGTTTCTACATCCTGTAAACGTGTTTTTGTTCGGGAGGGTTTGTACTCGTTCAGAAGATGTGTAATAGCACCCCCGAGGGTAAAAACTCGTCTTTGGCGGGGAAGCGTTGTCTTCTAAAAGACGAGATACCTCGTCAATATCGGGGAAAGAGTTAATCAGCCTATCTTTTTTTTTTTTGATCGATTCATTTCTCAAGCTCTGTATTGCAGATTTCTTAAATGTTTAATGTCATTGTTTTTATGAACTTAATTTTCCTCTAGTTTTTGCATTTTTAAGCTGAGTTCATATTTTAGTAACATTATGTATTTGTCGTTTACTTGGCCTGACAAACTCAAACTAGTAATTGAAACCGCAATGCCCAAAGATTCAAAGCGCAGATGATACTCTAAGAATGAATCAAACTATTGTACACAGTCACTGAGGTGTGGTGGATGGTAATTATGGGCAATATTATTAACACAGGCATTTCTGTAATTCAATTTGGAAGGATTGGCTACTTTTTAAAACAGATTCTCAGCTGTTGCCATTCTTTTAAAAGAAGAAAGGAAAAGCAGCAATTTCAGGTGGATAATGGCCCAGTTTGCCTCACCCACATCAGTTTGCTTTGTTTACCTGCCCACATGTGACTTGGCACACTTCCTGCATCATTACAGCGTGTGTATAATGATGTCATGCTCCTTTGCTGATGTTTCCATAGCGAAAGCACTCCATCTCACCTGATTGTCTGGAGGGAAAGGCACAGTAGGAGGAGGAGACATCACATCTGCTTGATAGACGGCACAGCCTAATGTTTTATGTGCTGCTAAAGGAAGCCCCTTCGCTCTCAGGGGAAAATCACAGCCAAACAAAGAATAAAAGACTTGAAGATAGATGAGGAGATTCTTTCTATGGGATAAATTAATGGGAGATACATTAGGAGTTGTCATCTAGCACAATAAGGTTGCAGTTTTATTTTTTCTCTTTATATCTTGAGATATGAGTTATGTGCTTTGTCTCTCTGGCTGGCTGCTAGTATCTTAAAATATAAAATTTTTCCCCCTCACACTCAGTCATGTGACTGATTTTATTTGTGTTTTCTGAATGTTGCATCATGTTATCTGGTGACTTCTTAGGAACTAGCAACAGTGCAATAAACTTTTAAATTGTTCACAATAACTATAAAATAAGCTTGACATCCTTCGACTGAATTTAGATAGAGAAGGTTTATCTAAATGTTGTCAGTGGTAAACGTGTACTGCAACATGACTTGCATTTCGGTTCACATATCAACAGCCCTAAATTCTAATCAGCAGATATTTGGCCACATTGACACTATCAGAATTGGCTGATAACTGTGCCTGCTTTGATTAAATGGAGTATCTCACCCAAAAATTAAAATGTCTGATAATAATGCATTTATGGAACTTGTTTGGTGCAAAAAACAAAAGATGCCATTATCTTGAAGGTGTTTATTTATATTTATGTATTTATTTTATACATTTTATAATTTATATATTTGTTTTTGATGGCACTTTTTAAGAAGAATTTTAAGTGTGATTTCCATGTGAAGTCTTGGAAAATATTTTTTTTGATAATTTTTTTTTCTCATTATACTGAGCTATGTTGGCTAGAAACTGCTTTTTTGTGAATCCTTTTATTTTTTATTTATTAATTCATTCTTATTTTTGAAATTAAATCCAGGTTTTTCCAGATGACTGGAAAAGTCATGGACATTTAAAAGACGCGTGAGCCCTGTATGAAACCGTATTATTAACCCCTAACTAACACACAGAATTGACATGCCACTGTGGTATCATTATAGTATTTCCATCTCTTATGTAATTTAAGAGTCTCAAGTTATTATTTGTCATCAAAGACAGTCCTCAGAGTATAAAGTCCTTCCTCTATAAGCTAAAAATCTCACATGTCTCCCTTCCACATGTCCATACAGGAAGCATACTGGAAATATATGAGGTCCCCGCAGGAAGAAAAGTGTGGAGAGAGCTTTAGTCCATTCAGACATGTAATGTGGTCTATTTTTAGCCCAGAGTGTGACACAACCTCTCCGTAAAGTAAAAAAATGCATGCTCTGTGTGCGTTTTAGAAAGTGTGCTTTGAATTGAAACAGTCTGTTTGGATTCCCTCTTGTGTACACGGTCACAAGCGAGTGAAGGTGGGTTGTATATGTATCTGATTGCTTATTTATGCAGGTCGTCTTGCTGTAAAGTTGAATGGATTTGTGATTTATTGTTTCTGTATGTCTTGTCTCTGTAATTCTGTTTATCAGCGTGTCCATAATGATTGTCTTCTGTTTCTCTCATGTCATACAAAGTTCAGTGCATATTCATAGCAGTTATATCGCTAACACCACATTGCTGAGTGATGAGGGACAGATTGCTGTCTGAAATGTAATATACCTATAGTGACAGGTCACACCATGGCAGAAATGTGCTGCGTTTCCTCTGTGAAAAGGCGCTGGATATAGACCTGCATTCAGTTATAGCAGGCCCTGTTTTGGAAGTGTTCAGGCATGCTGGGAGTTCGTATTATGTTATGCTGTAGCTTTAACGTGGCTATAGGGTATTGCAGCATTACGTAACCTGGCTCTTCATTTTCTCATGAGTCAGTGCTGTGAGGAACAAGCGTTTTAGTGTTGGTTTGTTGCAATGATCAAAGTCTCTATTATCTTGAGTAGTTTTTAAGAATTCATTTTTATGAATGAGTCCAGGTTCTTCACCAAGCTGTACTAGAAGTTATAAATATGGTGATAGATAAATATTTGATGGGAAACATTCAGAGTTTGGTCATTATTTTATTTCATTTATTTTATTTTATTTTTTAGAATCATAAATTACTTATTGATTCATCTTTAGGCTAGTGCCAAAAAATGCTGCAATATCCGCCACAAAATAATCTCCATAGAATTAAACCCCATGTTTCAGAATATTTGGATGGTTGTAGTTCTATGCACATGGTCATGCTTTCCTTCTCAGCTTGTGGCCAGTCCTGAATAAAATCCACAGAATTCCATAAAAATCTCTGCAGACTTCATGATTTTAACTGCTGTTGTTTTCGAAGTTCTACACATCCCTGCTCCATTTTCATTTTATTTTATTTTATTATTTTCAGAAATCATAAATGACTTGTTGCTTCATCGTTAGGCTAGTGCCAAAAAAAGTTGCATCTCTGCATCTTATATTTGTTTTTAAATTCAGTATTTTTTTGATAATCAGTTTAATTGAAATCCATTCCATATAATTCTTTGTCCTCCACCATCAGCACAGAAAAAGTATGCAGATTCTGTATGGATCTTATGGCTGATCAAGGGGTGTGTGTATAGTGAAACCAGCTTCTTTCCCATGCTCTTGAGGAGTCAGTCTCCTCAGTTGTAACTACATGAGGGCTTTAAACAGGTTAGTTTGCACCGATACATAACACAGCTGGGTTCACATGATATTCAGTGTAACCCAAGCTTTGCCGCTGAGGTTCTCTGATATCATACACATGCCGAGGTTCTCGGCTTTCAGGGGCTAACAGAATTAAAGCCGCATGAGGACAACCAGCAAAAGAACAAAAAATCTATATTTGTCCTATGAGGGTCAATTTCTGCATACCCTGCAATAAAAAAAACAGTTTTTCTTTTCTTAATTCAGCAACCTTAGTTAAATTAGCTGTACTTTGAACGTCAATGTATTTCAGTGTCGTATTTGTTTACCCGACTGCTGCCTTGCAAAAAAGTTCAACCCTTTGAAGCATTAGTGTCGTGTCATAGAGTAATAAAGAGAGGAAACGGGTAACCAGATCCATCTGCCTCAGCGGTGCATTCACACGCCTTTCTAGTATTCAAAGCCAATGCGACAGCTGACATGTGTACAGCAATTTACAGGACAAAACACTTCATGACTTTAAAAAACATGAAGTCTTTGTACACTTCATATGGTAATAGGCCTATCTGCATTGCTTTAGAATCACCTGACGGAGATAACTGTGATTTATAAATGTTAGTCAAAACCACAATCATATTTTGTGCATGTTTTGCGCAGCTTGTCAGTGAACAACAGCTCTGTGTAGTAAATGCTGCTCCATGTGAAAGCCAGCACGTGATTAAGATTTACCGCTGATTACAGAACTGGCTTTACTGACAAGATGCGCGTTAAATATCGCATGCGATTAATCGTGCAGCCCTAATTGCTATCCAGTCAATCTAACAGGCTAATATTTACAGCAACGAAATCTTGTTATTACTATTATTATTAGTAGTAGTATTGCCATTAAGTATATAATTTAACATGTTACACAATAAAACAAAGACTTCATTTAAACTAGTATTATATTATACATTTTGTCATTAATAAATGTATGTGTATTAAGCTTACACTGCAAGGGCTTTTTAATTGTAATTATTTGTATTGCAATCAGTTGTCAGCTAAAATTTCATTGTTATAACAGCCCTACATGTAAGGCAGATATCATTATATCACGTCTTGTGGCTTTGTGACACTACTGAGGCTTTTAGTGGCTGGCTACTGTGTTGAGCCGATTGCTGGCGCAGCAGTTTCAGAGCGGTGAGGTCAGGAGTGTGTTTTCACAGCACACTAAAGCTGGAACCGAGTGAAAGGGCCCTCACACTAACCCTTCACCTACCTTCCCTTTCACTGGCTTTCTGTGAAGTGGAGATTTCCTTCATCTAGACCACACCTTAGCAGTGTGTGTGAGTCTAAATTCGTTTAATGGGAGTGTGTGTGTGTGTGTGTACATGTCCTTGGCCTTGACAAACTGCTAATTTGTGATATTTTAGATGTTCTATTTCAGTGGCTGACAGTTAACTGTGGCCACTTTCAGTTGCCCGATTGAAAAACAGTCTAAATGTGATTCTTTTGATGGGTCTGTTTTATGTATTCAAAATGTTTTTTTGATTACTCCGCATTCTTTTTTCTCTCCACGTGTTTAGAATGTCTTGCTTTAAAAATATTATTTCGGAGAGGTCTCCTGCAAACTGTTGCCGAAATTTTTGGTCATCAGCATTTCTGGGCTTTTTTCCCCTTTGTTGGCCAATGTCAATGAGATCTGGTCTTTGTCAGCCTGTATCAAAGAATGCAACATTCTGAGAGACTCATTTGTGAGACTCTTTCTCACCATTTAAATGCAAAGTAGACTGTGGTTGGTTGCTTTACATGTCAGGAGGTCTTTTCCTTTTTGAATGGTCAGTTCTTGACCAAAATAAGCTCTAAAGAGGAACAGGCTGACAAAGGTTTGGCGACGCAAGACTGTTTCACACCTGATTAGGACTTGGTGTCAGCAATAGTTTTTGTTATTCATGCAGCACTGTGGTTGGTTTATCATGTCTGGGGTGTCTCTTTCACAGTAGAATGCATGAACTTCCAATATTACAGCATTTCCTGTTTGGGTTTCTGTGCGTTCATCAGACTTTCTGTGGTCACTGTCTCCGAGATAAGGGCATGGGGCATTCTCAGCTCTTTCTGATGCCAAGTCTTTATTAAAGCTTCTAGGTCCTTTAGGCTATGTGAAATTTTCCAGACAAAGTTTTGGCAGCCCGCTATGTGTTGATGAAACGTGTTAACTTTTAATGGCAATGGCAGTTTTATTTATATAGCACTATTTAGTACAACCAGAGTTGACCAATGTGCTTTACAATAGAATAACTAAAAACTGCAATAACACAATGAAAAGTAAAAAGCAGTAAAACCAAGAGGAAGGGGGGAAAAAACATCATAACATGCAACAAAAACATAGGACAAGGATAAAGCGTGCTAAACCAGAATTTATTAATCAGAACAATTAATCTGTGCAAAGTTAATCGACAAAAAAAAATTTAAAATGTTTGTCTTGGTAGTCTTTAATCAAAATCTGAACATTTGCTTCCACTCTGGAATAGCATTCCTTCTCTGATGACGTCAGTTTGATTGAACTATATCCTTACCACATCCCTCAACCTTTAGGTTGCTGTGAGTGTGAGATGGAGATGAGGAGCACAAAAATAAAACCCTGCCCTCGATTCAATATTCCGTTTCAGTTGAAAATACGTCACTATACTGAATTAAGTAGGCAGCAACTTAATCCTTTAGCAATGCTTGTTTTATTCTGAGAGTTTAATTAAAATGGGGTAATTTATCACAGACTAGTCTTGGCTTTTGTTCCTACCTCCCTGTTTAGATCCATAAAACTGAAATTAAAGTTGGTCTGATTAGTTTTTTCCTCTGATATCGTTTTCTGCAGATTATAGGATAGTGAGGTATGCTTGTTTAAATAGTTTGTTTCTGAAACTAAACCAGGAAGCTTCCATATCTCTCCTTTCTGTTAAAGCCATGCTTTGTGGAAATGTTATTTAAATGTTATCATCTCTTTATCATTGAAGAAAATCTAATAAAAAGGCCTAGATGCTATCTGCTGATTTTCATCGCATTTTCTGCACTTATTTTTAGGCAAAGTTGTCTGAAATGGTTTTAAAAAAAAAGTGATGTGCTCTCATTGATAATTAATAATAACACTTTTTCAAAATAAGCCAAAATATTGAATAAACAATTATTTTTTACTTCTGCATAGTTTTGTGCATTTCCACATGTGCCACAGTGATGTATATATAAAATATTTGATACATCTTTTTTTCTTTCTTCATTCAGGGTGAAAATGACCTATGGCAGAAGTTGAATCGCAAACAGAGAGACTCTGAGTAAGCTGGACGGGGCCTGTCCCATAATCCGCGCTCGTCGGGTCAAGGGACCATGGGAGATGGAGGCGTCAATGCGGTGGGAGAAGGGGTGAATCAGTCCCATGTGCTCTTTGACCGCTTCGTCCAGGCCACCACCTGCAAAGGCACTCTCAAGGCTTTTCAAGAGCTTTGTGACTTCCTGGAACTCAAGCCCAATGAATACCGTGTGTTCTACCACAAACTCAAGTCCAAGCTCAACTACTGGAAAGCCAAAGCTCTCTGGGCCAAGTTAGACAAGCGCGCCAGCCACAAAGAATACAAAAAAGGAAGGGCCTGTGCCAACACCAAAGTATGAAAGTTTCCCTGGGGTGAAAGAGAGTGGTTTGGTTATTAGTTCTCAAACTTGTAATGTTCTGGTATTGCTTAAAATAGATTCTTTATGGACTTTGTGGCTTGATAATTAGGTTTTTACTCCTTATGAATTGTTTCTCAGTGTCTGATCATTGGAGCTGGACCATGTGGTTTGCGTACAGCCATAGAGCTGGGCTTCCTTGGAGCCAAGGTGGTTTTGTTGGAGAAGAGGGATGCATTCTCCCGAAACAATGTGCTCCATCTTTGGCCTTTCACCATTCAGGATCTGAGGGGTCTTGGAGCCAAGAAGTTCTACGGCAAGTTTTGTGCTGGAGCCATCGACCATATCAGTAAGTAGTATATCAAACGATTTTTTTCATGACAGCTAGTGGACAGCACTAAACGTAGATGGGTTAGACACATTGGAGACTTTCAACAATTACTCAAACCACCTTCCGAGGTGTTCAAGGACTCCCAGCAAGTGTAGTGTAAATACTAATGCATACTGATTCATCCCAGACGTTAAATAGCTGCCCACTCATGTAATCATTGTGGGATGTGTTGGGGAAAACCTGCCAAAACAAGGTCTTTAAACTTTGCCAGCAAGATAGAACCAGTTTGGCCAAGAAGAAAATAAATTGGACTTGTAAAAGTGATGTATCTAATCAGAGGAACTTTTCTAGAACGTCTTGTCCACGTTTTGAGTCAGATTTTAATACCATGTGTAAATGGAGTCTCAGATGTGGTTTTTGTTTTTGTAATCTCTTACTGCAGGTATTCGTCAGTTGCAGCTGATGCTCTTGAAGGTAGCTCTTCTCCTTGGCATCGAGATTCACGTCAACGTGGAGTTCAAAGGCCTCATTGAGCCACCAGAAGACCAAGAGAATGAGAGTAAGATCAGTTTCTCACGTCCTTTCCATGCTAAAGTTCAGCAGTTCCATTCATTTGTTTCCATTTCCACATAAATACCAGTCGTTCTAAAGAGCCTAGGCATATCCTGAATGGATACCAAGTCTTGCGGAGAAAGGACTTGTCTGTCAGCGCTGAACATGCTGTTGGTTTTTCCAGGAATTGGGTGGAGAGCCGAGGTCCACCCCAGAACACATCCAGTCAATGAGCTAGAGTTCGACGTCATAATTGGGGCTGATGGGAGGAGAAACACGCTGTCAGGTAAGAATATAGCACTTCATATAAAATCATAATTGAGAATGTCCTCTCTTTGAATCTTTAGTTCTTGTCTAGAGAGGAACAAAAATAATTAGTGGTGCTTGCCTTGGAATTTGATCAAACCTCAGTGTGTAACTTGTCCTGCAGACTTGTAGAAAAATCTTGTAGACTTGCACTAACATTCAAATGTTTGTAGGATGTTTTAAAGATTTTTAAATGGTTTTGAAAGAAATCTCTTATCCTCACCAAGGCAGAATTTATTAAAATTGTGTAATATTATTACAATTAAAATACTGTTTTCTTTTTTCTTTTCTTATTTTTGGAAATGTAATTTATTTCTGTGATGCACAGCATCATTCCTCCAGTCTTCAGTGACACATAATCCTTCAGAAATCATTCTAAAATGCTTTGGAGTTGTTGGGCATTCGAACATGTTCATGATTCTTTAAATAAAACGTTTGAAATCTTTTTCATATAAATATAATTTTGTAACAATGTAAATTCTTTGTCACTTTTATGTTTACATTTACATTTAGTAGATACATTTTATCCAAAGCGACTTACAAATGAGGACAATAGAAGCAATCAAAACCAACAAAAGAGCAATAATAGGCAAGTGCTATGACAAGTCTCGGCTACAAAAAATAGATAAAATAAAATTAGATTAGAGAGTGCTAGTGTTTAGAGGGTCAAATAAAGCTGGAAGATATGTGTTTTTATCTGTTTCTTGAAGATGGCTAAGGACTCAGCTGCTCGAAGTGAGTTGGGCAGGTCATTCCACCTCCTGGCGGAATGACCTCTAGTGATCTTGTGCCTCTTTTGGGATGGCACAATAATATGACCTTCACTTGCAGAACGCAAGCTTTCTGGGCACAACAGTCTGAAGTAGTGAATTTAGGTAAATAGTGAAGTGACATGTGGCCAAGTATGGTGACCCATACTCAGAATTAGTGCTCTGCATTTACCCATCCAAAGTGCACACACACAAACCGTGAACACACACCCGGAGCGGTGGGCAGCCATTTATGCTGCGGCGCCCGGGGAGCAGTTGGGGGTTCTGTGCCTTGCTCAAGGGCACCTCAGTCGTGGTATTGAAGGTGGAGAGAGCGCTGTACATTCACTTCCCCCCACCTACAATCCCTGCCGGTACGAGACTCGAACCCACAACCTTTGGGTTATGAGTCCTACTCTCTAACCATTAGGCCACGACTTCCCCCTGGGGTGGTTTTGTAGGCAAACATCAATGCCTTGAATTTTATGCGAGCAGCTATTGGTCAGCCAGTGCAAACTGATGAACAGAGGTGTGAGGTGTCACTTTTGGTCAGTTTAATGTGTCCTTAGCTGCTGAATTAAAAAAAAAACTTTACTGAAAGGTGTAGTGCACATTTAAAGATGACACATGATTTTCTGGTCACTAGATATGCATAGGACGGATTTTGACTAAAACACTAACAACTAAAAACACTAACAACTGCTTAGCAGCACATTCAAAACACTCAATGTCTTCGTAACAAACTGGCAACCACCTAGTAAAATGGTGGTGGGTTTTGCACCACTCACATTTTCTTCAAATATGTAAAAAATCTAGTTTTTAGTAATTGGAAATCTCACTGATCTGTTGTTGATCTGCATAAACATTTTGGCGTTCATACTTATGAATGTGTATGCTGTCTCTCCAGGTTTCAGGAGGAAGGAGTTTAGGGGCAAATTGGCTATTGCTATCACAGCTAACTTCATTAACCGCAACACAACTGCAGAAGCAAAGGTGGAGGAGATCAGTGGAGTAGCCTTCATCTTCAACCAGAAGTTCTTCCAGGACCTTAGAGAAGCCACAGGTAATATAAGCACTCTTATTGAATATATATGTCAGACTTTGATTTAAGAACAGCAGCTACAGCTCATAGCTAACAAAAGAACTCTTGTTATACTTTTAGAGAAGCTCTTGTGGTGCTTCTAGAAGATCCAGCAGTGTAGGAAACAAATACTTGAAGAATCTCGTATTGAAGAGCTGTCCCTGTGCTTTGTGCTGAGTTGGCAGACTTTGTTGCCGTTTTCTGAGTTGTATAATCACTGTTATTCTTCTCTCTCTCTGTCCTGTTGATGGAGGGAGTGGGCACATTATCCGCCGCACAGATGGAACTTAATTACATCTGTGAACGGATGCAAACAACTTCCTCTTTCTATCTCTGTTCCCCTCTTTCCCCCCCCCTTGACATGCTCTCTGTCACATCTCCACTTCAATGTCTTCCTCGCGCTCGCTCATTTAGTCTTTTTCTCTTCTGGTTTGCCTCCACAGGAATTGACCTGGAAAACATTGTCTACTATAAGGATGACACACACTACTTTGTAATGACTGCCAAAAAGCAGAGCCTGCTGGAGAAGGGCGTCATTCTACATGTGAGTGATCAAAGAGTTTGACTAGCGCAGTTTTCTAACCAATCTCCACTCTTTTATTTTCACTTATCCCTCCCTCTTTATCTCTTTCTCTTCCTGTTTGCCTTTCTCTGTCCCTTAGAATAGTACTAGCACACCTCTGCTCAAGGCAGATGATTAGAAATGCAATACAAACTTGAATTGAAGAAACAAGCATGAACAGAAGCTTGTATTAGCTGGCCTGGTTTGTCTGTTTTAGATGGATTTTGACACTTTTCAACTGGTTAGGCAGGGAAGCCAGCTGACCAACCAGCCAAACCACACTAGCTTGATGAGGCTGGGGGAAGATCTTAAACAATCTAAAACCAGCAGAAACATCTGGTTTTAGGTGTCTTTTGGGTGTTGCATGCCAAAGTACCATAGCCAGAACCGCTAATGATTATTTACTACCATTCAAAGGTTTGAAATCCGTTACATTATTCATTTTTTGAAAGAAATTAAGTTTTATTGAGCAAGGATGCATTGCATTTATAAAGTTACTTACAGTAAAGGCATTTATAATGTTGCAAAAGATTTATATTTCAAACTTTGTTCATTTAGCAAATAACCTCAGAAAAATCCGATCACGTTTTCCCAAAAAAAAAAATCACAGAAATATTAAGCAGCACAACTTTTTCAACATTGATAAGAAGAAAAGTTTCTTGAGCACAAAAAATTATTTCTGAAGGTTCTAGGTGTTTAATTCTGTCTTTAGGATTGATTTTGCCCTGTTTAGCAAATCTGGAATGTAATTTTTGTTCAGCTGTTTTTTCTACAATCTACAATTGTTCAGATATACAGTAATTTGAACACTTAATATTGTTTTTTGCACTATAGCTCAGTGCACTATTGCATTACATGTTTTTTGTTGCATTACATATAAATTGATTCAGAAGATTTCTATAAGCAATCAATGCCATTGATGAATATTTAAATGTTTCCTTATGGATAAGATAGTTTAAGAAGAAAGCATGCATTGATTTAGTTTGTCTAGTGTCGTGTGTGTCTGATCCTTGTCTCTCATTGAATTACACACTTCTTCTGTTTTCATTAGTTTCTCTGTGCTTCTGATCGCAAGTTGAACTGGCGCTCTTACTCCTTTAACTCTGGCTAGAGCTATTAGGATTTCACCAGTCATGATCAAATGCTCTTCTGCACATCGAGACTCTTCTACTAAGCCTAACTGCGTCCTCATCCAGTTTCTTCTTATGAATCTCTTGAATGCATTAAGAAATGCCACAAATCACTGGTGAAGTGTGTCCCTCCATTTTCTTTCACTATCATCTCTATTTTACTGAGCAGAACTTTGAACTGTGGGGAATTGGAAGACGTTGTCCAGACAGAATAATCACTTTCGTATGAGGGATTGAAGATTTGGATAATAATTCTGTAGAAACTGCTCAACAGTTTTATTTTTCTCCATTAGTTGATCTTTGTAATATCATGGTCTTCACTTCTTTAAGCTGTATTTTTCTCCTCAGAGTTCAGCTCAGACTGAAGTTGTTTACATGTTCATCTCTCTTCAGCACAGCTGATGAAACTAAAGAGAATCAGAATTAAGATCCATCAAAAAAGAGTTTCTCTCAAGGGTCAGTCCATCACAAGTAGTCCACTTACTGTAACATTGATCGCATGAAGGATCACATGCTCTAAAGATCAGTTTTTGTTTCAAGGAGTTACAACCATCATGAGCCGAGATACTGAAGTTTGAGTAAATGTCCGTTTAAAAAATAAAAATAAAAAAATTGTGGTGCAGTATGATTACGACAGAGCCGAAATGTTTTTTCTCCCAAGGTATTGTTTTTTTTTGTTTTTTTGCCACCTGATAGAGTTTGTGTTAGTTGTCCCTGTCACCTTTGGCTCATTGATTTGGGGTTTAAAAGACACTTAAAGGGATAGTTCACCCAAAAATGAAAATGTGATGTTTGTCTGCTTACCCCCAGGGCATCCAAGATGTAGGTGAATTTGTTTCTTCAGTAGAACACAAACAGAGATTTTTTAACTCAAACCATTGCAGTCTGTCAGTCTTATAATGGAGGTGAATGGGAATCACGGCTTTGAGAGTAAAAAAAAAACATACACAAACAAAACCAAATTAAACCCTGCGGCTCGTGACGATACATTGATGTGTAAAAACATAAAACGATTGGTCTGTGCAAGAAACTGAACAGTATTTATTTTGTTTTTTTACCTCTGATTCACCGCAATGTCCAAATGTCCAATCTCTCAAATGGACCATTGACACTCCTAGTTCAGATTGTAGATAGAGTGTCAATGGTCCATTTGAGAGATAGATGGCAGTAATGCACTTACAAGTCTGCGATCCGCCGTAAAGCAAGAACGCGCCGGCTGTTGAGAAAGCGCTCAGGACAGTTCGGACATTGCGGTGAATCAGAGGTAAAAAATTATATAAATACTGTTCAGTTTCTTGCACAGACCGATCGTTTCGTGTTTTTACACATCAATGTATCGTCACGAGCTGCGGGTTTAATTTGGTTTTGTTCGTGTATGTTTTTTTTACTCTC
>JADLZN010004608.1:0-101278 GCA_018155175.1 Sinocyclocheilus anophthalmus
CAAGTATGCGTTTCCCACAGTGAGCCTTCTTGCACAGTTGCTGTGCACGGTCAGGGAGGACGAGGAGCAGGTCCTGTGGTGGCACCCTATTGGCCGTCCCGGACCTGATTCCCAGAACTAATGCTCCTCGCTACAGCCCCTCCCTGGCAGATTCCTCTAAGGAAGGATCTACTGACTCAGAGATGGGGCACCATTTGGCACCCGCGTCCAGACTTGTGGAATCTCTACTTGTGGTCCCTGGACAGGACGCGGAGGTTCTGGGTGGCCTACCCCAAGGGGTAGTTGACACCTTCACTTCAGCGAGAGCACCATCTACGACGCCTACGCTTTGAAGTGGAACCTGATCGTTGAGTGGTGTTCTTCTCGCCGAGAAGACCCACGAAGATGCCCGATCAGAGTTGTGCTGACCTTTTTGCAGCAAGGGCTGGAGCGAAGACTGTCTCCCTCCACCCTTAAAGTTATGTCGCTGCAATCGCTGCTAACCACGACCCAGTAGAAGGAGATCGTTGGGGAAGAGGACGGCATGTGTAGTAGATAGTTCTTAAGGGTCATGGGCCGATGCAGGTTAAATCCTCATTGCCCCCTCTATAACCCTCTTGGGACCGGACTCTGTGCTCACGAGCACCTACAGCAGGGGCCCGCAGTTTTGAGCCTTTGCAGACGGATTGAGCGAAGTTCCTTTGAGGAAGAAGACATTGCTCCGGATGGCATTGGCCTCACAACTCAAGAGGGTAGTGGGACTGCAGTACCGGCATTCGCGTCAAGAGACCAGTGCCTAGAGTTTGGGCGGCTGAACTTACCCATGGTAACCCTGAGACAGCCGGCATCGGCTATGTGGCCAGGTTACTCCACTACTCCCTCAAGTATAAGGTAGTGAAAGAATCCAAGCGCCTGCGCCTCGGAGGAGGCAGACCCGCCTAGTTTGCGCTGTCCCGTCGAGCCTAAAGGTGCCGGACACAAAGCTTTAGGACCTCAGACTGGCTCTTTGTCTGTTACAGAGGCCGGCAGAAGGGGAATGCTGTTTCTAACCAGAGGATGGCCCACTGGATAGTGGATGCCCTCACCCTGGCTTATCAGGCACAGGGTATGCCATGCCCGCTCAGGTTGTGAGCTCACTCAACTAGAAGTGTTGCATACTCCTGGGCGCTGGCTCGTGGCGCCTAGCTGGCGGATATCTGTAGGGCTGCAGGCTGGGCGACCCCTAACATGTTCGCTAGATTCTATAGCCTTCGTGTGGAGCCGGTATCCTCCTGTGTTCTCACCTCAAACAGGTAGAAGCACTGAGATGCCCCGGCTTCGGGTCGGCTTGCAAAACCACTCCAGAGAGTCCATATAGTAGACCCTGTTGAGTTCCTCCGTCCCTCGGCAGCCAGACATGGTGGAGCGTCCGGCGCCAGGCCTTCACTCGTTGAATCATCGAGAACCGGTAGAAGGCTGGGTTCAATATGTAAGACCTAAGTGGATCCCATAAGTGTAAAGTCCACGGTATAGCCTCAGAGCCCGTGTTTCCACGGCAGACTTCTGCCATTCCAAGAGGGTTACAATCACCTCCATTCTTCCATATGCACCTAAGGAATGTCCATATGTGTATTGCTTCCGAAACCTCCTTCGGGAAGGATGGAGCTTCCGTAACGTCCCTGTTCCAAGTAGAACGGGTACATTTTCCCAGTGTTATCCAGTCTTACTCAGTGGGTAGTGCCATAGCAGCAGTAGCTGGTCCTCTTGTGGGAGCCCTGGCCTACGCCGAAAAGTAGGGGCGCAGGTGGCTTCCACAGGACACTGGAAGGGGCAGTGGCTGTGGCCTTTTGGTAGGATCCCAATTTCGTCGGTCATCCGACATGATGTCGAGAGTGACCGACTGAAAAGGAACGTCTCGGTTACGTATGTAACCCTCATTCCCTGAAGGAGGGATCGGAGAAGTCACGTCCCGCGCAACAGCCATGTACCCCGCTGAGGGCCGGGTGTACCACCGGCTCGGCTCCTCAGTGAAAACCTGAATATGCGCTGCATCTGCTGCCTACTTATACTCACGCTGTGATCAGCAGCAGCTGGATGCAATAATCGCATGCCAATGTGCATTGGCTCGTTTAGTTTACGCTCAAAGTGGATTGGTCTCTCTAAGCGAGATCCCAATTTCTTCGGTCATCCGACGTGACGTCTCCGTTCCCTCCTTCACGGAACTAGGGTTTCTATACGTAACCGATACGATTTATGATATAAAGCATTCATAAAATATTTTGTTTCTATATTTGCTAATATGTAATACTGCTTATGTTTTAGATGTTTCAGCATCTACCCAAATGTTCATAAAAGTATGTTTTTGTTGTAAATGTTATGGATGAATACCTAAATGGCTGCTTTCGTGTCAGAAACAATAAGATGCATTTTCACTGATTAAACACTTAAATGAGTCTTAAGCTTTTAATTTTTCACGTGAGAAGTTTGTATTTCTTTAATGCTGCTGTGAAAGTATAAGCGAGTTTTTAGTAGCACATGCAATAATGTGAGTGTTTCCATGGCAAATGGATGTCAAAATATCCTAATGAACTAACCATTTGAAGCATAATTACTATGTTTCCTTGTCCTTAAGAGCAGGACCTTTGTAAATTACTCTGTCACTTGCCTGTTACTTGAAGTCTTCTCATACTGGTCTACTTAACAGTTATTGCCCACTCTGGAAGTCAGACTTTCAGAATCTTTGTGACACCTCTTTTTTCTTACTTTCTATAGATGCCTAAAAGCTTTTTTCTGTGTATTTTCTAGTCCCCGTTCCATGAGCTCTTCATAAAATCTCCTTTCAATAAAATAATTATGCTTGTTTGTGTACTATGTTTCTTCACCTGGTCTGTCAAAGTGATCTTGTGAGTATTCATGTCTTTCATGTAAAATGAGGTTTACACATGTAAAATATAACTTTACAGATCAGTTGATTCTATTGTATTTATCAACAATGAGATTGTTTTCAATCGTCTACAAGCTCTTTAGGACTGCTTGCTAAAAAAATGCAACACTCATTGAAAATTTAAAATTTGTTGCCTTAAAAAGTGTTATGAAGGTTTTTTGTCAATTATATAAAATGCTTATTGACTCTTGCATGCATCAGTGGCAAGCAGTGACTTCCAAACAGAGGTGTGTTTAGAGTTTTGGGGGCCCTAAGCAAGTGTTCCCAGGCGAGGTATAAATTGCATTATGGGGGGTGGGTTTGGGTTCCCCCTCGGTTCAAAGCATGTTTGTGGTTGGTTAGTGAACCCCCCTCTGTACAAATCACGTTCTGCAGGGTCCTCCCAAGACCACGGGGCCCCACGCAATTGCGTGGTTTGCGTGGTGCCTAAACAAACTACTGCTTCCACAGACACAAATGCATGTCACACACGCTCCTCAAAAATGTTCACTTTGATTTTTATTTTGATTATGGGATATAAAAAGGATTTATGCAAATAAAATATATGAGCAATAATTAAAACCATTGTTTTAGATGTAGATCAACCAAAAATCATCCAGGTGGAAATGTGGTCTTAGTCTGTATATATTGAGTGTGTGTATGTGTGAGCATATGTAGAGCACATAAGTATGTTTGTAAGCTGTTCTCACCTTCTGACTCTGTTAAGTCTTTCTTGTTGATCCTCAGTCTGTAGAACTTCCATCCAGTCCTCATATAAGTCACAGCACAAAACACCACCAGGCAGTTTGCGTAAAAACTCCTTCACCCAGACATGCACACACAATTAAATAAAGAATAAAAAGGCCATACATTTTAATATATAGGGCACAGAGGAAATTCTTATGCTCGATCGATTGATTATCAGAATTTAGATTGAGAATGTAGAATAGTGTGAGTGTGACTGTAGATGAAGAATGATTTGTGTGCATTTTATTCAGAGGATATCACTATTGAATTAAAATGACTGTGTTCTCACCGTAACTAGAGATGCAGAGACGAACACTGATTGTTCATGCAGTGAAATACTTTGCCCAGAATTAATTCGCTCCTTCAGGATTCTACAGTTTTTGGCATTTGCTGAACGACGGAAGATTCCACGGGTCTCTGGACCCTCACAGAACAGCAGATACAGCAGGTCCTGTGCACACACACACACACACACACACACATACACACAATAGTTAATCAAAGCCAGGGATTCTAAGACTTTTCAGTCAGCCAAACCCCTTCCACCTAAAATATTTATAAAATAAAATGTAAATGATAAATAATAATATAAAATATTGATATTTCAATACATTAACAACACATTCAGATGTACACAGGTCTCTGATGTTGATTCATGATCATAAGACATGCAGGTAATCCATAAAAAATTCACATTTTTTTCATATACTGTATATATTTTTTCTTCTATTTTTGGTAACAGTTTTATGTTACCAAAAATAGTGATTACCTTTCATTTTAAAATACTTGTTTTTATGATTTGATTAATAATTAGCTTTTAATCAACTCACAAACCCTCTGCAGTTCCCTCACAAACCACAGTTTAAAAAACCCTATTCTAAGCAAATGATAGACAGATGCTCAACCTGACCTAAAATGACCATGAAATGAATGGCAATTTTAATGTCTTAATGACTTATGTAAATGTGTTTAACCTCCATAATTGTAGCTCTGTCACAGGGATAAGCCATTAAGGATTTGACCTTATCTTGAAAGGGTAAAAAATAAATTAATAAAATAATAATAATATACCTAATATATTTTCGTTTTACAGCTAAAATATTCATGGTGACAGTGGTGTTTATAAATCAGTAGCAAAAACTGTAAAAAGAAATTATACTTTTAAATATAATAGCTTTTAAATTCAATGAAGCAACTCAAGAGTTTCTTCGTTACTAGTTCTAACGTGACGTTTTCTAATTCGTAATTAGCTTGGGCTCAGCTGTTAAACTGTCAACTTGAGATTTGTGGTGGAAGGAAGTAGTTCTGCATACAATAGCTTTAAAGACACCAGTTCGTTTCTATTATTTACACACTTGTGCCATTAAACTGTTGTATAAAAGCAATATCATACTTTTAGTGGGATATATAGATATAGACAGGGGTGCACATGTGGTGCACAGGTGCGCATACATGACCAAAATAAAAAATGCACTGTGTTATTAAGTTCAGACTGCTCATTTGCGTGCACCGACGGGGTTGGTCACTGACGTGGTTGACAGCTGTTAATGAACAATCTACGGTGACAGGAGATGAGCTCAACGCGGCTGCAAATGGAAAAAAAACATGTAAATAGAAAAAAACACCAACAAATTAAGAAAACATCTTAATCAGTTTTTGCTGCAAATACTCGCAACACAACCAAAAACAGAAACATGCTGCAAACAGGCCTAAAAAAAGATGTTAAGGAACCCCACAAGTGACAAACCTGGCTGGGACATCGGAAATGTCTACTCTGAAAGGTGAAATTTTTGTTTAACATCCTGATCATATTTTTGGAGATTCTTTTTTTTGGACATTATTAGCCTAAATAAGCTGACGAAATACACAATTACTACTGTGAAACGTTATGTAAGCTGGCTAGCAAATTTCACAACGTCCTTATGAAAATTATACCAGTGGTTTTACTTATATATAATATATATATATATATATATTATCTATATTAAAAAATGGTACAATAGCTAAACCATGGTAACCACAATTAACCATGGTTTTGCTAAACTAACCATAGTTTAACCATGGTATTTGTAAAGCTGTGGTTATAGGCCTACAAATGGTAATCAGTATGCCAAAAAAAGAGGTTATTACACTTTCACTACAATAAAACCATGGTTAATTTTCACAAGCATTGTGGGGTCACCTTGAAACATTCGCTGAGCAAATTAAGGGACTGTCTCAAAAGTGCATAAAAATTATAAAAAAGATATACATTCCAAGATTCGAAAACAAGCAAAGCATCATGCAAATAAAATGTGAAGATGTGAATTAAGTGGAAAAACATTAATACATAAAGCTGTGAATGGGATAGTCACTATGAATTGTTACATTGTTATTACATTGTACTCCAACATTTTCTTTTAGCTGGTAGAAACATGTGTTGTTATGGCACCTGTAATATATTCAGTAACACTTTTAACACATCATACATGACTTGGATTTCGGAAATGTAATTTTTTCTGTTTTAATAGATTTTTTTTTTAAATATACATATCTATATAACTTCCTGCCTTTGTGACCGATGTCACACCAGTTGTGATATCTTCACACACACCTGTCTTCGCACACATCATACATGACTTGTATTTTGGAAATATGATTTTGTGATTTTTTAAATGAATTTTTCAAATAAACAAAAATATATATTACTTCCTGGTCATGTGACCCAATGATGTCACACCAGTTGTAATATCTTCACATAATCCTGACACACATCATTCACGACTTAATATATAAATTGTGTATTTTTGGTGAATTGTTCATGTTATAGACTGACTCAGGGTGAACGTGCTCTTTTGCATATTCACACGCAGCCCTAGGGACTTTAGATGATGAAGCAGCGTTTTCGCATGACTGATAAGCACATCTCTTGAATGGTCTAAAATCAGCCAATCGTCCAGATAATTTATAATGTGCATACCACTCGCTCTGAGAGGGGAAAGTGCTGCATCCATGCACTTCGAGAACGTGTGGGGGATAAAGCCAGCACAAAAGGGAAAACTGAATACTGATACGCTGTGCCATCGAACGCAAACCTCAGGAAGCAATCTGAATATGGAAATATGCATCATTCAGATCTACGGATGCAAGCTAGTCCCCAGCACGGATTTGTGCAAGGATCTGCTGCAGAGTCGTCATCCTGAACGCGCACTTGTGAAATGCTGTGTTGATGGGTCTCAGGTCCAGGATCAGACAGAGTCCCCCATCTCTCTTGGCACGATAAAGTAGCAGCTGTAAAACTCGCTCTCCAGCTCGCTCGGAGGGACTTGCTTCATCGCTCCTTTCACGAGCAGGCAGTGAATCTCTTGTCTCAAAACAGGAGCATTTTGAAGCAATGTCAGTGGTGGGGTCATGGCGTTGAAATGGGGTGGTCTGCGTCTGAACTGGACAAAATACCTGTGTTCTATTATGCCCAGCAGCGAACGCGAAATGCCCGGAATAGCTCTCCACGCATCTAGGAACTGACATAATGGCCGTGTCTCTCCATTCGCTATCGCTGGCAGTGATGTTTGTATACTGGCACCTCACTGGGGCTAAGAAACACGCTAGCAGGGAAGCAGCTTGTGAAGGATTACACCGGGAAGCCATAACAGGCACAGACAGTGGCTCTGCACTGCTCTGAGGCACTGCTCTGTGTTTAAATTGAGCAAACAGAAATATAAACCTTGCATTTTTCGCCTGCAGGAGCAAGGGGAACATAATGCAGGATTCGGCGCTCTACTGGAAGTACCAGGAGTCGAGCCAATTCCTGGCAGGTTCCCCTGCCCAGTTGAGGTCGCTCAGGGCGAAGGCTCTCGTCAGCGAAAAGGACTGGGTGAGAGGAGGGCACACCAGTGACTCGCTGGCGGCAGTAGGCCCTGTCCCCATAAGGCCACGAGCGGTGCTTCTCCAAGTCCTCAAACACATGCCACCAAGTCAGCTCAGAGCACGCAGTCGGACTTAGCGTAGCCTCAGCGTGGGCCAGGCCCAGGCAGGCGATGCAGTGCTCGTGTGGGTCCAACGGATTGATGGAGCCCGCACAAATTCAATAGAAGGTGCCATTAGATGCTTTGAAGAAGTTCTGGTGTGTCTTCGACAATGGCAGCGTGAAGGAAAAGATTCTGAGGCAATTGTCACTCTCGCCACATTTATACTGCCTGCGAGCTTGTCAGTAATCGCATGCGATTTGCATAAGTTGCGACAATTGGCCAGTTTATTGAACTGGCGTTATCCTATAAGATTTCAGGAAATTGGAGAAGGGGAGGAGCTCCCAATCGCAATTCTCGTAATGTAGAGTGAACACTCGATAGGGAACTGACATTTCATTGCCGGCAACCCGCCAAAATAAAAGCTTGCTGATTTTAGGTTTGAAAATGAAAATCTATATAAAAATAAAATTTTTAATAAAAACAATTCAAAATTAGTATTGTATTTTTTAAGTGTGATTCACTATAATTCTATTGTTTTTAAATATAATAGTATTATCACACTTTATTATTTAGTTTATTTAAAAAAAAATTATAATAAAGTGCAATATTATTATCAGTCTTATTCATTTATTTTTTTTATAGTGATAATTAATGAGTCACACTATGTGCAGTGTGAGCACCAAACCAAATTTACAGGTGCTCTCATGACTGAAAAACGTATGTGCACCCCTGGATATAGGGTCATATCGCATGCCTACTTGTGTCATATAGCTCATATATAGCTCTGGGTCCTTCACTATATATTGTCATGTTGGGTTTTATTGTCTATGAGCGCTCCTCATTCATGGAACTTTCACTAAGACAGAGGTTACAGTACTTGAATGATGGACAATAAAACCCAACATAGCAAAATATAGTGAAACAAAAACATCCAGAGCCAGTGATATCCTTACCATTACTGGCTTGGGCAGGTTTCCATCAGGACAAATGGAAGAAAGAGGCTGGCCAAATAGCTTGTGAGAGGCAGTTTGCGGGTCAGATTGGCCATCAGATTGGTTCAAGTGTCCCCTCCTCAGAGCCCAATCAATCAGAGACCTTTTCCTTTTATGTTTCAGCAAAGCACCTGTCAATGAAACACAACGGACCAATCACACTTTGGCAAATTCATTATTTGGAAGGCTACTATTCTGCTGATTCCAGTTTGTTTAGTTTGACAAATGGTTGCATCTACTTTATTTTAAAAAGAAGGGAGGGAGGGAGAGAGAGAGAGAGAGAGAGAGAGAGAAAGAAAGAAAGAAAGAAAAACAAGGAAAATTGCTCCCTCTTTCAAGTAAATTTTTCCTCTCAGCATTTTAGTGTCACTAAGTGTTGCATGTCTCATCTATTCAGTCTGATCACATGCTTTGATGTCCTCAATTTCCCTGTAGTGTAATGGTGTGTGTAGAGAGATAAGGAGGGCATGAGTGAGCCACTCTCAGCCGTAGAAGATATCAGAACAGGCTGAATCCTGTGTGATTATGCTGAATGGTCCTCTTAAAGCTCTTCGTCTAGTTCTGAATGCAAGGGCTCTATTATTAATAACTGACCCCTGCTGGCACTATGAACAATCAAGTGTAATTTGATGAGATGTGAGAGGAATCCAAATAGCTTATTGGTAGTGTCAGAGGTAATATAATAAGCATTATTTACTTAATCATTTAGTGCTGGAAAATGAATGAACACTGAAATGTCCTTAACAGCATTGCCAAAAATCTATGATTGTATTCAAAGGTTCATTACAATAATTGGACACTCATGCAATTGCAAAAGAGAAAAGAACTGGAGCGTTTGCACAGTGGTAACAGTAATTACATCTTGCTAGGACATTGTTCATCTGTTAGGCCATAAAAAATCTATTTCAAAATATATTGTTTCATAAGACTAATAAAATGTATGAAAAATCTAATTGAAAAGTTCTGAGAAACAAGTTTGTGACATTTACAGAAGAGAAAAGGCCATTGCTTTTATGTGCATAATCATGTTTAGAAATACTTTAGTGACTTTTTACAAAGAACTGCTTTTATGGATTACGGTTGCATTAAAGCATGCCATATTTTCAAAAAAATGTAAAATTCCTCTCACAATGATGTAAATATCTTTATGCTTCAACGTGATACATCAAAACAGATAACAGAGAGGAGTCCGTTCAAAAACATAAAACATACAGTGTACATATTGACGGATTTGACACTTTCCTGACCTTAGCTCATCATTTGACAACTCTAATTATTCATAATTATTGGCTTGCCAAGATGAATCCTGAAGGACATTCAGAGCTAACGGACAAGAGCACAGTAGGATGTGGGTGCATGTTGAATTAATTAGAATTCATTAAATTGATTTTTATAGAGATTAAAATGCAGTCACCTATAAGCACAGGTCATGAGACATCCACAACCACGTGGATCAACCACCTTCTCACACCTTTGATGATCATGGAATCCTTTAAGTGTGTCCTGGGAAACAAGAATTGGAGGTGGGCACATTCCAGTTTGCCTGCTGGTCAGACTTAGAAGGGAGAGGTTAATATGTGATTATAGGAGAGCATACATCTAAGTGGATGTAACGAATCAGCTCATGGGAAATATGAATAATTAATCATAACTAGTTATAATTAATTATGAATATTTTAGATCCGCTGAATGTACGCTCGACCTCTATGCACTGTCTTGTCATTCTACTACGGTATTTTCCTGCGTTAAGGGAATACTTCCTTACTGTACAATCTACCAACGTTGTAGCTAATCTGCATGATAAGGACTCCATGTATGAGCAAACCATGACCCGTCAGTGGGATACAAGTACGGTGTTTATTCAAAAAAATACATCTACATCATTTTTGTCATTTTTTTATGGCTAATATATTGTTTTTATGTTTTAATATTATTTTGTTTTTTTATAACACTTACTGTCCCAACATACGACATAAACTAAACTGGTCTAACTACTCACCACACACACACCACACACACACAACACCCACACACAGTTTTTATAGGCAAGGTTAAAGCTTCACCCTTTGAAAAGAGAACCATTGTAATTCAGTAGATTACACCTGAGGACAAGCAATTCTATTTCAAACACACCTTTGTAAAAGGGGCAATGGGAACCTAATGTATCAATAAGCTACGTTTTGGGCAGACGTCATGTCTCGTCTGGTCTGAAAGAAGCTTGATGCACTCTGAAGCTCACGTGATCTTGCTGAAGTTGGTTGATCAGAAAGAACCAGTTTTGAGTTAGAGAATCTTGGTTAATGGAAAGGTCAAGGCCGAAGCCTGGCACCAAACTTAGGATGTCCTGGAGCATTGTAGCTAACATCTTCTCAAAACCTAACAGAACCACCAACTCTGGGCGGGTCCCTGGTGAGAGGCCTTTAAGGTCGGAAAAGATTCCCGCCTCTCAAGCTTGTCTTGTCCCCCCCTCGCCCCCCCATGTATAAAGGCTGGAATCCAAAGTGGGAGTTTTGAGATACTGGGGAGTTTTATGACTCTTTGTCTGTAAGCATGGTAATTTGCAAATGGACTTTAATCGAAATTACTAAAGATTCTCAAGACACTAATATATTGCCTATGTACCAAAATATAATATACACTCTCATTTAGATCATCATAAGGGCGATTCTAGATACAGCATGGTAGTATCATATCTGAAGGATTGCAGACAGAGTGTTCCCCTCAAAACCTGTCTAAAAATATCTAAAGACACATAAACCATGACCGAATGCTCCTGTTAAGTCAAAAAGGTTTTCACCTATTAATTACTTATAGAAAGTAATTTTCTACTGTGCAATTGTGGCCTCTGCTAGGGAAAGGCGTTAGAGCTCTGCTCACATTGCCTCTGTTCAATAAACCGCCATGATAATGCGCGGTGGGTTCCATGGAACCAGGGGCCTGTTCAGCCTTCCTAGGGTGTTACGCATTGCGGGGAGGTCCCACAGGCCTCATATGTGCTTGTTTAACTGAGGGGTGTTATGATAATTTGTTATTAGAGCTAACAAAATAATTTGTGTTTTTGATTGGTCCCAACGCTACAGGCTCCATGACATGCGGAGTCCCATAAGGCTCAATTCTTGCACCGCTCTTGATTAGCCTGTATATGCTCCCACTAAGTTAAATAATGAGAAAGGACCAAATTGCCTATTACAGCTATGCTGATTATACCCAGATTTACCTAGCCTTATCTTTAAATGACTACAGCCCCATTGACTCCCGCTGCCAATGCATTGATGAAATTAACAGTTGGATGTGCCATAACTTTCTTCAGTTAAACAAGGAGAAAGTTGAAGTCATTGCATTTGGAAACAAAGTTGATGTTCTTAAGGTGAATGCATACCTTGACTTTAGGGATTTGACAACTAAAAATCAAGTCAGGGATCTTGGTGTGATTCTGGAGACAGATTTTAGTTTCAGTAGTCATGTCAAAGCTGTCACTAAATCAGCATACTATCATCTCAAAACCCAGGGAAACAAAAGACACTACCTATCGTGCAGTCAAGACTTGGAGAAACTTTTCATGCCTTTATCACCAGCAGGGTATACTATTATAATGGTCTCCTCACCGGCCTTCCCAAGACGACCATTGACAGCTGCACTCATCAAAGCTGTTGCAGGATTCTGATAAGAACCAGACAATCTGAGCATATCATGCCAGTTCTCAGGTCCTTACACTGGCTTCCAGTTAAATTTAGGATTGATTTTAAAGTACTTTAGCTCGTTTATAAATCACTCAATGGCCTAGGACCTAAATACGTTGCAGATATGCTCACTGAATATAAACATAACAGACCACTCAGATAATTAGGATAGAGTCAGTTAGAAATACCAAGAGTTCACAAAAAACAAGGGGAGTCTGCTTTTAGTTATCCGCAGTTGGAATCAGCTTCCAGAAGAGATCAGACGTGCTAAAACATTAGTCACATTCAAATCTATACTCAAAACTCATCTGTTTAGCTGTGCATTTATTGAATGAGCACTGTGCGATGTCCGAACTGATTGCACTGTATTTTATGTATGTATAATAATTTTTTATTTTTAATTGTCTTAAATTCATTTTAAATCAATTTTTAAATCTCTTCAAAAACAGTTTTATTTTTGTGATTTTTTTTGTTTAAGGATTATTTACGTTCGTTTATGGAAATCCCTTGAATTACCATTGTGTACGAAATGTGCTATATAAATAAACTTGCCTTGCCTTGCTGTGCAAACAGGTCTGTAAAGATATTGTAAACCTGGTGCTGTACAATACTGTGCTGGTGTTCTCTTCCATGACTTTACCTTAGGCTGTGCTATAAACAGTTCAGGACATGAACATCCTTTCTGCCACTGGGATCTGCATGCTTTATGAGAAACAGGACACAGACTGCCAAGGTAAATATTCAAGCATATTAAACTCTGGCCATGAGCACTGGAGTAATTTGAGTTTAAATGGCAGCTCCCAGTGCACATTTGTCCAGCCATCATCACTTACAGGAGACAGAGAAGTCACTTTTTCCTTCAGTGAAAATTTCATTTAATACACAAGATGACCTTTGGTGAGTGGGGATATTCTCACAGTACATAAAATACACTTTAATGTATTTTGAAATAGGAAACAGAAGGTTTAATAATAATAATAATAATAACTTTATATTGTGCTTTCCATCCATTAGTTCAGCAAAAAAAAAAACAAAAAGGAATATGAAAACCAATCAATTCACTGAACTTCAAAATGCCAGAAAGCAACCTTAAATTTTTAGAAAATAATAGAGACTATTTTGGTTGGAATTTTTGGATTTAGAATGACATGGTGTCTGAATGATTACAGACTCACTACAGTTTTTATTTGGAAGAATCATGCACTTGTTATTAATTTAGGCCGTTTAATCTAGGTGGTTTGAAGCCTCCATTCACAATACTTTCAGTATTCTTTTAAGAAAACAAGAAAGTTCACAAGACCGAAGACCTTGTCAAATAGACTCTTTATAATTTATAAATATTTATTCACATTGAAACATTTTAAATGTCTTTACCGTCCCCGATACATTGTATTCTCCTAGCTGAATCAAAGTATTAATTTCTTTCAAAAACCAAAACAATTAAAAGTGTAAATAATAATAATAATAATAAAAGATGTAAGCATTTATGTGAATGGAATTTTGACTCATAAAGTTACAGTTTTTAAAATATAGGCTATATGCCAATTTGTCTGACGTCTCACTACAGTTGCACACTGAATCAGTGCCTGCAGAACTCGGCAGAAAACTCAGCAGAATTGAACCGTTCATCAATCACAAAGGTCCATATGTCCCCTGACCCTTCTAATTTGTGAAAAATTTAGGCTTCAGCTACCAATAAGAGTATAGTACTTACAGCTCAATTTAACACATTTTAAATCCATGGGCCATCAGAAAAGTCACTAGTCTTACTAAGTATTTGATGAAATTATAAAGTTTTACTGAGATAGCCATATGTGTTCTGTTAGTGACAAATGCACTCACCTCTAGGAGAGTGTGTTCTGTTTTTTAGCATGAAGTGAGGGGTCTTGGGAGGAGCCTCTGTCTGCTGGCCAGAACTAAAGGCTTCCTGCACGGGCTCACTGGGCATGTGCCGTTGATCTTGCTGACTTCTCAGGGAGTGATGCAAGATGAAAAATGGTAGCTCATGGCCTAGAAGAGACAAAAAATTTGACAGGAAGAGACAGGAAATTGGTGTTTTACGGTATATTGCAGGAAATTTCATTTACAAAGAACAGTGCAAGGGCCAAAAAAGCATATTATTGTGTTTATTGCTAACATATTTCATTCTGTATATGCTTGTGTCTGTGTTTTAAAAAAACACACAAGTGTCCCTTTTTGACCTTCTTTGTCACTAGTACAAAATCTATATAAAAATCTGACACACACTGGGGTACCTAAGGATTAGTGTGCAACCTTTCTACTGGAAATCCAGATAAGGCTTTGGATTAATTTAGACAGTGAAGATTATCTTGTTTGTGAATGTTTGCGGCTGGCATTTGGAGAGAATTATCCTGAGGTTGTCCCACAATATAGAAAGTGAAACAGGCAGACATAAAGAGATTTTAAGTTCAATTGAGTTTTGTATTTTGTTATCTAATACTAAACTGCTCATATCCTGTTGTCTCATGCAATAAACCTCACTTGCATACATATGATCTGCAGTCCTACATATGACAGGCATATGACCTGCAGCTTTTTTTTGTTCTATAATGCCTGGTTTCATCACAGAGATGCCATTAAGCTGAGAGTTTCATCATAGCACAGAGTTTTTAAAGACACAGCCTGCAGGCTTGCAGGCTGAATCACTGGCAATGTCCCTCAGAGGAGTTCAACCAGGATGTGGGAAGATTTGAGGAAAAAACATCAAGTCATGCTTAAAACATTATACTATATGTGTGCGTGTGCGCATATACAGGTGCATCTCAAAAAATTAGAATGTCGTGGAAAAGTTCATTTATTTCAGTAATTCAACTCAAATTGTGAAACTCGTGTATTAAATAAATTCAATGCAATGCACACAGACTGAAGTAGTTTAAGTCTTTGATTCGTTTAATTGTGATGATTTTGGCTCACATTTAACAAAAACCCACCAATTCACTATCTCATCCAATTAGAATACTTCATAAGACCAATAAAAAAAACATTTTTAGTGAATTGTTGGCCTTCTGGAAAGTATGTTCATTTACTGTACATGTACTCAATACTTGGTAGGGGCTCCTTTTGCTTTAATTACTGCCTCAATTCGGCGTGGCATGGAGGTGATCAGTTTGTGGCACTGCTGAGGTGGTATGGAAGCCCAGGTTTTTTTGACAGTGGCCTTCAGCTCATCTGCATTCTTTGGTCTCTTTTTTCTCATTTTCCTCTTGACAATATCTTATTCTCTATGGGGTTCAGGTCTGGTTAGTTTGCTGGCCAGTCAAGCACACCACCACCATGGTCATTTAACCAACTTTTGGTACGTTTGGCAGTGTGGGCAGGTGCAAAATCCTGCTGGAAAATTAAATCAGCATCTTCAAAAGCTGGTCAGCAGAAGGAAGCATGAAGTGCTCCAAAATTTCTTGGTAAACGGGTGCAGTGACTTTGACACAATGGACCAACACCAGCAGATGACATTGCACCCCAAATCATCACAGACTTTGGAAACTTAACACTGGACTTCAAGCAACTTGGGCTATGAGTTTCTCCACCCTTCCTCCAGACTCTAGGACCTTGATTTCCAAATTAAATACAAAACTTGCTCTCCTCTGAAAAGAGGACTTTGGACCACTGGCAACAGTCCAGTTCTTCTCCTTAGTCCAGGTAAGATGCCTCTGACGTTGTCCGTGGTTCAGGAGTGGCTTAACAAGAGAAATACAACAACTGTAGCCAAATTCCTACGTCTGTGTGTGGTGGCTCTTGATAACTTGACCCCAGCCTCAGTCCATTCCTAGTGAAATTCTTGAATCATTTTGCATGAAATCTCATAAGGCTGCATTCTCTCGTTTGGTTTTGTGGCATCTTTTTCTTCCACTTTTTTCCTTCCCACTCAACTTTGTACATGCTTGGATCAGCACTCTGTGACACCAGCTACTTTGGCAATGAAGTTGTGGCTGACCTCCTTGTGAAGGGTGTCATAGATTGTCTTCTGGATCTGGGGGTAATATTTTTGCTTAATTCCAAATAAATAGATTATGATCCACAAATAAATAGAATGAGATCCACAAATAAATCTTAAAGTTTCACAAACATTAATTAAATTCACAAATAAATAAAATGAGATTTGCAAATAAAAAACATATTCACAAATATATATTTATGTCACAACCACAACTTTGCCTGGCATTTATTTGTGAATCGCGTCCTGTGCATTTGCGAATTGTGAAACATTTCTTGCGTCAAGACGTGCTGACAATCCACAAATACGTGGACTCCACCCACCGTCTACTCAAGCCAATCAGATAACAGCCACATTCGCTGACCAATCGTAGCACGATCTCGCTATAGCCAATCACGTTTTGCTTTACAATCAGGGCGGTCTCGTCCTGAGATAACTTCATTCATCTGCATTGGCTCAAATAGGTCATATAGGGGCCATAAAATGGGTACAGTAAAAGATGTTTAAAACTGGATTTCGTTAGACCATTAGACTGTGTATCATGCCAAGCCACAGTATTTTATGTTACGTGCCTTTGAAAATGCCAGAGAAACAGTGTGTGATGAAGTGTAGTAGGTTAGACTAGTGCGTGTGCGCATTTACAGTGCTTTCTTTCACTATATGATTCAGTTTATTAAAATACATTTAAAATGATCACAAAATTCAAGATATGGAAGCAGAAAATATATACATTTATATAATTTAATATAGTTTATATACTATCTTTATATCTCATTTCGTTTCTTGTCTCCAAAAACAACATGATTTCAAATGTGATATTAATATACAGTTCAATAAACAAAAACAAGACGGTGTTTCGTTTCTGAATGAATCAACATTTTAAATGATTCGGTTGAATCGCAATGACTCACTTATTACCAGTGACTCGCTGCCAACTAATGGTGGTTTAAATTTCACATTTATATATTTTAAATAATTTCAAATGTCAGTATTCAAAGTTTTTTGTTTAAAATATCAAAACATAATCTATGCATTTGTAACTGCAGGTTAAAAGCATTCATGTCCCTCTTGAGCTGCATTAACAGTGTGACATCTAAATGCCACTTTAGATGCAGCTTCTGTGTTTCCTCTGCGTTGCAAAGATTAATTTTGTTGATACTATTTCATTTGTTTGGTAACAGCCCAAATGTCTCATTATTTTAATTGACAAATTATATGCAATAATTTGACTCAAAAAGATGAGGCACACTTTAAGAAAAAATGGATTTATAAATGTAAAAATGCTTTTAAAATGTAAAATATATATATATATATAAAGCTTATTGGTAGATTATTTTCTATTACTGCTGTGACCACCACAGAATATCAAAAACTTCATACATCGTTAGATCCACAGAGCAGCTCATATACATCGACTTGACTGAAAAACTGGGAAATGCTGTGGCTGTTGTGTGACGGCAATTTAACCTATTACACAAACAAATGTTTATTATGAGGTTGAGTTCAGTTATTTATTAGTCAGTTACTTATTGACACTTTTATTTCCATATTGAATAAATGACGCTTCCATATCGCGTTTGAATACAGTATAGCGTTGTTCCCATATAGCCGTGATTTAAAGCTTTCTCTGGCATTTTCAAAGGCACGTAACATAAAATCCTGTGGCTTGGCATGATACACAGTCTAATGGTCTAACGAAATCCAGTTTTAAACATCTTTTACTGTACCCATTGTATGGCCCTTATATGACCTATTTGAGCCAATGCAGATGAATGAAGTTATCTCAGGACGAGACCGCCCTGATTGTAAAGCAAAACGTGATTGGCTATAGCGAGATCGTGCTACAATTGGTCAGCGAATGTGGCTGTTATCTGATTGGCTTGAGTAGACGGTGGGTGGAGTCCACGTATTTGTGGATTGTCAGCACGTCTTGACGCAAGAAATGTTTCACAATTCGCAAATGCACAGGACGCGATTCACAAATGCGTGCAGCTATCTACAAATGCACATAAATATATATTTGTGAATATGTTTTTTATTTGCAAATCTCATTTTATTTATTTGAATTTAATTCATGTTTGTGAAACTTTAAGATTTATTTGTGGATCTCATTCTATTTATTTGTGGATCATAATCTATTTATTTGGAATTAAGCAACAATTCTACCCCCATATCTGGACAACTGTCAGATCAGCAGTCTTCCCCATGATTGTGTAGCCTAGTGAACCAAACTGAGAGACCATTTTGAAGGCTCAGGAAACCTTTGCAGGTGTTTTGAGTTTGATTAGCTGATTGGCATGTCACCATTTTCTAATTTGTTGAGATAGTGAATTTGGTGGTTTTTTGTTAAATGTGAGCCAAATTCATCACAATTAAAAGAACCAAAGACTTAAACTACTTCAGTCTGTGTGCATTGATTTATTTAATACACGAGTTTCACAATTTTTGAGTTGAATTACTGAAATAAATGACCTTTCCACGACATTCTAATTTATTGAGATGCACCTGTATATGAAGAGTTCAGATGCAAAAGCCTCTAAGTGCCGTCTGAAATTTCATCTAAAATTAGCATTTTTAACAGGCTCCTATATTTATGTTCAGTTATTTCATTTTAATTGCAATGTATAGGTTATTTTCTATGCAATTAAAGTGAAAAAAATGAACATAAATATAGGGGCCTGATAAAAATTCTCATTTTAGAAGAAAATTTTAGATGGCACTTAGAGACTTTTGCATCTGAACTCTTCATCTTTATATATATATATATATACAGTATACTGTATATATATATATATAATATTATATATATAACCTCATTAATTTTCCAATCACAACTTTTCCTATGTAGTGATGCAGGGATTCTCTAAAGAAGAACTCTTTAAATTTCGTAAATTTTAACTAGATAAGCTAAGTTTGTTGAGACACACACTCACTGAATTTTGGTGACAGATAGATAGAAAGACAGAGAGACAGACAGACAGATAAGACCAATTATATTTAAATTCCAACTCATGGACTGAAAGGGAGGAAATTCTTCAATTCTGTATTTTTCCCAAAGCTGATGATATACAGTATTTATTTAATGATGAGTTTGTCTGAGAAGCATGCCTTGCGATTAAAATGAGCCATTTATATTTTTTTAGGTTAAACTTTGTGATGGCTTATTCAAGCCATTATTTATCCACCCTAGAGCAGTTTTCTTCTCAATGTTGTTTGAACAATATTCCCTAATTGTCAATTTTTATGTAATCTAAAGGCCTCTTGTGAATGAAATTTGTAAATTCCATTTGCTCCCATCTGTTTTACCCTGATATTAAAGATGCATAACACTAATTTTGGCTCCAGAAGAGTGTGTTATGATAAAGTACTATATGCACTCTGCATGGGTAAACCTGACAGAATCTTTCAAAACCTCCTCATTTGTAAATATAAATGTGACCCTGGACCACAAAACCTCTTAAGTCTTAAGTGTCAATTGTTCCGAAATTGAGATTTATACACCATCTGAAAGCTGAATAAATAAGCTTTCCATTGATGAATGGTTTGTTAGGATAGGAGTAGGACAATATTTGGCCGAGATACAACTATTTGAAAATATGGAAATATTCAATTTAAATCCATAAATGGATTTATGAAAAAATCTAAATATTGAGAAAATCGCCTTTAAAGTTGTCCAAATTAAGTTCTTAGCAATGCATATTACTAATTAAGTTTTGCAAAAATTAAGTTTTGATATATTTACGGTAGGAAATTAGCAAAACATCTTCATGGAACATAATCTTTACTTAATATCCTAATGATTTTTGGCATAAAAAAAAATCAATAATTTTGACCCATACAATGTATTTTTTGGCTCATGCTACAATATACCCCAGCGACTTTAGACTGGTTTTGTGGTCGAGGGTCACATATATATAAACAATAGACATCTATGCAATGTCCCTATTTAGATTAGGTTAACATGAATGTATGTACAGTGGGTACGGAAAGTATTCAGACCCCCTTAAATTTTTCACTATTTGTTATTTTGCAGCCATTTGCTAAAAATCATTTAAGTTAATTTTTTTTTTCCTCATTAATGTACACACAGCACCCCATATTGACAGAAAAACACAGAATTGTTAACATTTTTGCAGATTTATTAAAAAAGAAAAACTCAAATATCACATATTTGCTGTGACAATCATTTAGTTTAACTCAGTGCTGTCCATTTCTTCTGATCATCCTGATGGTTCTACACCTTCATTTGAGTCCCGCTGTGTTTGATTATACTGATTGGACTTGATTAGGAAAGCCACACACATGTCTATATAAGACCTTACAGTTCACATTGCATGTCAGAGCAAATGAGAATCATTAGTTCAAAGGAACTGCCTGAAGAGCTCAGATACAGAATTGTGGCAAGGCACAGATCTTGCCAAGGTTACAAAAAAATTTCTGCTGCCCTTAAGGTTCCTAAGAGCACAGTGGCCTCATAATCCTTAAATGGAAGACGTTTGAAACGACCAGAACCCTTCCTAGAGCTGGAACGTCCGGCCAAACTGAGCTATCGGGGAAGAAGAACCTTGGTGAGAGAGGTAAAAAAGAACCCAAAAATCACTTTGGCTGAGCTCCAGAGATGCAGTCGGGAGATGGGAGAAATTTGAAGTCAAACATCACTGCAGCCCTCCACCAGTCGGGGGTTTTGTGGCAGAGTGGCCCGACGGAAGCTTCTCTTCAGTGCAAGACACATGATAGCCCGCATGGAGTTTGCTAAAAAACGTCTGAAGGACTCCAAGATGGTGAGAAAGAATAAGATTCTCTGGTCTATCTGAGACCAAGATAGAACTTTTTGGCCTAATTCTAAGCGGTATGTGTGGAGAAAACCAGGCACTGCTCCTCACCTGTCCAATACAGTCCCAACAGAAGCATGGTGGTGGCAGCATCATGCAGAGGGGGTGTTTTTCAGCTGCAGGGACAGGACGACTGGTTGCAATCGAGGGAAAAATTAATGCGGCTAAGTACAGGGATATCCTGGACAAAAAACCTTCTCCAGAGTGCTCAGGAACTCAGACTGGGCCGAAGGTTTACCTTCCAACAAGACTATGACCCTAAGCACACAGCTAAAATAATGAAGGAGTGGCTTCACAACAACTCTGTGCTGTTCTTGAATGGCCCAGCCAGAGCCCAGACTTAAACCCAATTGAGCATCTCTGGAGAGACCTAAAAATGGCTGTCCACCAATGTTTACCATCCAACCTGACAGAACTGGAGAGGATCTGCAAGGAGGAATGGCAGAGGATCCCCAAATCCAGGTGTGAAAAACTTGTTGCATCTTTCCCAAAAAGACTCATGGCTGTATTAGATCAAAAGGGTGCTTCTACTAAATACTGAGCAAAGGGTCTGAATACTTAGGACTTTCTTTTTTAATAAATCTGCAAAAATGTCAACAATTCTGTGTTTTTCTGTCAATATGGGGTGCTGTGTGTACATTAATGAGGAAAAAAAATTAACTTAAATGATTTTAGCAAATGGCTGCAATATAACAGTGAAAAATTTAAGGGGGTCTGAATACTTTCCGTACCCACTGTGTGTGTGTCATCACCAATAAGGGGGTATGTTTCCTCTTCTTTTTCATAGTTTACACACAGCTGGTAGTCCGAGACTTCACCCTGCACACAGGAAATGGTCATTATGTTTTGGAAAGAGACAGGAAAGAGGAAGTGGCTGTTATCAAACACAGGAAATGCCAGTGGACAAACTTGGCACATTGTAGAGTTACTGGTTAGAGCAACAGAATGATGTGCACAAAATTATAGAAGCATATTGCCTCAGATGGGTAGGTAGTGAAATCCACCAAGATACATGTTGATATCGGGTGCAAAGAAAAAGCATGTCTCTCTCATTTGGACCACTCCCTTGTACTCAGCAGTGCTTTAAAGAGGATAAATAGTTTGTATTACACTACACTCAACAAGAAGCTATTAAGGATCACTTACCAATAGTTTGCACTGCTGCATGATGTACTGAACCACATTTTCTGCGGTCGTGCTCACGTCCACTGCCACAGCAACGGTCTTAACAGCCAATAGAATGTAAACAAACCACAACATTGACCATCAACTCACAATGAAAAGCTTCAGGCTAGAGTACAAATAACTTCCACTTATAAACAGAGACATGAATTTAGTTCCCGGAGGACAGGGAGTAGCTCAAGTCCAAATTAAACTAAAAAGACACTTGTGTACCTCTGAGCTGTTGTCATCTGGATGGCAAATCAGCAGGACGTAGAGAAGAATGGCATTTGGCAAGACTTTTTGCCTGGCTCTGCTGGTGTGCCTGAAGAATGAAACATTATTACAAACAAACAACAACAAATAAGAAAGATAGATACAAATACAAAGGCATGGAAAGTCAAGAAAATTGACAAAAGAAATCACAGAAGGAAAACCTCAGTTTTGAAAGATGCAGCTTGCAAAATTTTGATATATTATATGAAGTTGACGTGAGCTTTTGATTTGTGTTTTGTTTCCTTACCAGTGAAGAGCATGTAACCATCTCTCCTTTGTTTCTGATGAGCTTAGGTTTGGGAGAACAGGTGTAGAGTGAGTGTGAGAGAGAGAGAGAGAGAATATGTTAGATTTCATTTCAATTATCCATTTACAAAGTGCTTGACATTTACCTGCTAAGTAGTGCATATATTAAACAGCACACTGGCAAAACTATGACCAAAACAATTAACCAAACCAGAAGACACTATTTACATGCCAATAGGCAGAAAACAACACTCTCCTCATACAGTCCTAAAAGCAGAAGTGAGCCAGCATGATATACTTCTTGTTTGTAATTTGCTTTTGAAAGCATGTGTATCTGTCATAGAATGTAAAATGCAGTCTCTTTTCTCTCTCACCTGAGCTGACCTTTCCAGCTCCATTTATTCTTGCAAAGTACTTCATAATGTCACCTTTCAAAAAAACATTTCTCCTCACTTTTGTAGTTAGACATCTGTTCTATATTGTACTGGTGAATTGATATACAGTGCATACAGTTTCAGTTGATTCAGTGCATTTGTTAATTACATGTGTGTGGATTTGTTGCATGCATTTGTGGATTTATGGGTGAATTTCAATCAGATGTGACCATCCCTATACCCTACTCACTTCAAAGGGCAAAGCGCTTGAAGTGAAGACTTTGGAAGGAGCAGGGCAAATGTGTCTCATAATATAGCTTGGACCACACTTGGCAAAAGGAGCAATGAATGACAATGTAATTTCCTAATTATCTTCACCTAGAACGTTACCATGATAATGCAGCGCTGTGTCCATCACCCCATTAGCTGTTCTTACAACATGAATCTATTATTGCATAAATATGCATTTTGTAGTTTTTAAATTTCCTTTGTATATTGTGTGTATGTATGTTCTTTCTCTGCTCTCAGCCTTATAAAACTTGCTGTCTCATCTGTGGACACAGCAGTCACATTTACCTAATGTATCTACTATTCTTACCTACGAAACTTATGTAAACTTCATATGAGATGCATAACAAAAATGTGTGTAATATTGCATATTACACAAAACAAAACAACTTGTTGTTTACACATTAAGTCACATTCTAGATTTAATACGAATGCTAGAATCGTGAGGACCACAGATGCAGATGATCCCACTGAATTTTGTTACGACTTCCTTTTGAAGAGGTTAAAACCTTATATTATGGGCTTTAGATGTCACGGTGAGATTGTAAGACAAATGCACTTGAAACTTTCTAAACACCTTCATCTTGCACATTTCCTGTCCAATATTTTTCACATTAGTTTCATGATGAACAGAAGATGACAGGTGTTACAGTGTTATTTTTAAAAATCTGTCACCAACATGAAAAGGTCATCACTGCATTGATCAAAACTCAAAGGTCAAAACTGTCTTTGTGATATTAAATAACTAATATCATACTCAGTCAAAAAAAAAAAAAATTCCATTTCAAGGTTTTTGACCTACCTTTATCTCTACAACAATACGTCTAATGAAGGACTTAAAATTAGGTTAATAAGGAGTCGAATCAGCACTGTGAAGGACAGAGTGCTGAGCTGAGCTTGAAAAAGAATGTGTGCATGCATTTATACCAGATAATCTGAACTTCACATGAGAATTTAAAATGTGCACCTTATCACAAAGTTTTTTAAGATCATGTCAGTAGCAGCTGAGTGGGTGGATCTCAGCACACTGGAAGCGCCTAAAGCTTAAACACATCTATTATTCCTTCCACTGCAGAATAGTTCTTTTTTTTTTTAAGAAGGGCTGCTTCATCTCAAACTCATAAACAGTTTAGAATTTTTCAGTGCTATTTGTCTGAATGACATTCAGTGACCATATCAGTCTGGTTTGGTTTGCCAAGATCTCAGATGTTTACGTCATTTAAATAGTTTTTCATAGACTACCTGTAAGTGACGACATAGTTGGTAGCCGGCCAGCCAATCACAAATGAGTTCTTGGCGGTGAGCTTCCTGTCTGTGATGAAATGAACACAGGATGCCAGCCATATGTCTGGGAGGCTAACACGAGCCTTCAGCTTTAGATACAGAGACCTGTAACATGTAATGCACACATTGCATACACGTGCACTCTTAGAGAGACAGATGTCTTACATTTTACACGTATTCACACTCACTGAAATGTTAACATACTTAGTTTTGGCGATGATAAGCGAATCTGTGAAAAGCAGCAGAAGTCTCTCTCTTGACTGCAAGCCGATGGTAAGGTGAACGTGGGCTTCCATCAACAGCACTGCATTTTGGGATACATTACATGCCCCATACTCATCACTGCAGAGGAGTGAACAGGTTAATATCACAATAGCGATGAGGAACATTTATTTTCATACAGAAATGTCAAAAGTGACCATATTAACTTGAAAAAATTATGTTATGCTTTAACGCAAAAATGTAATAAATTAACTGAATTTCAAACTACTTTGAGTCATTGCACTACTGGTAAAAATCATGAGAAAAATAATAAATCAGATTTTTTATTCTATTGACATCCCTTGCTTTTAACAGTAAAACCAAATCTGTATATAGTTTTGTTTAAAAAAGTATGCCTTCAAGAACAGTTGAGTACTAGTATAGGAACATTTTCTCCTATCAGCTTGCTCAGTAATGCTCTAAGGCACTGTTCTCTTTAAAGAGGTCATGAAATACATGATTTTAATTATTTTATAATGTTTTCTGATGTGCACTTATAATCGTAGTTTTTTTTTTCAACAAAAACGGTCATAAAATATATATAGTCATTTTCTTTCTGATTTGAACGCTCTGTTGGAAGGGGCGTGTATGCTGAAGACGTCAATGTAAACCCCCACTGCTATGATTGGTTAACATCTTTGCATATGAAGTAAGCATTACACGTGGAACTCTCTGGAAAAGTTTCACTGCGTTTTTACAATAACACCCGCCAAGATTTACTAAATGTGAAAAACGTTGATTATAGCATTTTATTTAAACTGCATAAACGTTTGCAGCACTGCACTGCAGCCGAGCACAGTCGTGTCTACTGAGCAAACGATGCAATGATCGATTTCTGCAATTTCAGGAATACTTTCATCATAACTAACACAGTGAAAACACAATGAAAATAAGAGACCCGTTGATCAGTGATTATATAATTTTGGCAAAAGTGCAGAAATCACTAACAGACTCAAACAGATCTTGAATTGACGTCTCCACCAATTATAAAGAGAGCAATCTTTGCTCGCTTTCTGTATATGAAATAATCACAATATAGAGAACAGATGGTTTTTCACGCTACTAAAAGGAACAGTGTGAAGTTTAGTCACTGGCTTGATTCACTAACGCATAAACAGCAGTAAAGCACTTTGCATCAAAGAACGTCTGTACATGAGCCCTTACATATTCTGATCACAGGTCATGATGCTCATGAAGTGCAGTTACAGATTGTTATATTATGTTTCTCAAGGTTAGATTATAAAGTTTGCAAAGATTTTAAGAAAAAGCAGTGATCTTGCATAGTTAGGAACCCGTCATCCTTGATTACATACGACAATGACACAGGTTAAGGGGTGTGTCAATGGAAATCATGACGTCATGATTTTCCTGATTTCAAATCTGGTGTTGTGTAATATACATACATTTCCCTGTATGTAATAGAAATACAGTGAAAATTAAGGAAATCAGGTTTTTTTTCACCTAAATACAAGTTTAGATGATATTACATAAAACACGCCATTTGTTAATGTAAAATTGCTTTATTCAGTATGCCCTTGTATAGAAGATACATATTCTAGCATGTTGGCAAGGGGTGCACAGCTTGATCTACTGCATTTCGCATGGACTGGGATAAAACAAACTACTGAATCTTAATAATAATGTTTGCATGTTTTATACATTCCTTGATAATCACAAATATTGGAATACTTTGTAGCTGGAATGTCTCCATTCTAAACAGCTCAAAAAGGTTTGTGAAAGGTTTGCATGAGCCAAGGTTTACTTGGTGCAGAAAAGCTGAAATATTCTGAGCATGTAAGCACATTCAGTAATGTTTTTGATGTTGAGCAAAAATAAACAATTTTCACTGAAGGTTGAAGTATCTTCATAAAACCTGTGTACTTCATTGCCACGACAACGAACTGAATATTACATTAGTGAAGAAAACAATAAGTCAATTTTACAGAAGACTACATTGGTATAAATATTTCTAATTTATCTATGTTTTTCCAGAGAAGTCGGATTTCAAGCTAATAGATTTCTGACACTAGATACAAATAAGTAGATCAAAATAAATAGATTTTTTTTCTGTTGTATTTAGTGATCATTTTGTCTTGGCATCTTGCCTCTCTCTCTCTCTTCTTGCTTGTAATGTGAATGACGCACGTTGCCAGCTTTCTTGTTACGTGTGTGTCTGTTGTTGCATTCCTGCCTATATAAGGCAGAGTGTGTCCTCTAGCAAATACCAAGGGATTGGTCAGATATAAGCAGGCAGTGTGAGTGTGTGAGTGTGTTTGTGTGCGAGCGTGCTTGACAGTGTGAATACAAAAAAAAATATTTCCTTTAAGTATTTTTGTCTTGGCTTCCACAAATATATCTGCATATTCTTCACAAAAGATACATTTACTTTAGAAACAAATTTGTGTTAAGATAATAAGACTTATTTGGAATAAACCTCACTAGATTTTGTCAGATTTATTCTTAAAACATGAAAAAACTATTTGCCAATTTGCCAAAATAAATGTATTCTCTGCCAACAGCTCTATTATTTTAGCAATAAAATTATCTTTACAATAAAGGGAGAGAGAGAGAGAGAGAGAGAGAGAGAGAGAGAGAGAGAAACAGACAACTCAAGATATGCTTTAGACAGAATTGTTCCTTGAATTATATTGACCAGACAAGTCCAAAGACACAGCACTAGACTTATCCAAAAAAAATATTATTAGTTATTTTAAAATACGAGGCTTTAGAGGTTAGACATGTAGCCAGTTTCCACAAAGTCTGAAATATATTTGACTCTGTGAACTTCGTGACAAAGTTCTGTTTGAAAGAGCCCTGCAATCAAGCAAGTGATTATGTTTGATTCAGCGGAGCTCTGACACACATATAGAGTCATTCAGTGAGGAACAGAGGGCCAAAAGAGGCATTTTGATTTTACGCTTGGAATCAATTAAATGGTGAAGGAGGAACCAGTGACACAGGGAAAGATAATAATGAGGTGTGTGTGTGTGTGTGTGGAAATGAGAAAATAAAAGAATATTACATTTACATTTTTATTTAATTTTTTGAAAGATTTTTCAAAATCAATTCAAAGCGCCCAATACAAAAATAACTCAAGCCAGTATATGTGTGTGTTTGCACGTACCTTTGTCTGGTTTTGCTGAAAGCTTTAATAACAGCATTTTTTCTTCTTGGAATTGTGGACTTCATTTTCTACAAATTAAAAACACACACCAGTTATACACATCATACAATCATCAAACTCACATATTTCAGCAGCAATAAAAGTATTAATGAATGAAGAGAAAACTAAAACAAATATGAATTTATTTAGTAATTATTGCAACCATCTGTGCAGTGAGAGAAGAAACTATCCACGCCTTTCAGATAATCTTCCTTCTTCCTATGACATTTGGTGTGAACGCTTCACTGACCTTTCAAAAAGGAGATGTGGTAAGGGCTTGTAATTCTTTGTTTATTTATTTTTAAATCACAGGGGGGAAAAAACTGCACAATATTAGTCTATTATTCTGGTGGGCACATTAAAATATTCCATTCTGAATTGCCAATAGAAATTCTTTCATCATTTTGAACAACAAAACGGATCCTAATAGAATCAATGTGTCACTTTGCTCGCGGGAGGAACGAGGAGACGTGGAAATTTCACAAAACGAGAGTCTTTAATAATCCAACAGGGAGATACAGAGCACAAGGAAGACATTCAAGATCCGACAAGAAAACATGAGGCAGATTACACATTTATACTAAACTTAACGAGGGACAGACAGGAGCGGGGAATCAACTAATAATGAGACGAGAACATGAACAAATAAGGGAACACTGAAACAGAAGCAAAACAGGTCCATAATCCTGACATATCGCCCCCCGGAAGGCGCGTCCTCGCACCGTAGAACAACAGAGGGGTGGGGTGGGGGATTGTGGGAACTAAGGAGGAGGCTCAGGAGGAGGATGGGCACAGGGGGGGGCCAGCAGACAGAGCAGGGAGGCGACGAAGGAGGGAGGGAGCCAGGGAGGAAACAGGAGGGGCCCAGAGCTGGAGGAGCACAGCAGGACCCAGGCCACAGCCATAACGGCGGCCCGCAGTGGAGCCAATGGAGGGAGGAGCCATGGAGGAGGAATTGCTGCCGACTGATGAACCAGGGGCGGACGGTTGAGGATCCGGAGTCACCTATGCGGAGAAGATGGTGCTATCGACTGACACGAAGGCGTGAATCTGGGAAGCCGCGGTGGAGTTGGAGTGACAGAGGACTTAGGAGGATGCGAGGGGATGAAGGAGCCGGACGGAGCCGGAGGGACGAAGGGACGAGGCGCAGCTGGAGGAGTCCCAAGGCGCAGGATGGTCGAAGTCCAGACCCCCCCCCGGCGGAGCCGGAGGGATGAGGGAGCCCGGTGGAGCTAGTGGACTGCCGGGCCACGGTGGAGAGGAGGGAGCTAGGAGCCATTGTGGAGCCGCTGGGTCAACGGGCCGAGGCGGAGTCTGGAGCCCAGAGGCTGGAGGTGGAGTCAAGGGATACTCCAGCCACGACGACGCTGGAGGATGGCAGTCCCGCGGAGCTCGCACCATATAGATGGTGGGCTGAGGGCGAGCAGAGGGGCTGCCAGACAACAGTGGAGGAGGCAGAAGTGGGTGGGAGGGCGGTCATTTGTGAGCCTCCAGACTTTCAGGCCAGAACTCAGGAACGGGAGCCCTCTCCTCTTCTGTGTGGCACATTCGCCGCGCCATACTCAGCTCACCCTCAACCGCGGTGCAGGGGGCGGAGCTCCTCTCCGCGCTCACACCGTCCACGGCTTTCTCCCTCGTGGTGGGCGTTGTAGCCGGCTCTCGCACCTGGTCTGACATCATCAGCAGCTCTGGCTCCGCGGCGATCCTCAGCTCGGTCGCCCGTGCGGCGATGGATCGGCGGTCTCAGGCTCTCCATCAGCGGTGGGCTCGGGCTGATGCTCTGCGCAGCGGGGAGATGGTGGGCTGGGCACTGGGTCCAGAGTGGGGCCACGACCCAAAGGTGGCAAAGGTCGCCGAGGGGACCATCTTCGGATGACGGCGCTCTGCACGCGGTGTGCAAAATGGCGTCGTAGAACGCACAGAGCGCGTCGTCCGGGTAACTGGTTAGAGCAGTGAGGACCAGGAACAGTCTAGTATGGCCCTCGAGTGATCTCTCTCCCTGCTCCAGCAGGAGGAGGAGGTATTCCGGACAAAGGAGGGGATCCATGGACACAACGGAAACAAAAAACACTGAGGAAAAAAAACGGAAACAAAAACGGAGGGTAGACACACGGAGGTAACTGTTTCGGTCGGGTCTTCTGTCACGCTTTGCTTACGGGAGGAACGAGGAGACTTCACAAAATGAGAGTCTTTAATAATCCAACAGGGAGACACAGAGCACAAAGAAGACGTTCAAGACCCGACAAGGAAACCTGAGGCAAATTACACATTTATACTAAACTTAACGAGGGACAGAGAGGTGCAGGGAATCAACTAATAATGAGACAACGAGAACAGGAACATGACCAAATAAGGGAAAACAGGAACAGAAACAGGGGCAAAATAGCTCCATAATCCTGACACAATGAAGATTTCCACAATGAATCAAATAATATTATATTACACAGGGACCAGCATAATATTAGCTCATATAATTTTCTGTAAGAAAAGATTTCCTAGGCTTCCTATTTCATATTTTGTTAATATAAACGTGTTGAGTCTACATCATATATGATAGCCCAGTAAGCACACATACATATCACAAAGACATCTGTTAAAGATCTGGAAAGCACTGCATTCTAGTTGTGGCAGGGAACGTGTGGAGACACACTGCAGATGAGCAGATGCTCTTAAAAGAAAAAACATCACATCGCAAAACACATCAAGTAGATGCCTGGGCAACATATACACGTAATATCAGGATGGGTCTGAATGAAAAAAAAAATCATTCACAGAACAAACCATCCAAACAGGATTCTGTTCTGTGAATCAGAATCAGAATCAGAATCAGAAGAGCTTTATTACCAAGTATGTTTACACACACAAGGAATTTGACTTGACGACAGGAGCTTCCAGTGTAGAAGAAAGTACAAACATAGTGCAGACATACATGATAGTGTAGACATACATAGGAATAACACAGTAGGGATGTAATATAAAACTAATATAATAAAAAAAAATTAAAAAAAAATTGAAAAATTGAATAATGTACTATATACAGAAATAGAAGTATAGGAAAATTTTAATTGTTTAGGTAAATGTACAGATATGTTTATTGGTGTGCAGATAGATATGTTATTTACAAGTGTGCAGTTTAATATAAATATACTATGTTAGTTGTGATGGACGATGTATAATTATGAAAGTTTAATTGTTAAGACTGAGTATAGTCTGTGGGAAAAAACTGTTCTTGTGCCTTGCTGTCCTGGTGGTCAGTGCTCTGTAGCGCCGACCAGAAGGCAACAGTTCGAAGAGAGAGTGGGCTGTGTGTGAGGGGTCCAAGGTGATTTTTTTAGCCCTTTTCCTCACTCTGGAGATGGAAAGATCTTGGAGGCTGGGCAGAGGGACAACAATAATCCTTTCAGCAGTCCTGACTGTCCGTTGTAGTCTCTTGATGTCTGATTAGGTTGCTGAACCAAACCAGACAGTTATGGATGAACACAGGACAGACTCAATGATAGCAGAGTAGAACTGTTTAAGCAGCTCCTGTGGCAGGTTGAATTTCCTCAGCTGGCGAAGGAAGTACAACCTCTGCTGGGCCTTTTTTTTGCAATGGAGTCTATGTGAGTGACCCACTTCAAGTCCTGAGAGATTGTGGTGCCCAGGAAACTGAATGACTCCACTGCAGCCACAGTACTGTCCATGATGGTGAGTGGAGGGAGAGCAGGGGGGTTCCTCCAGAAGTCCACTATCATCTCCACAGTTTTGAGCGTGTTAAGCTCCAGGTTGCTAAGACTGCACCAGACAGCAAGCCGCTCAACCTCTTGTCTGTAAGCAGACTCATCACCATCCTTAATGAGGCCGATGAGTGTGGTGTCGTCTGCAAACTTCAGGAGATTGACAGAGGGGTCTTTAGAGGTGCAGTCATTCGGGTAGAGAGAGAAGAGCAGTGGGGAGAAAACACAACCCTGAGGAGCTCCAGTGCTGATAGTGAGAGTTCTGGATGTGAGTTTGCCCAGCCTCACTAGCTGCTGCTTGTCTGTCAGGAAGCTGTTGATCCACTGACAAATGGAGGTGGGCACAGAGGGCTGTGTGAGTTTTGTCTGAGAGAAGGTCAGGCATGATGGTCTTGAAAGGCCGAACTGAAGTCCACAAATAGATCCTTGCGTAATTCCCAGGTCTGTAGAGGTGTTGCAGGATGTAATGCAGTCCCATATTGACTGCATCATCCACAGACCGGTTTGCTCTGTATGCAAACTGAAGAGGATCCAGCAAGGGCCTAGTGATGTCCTTCAGGTAGGCCAGGCCCAGTCTCTCAAGTGACTTCATGACCACAGATGTGAGAGTGACAGGTCTGTAGTCGTTAAGTCCAGTGATTTTGGGTTTTTTGGGGACCGGAATGATGGTGGAGCGTTTAAAGCAGCAGGGAACTTCACACAGCTCCAATGATCTGTTGAAGATCTGTGTGAAGATGGGGGCCAGTTGGTCAGCGCAGACTTTTAAACAGGCAGGTGAAACACCATCTGGGCCAGAAGCTTTTCTAGATTCCTGCTTCCTGAAGACCCGGTTCACATCCTACACAGACCTTAAGCGCAGGTTGAATGATGGGAGAGGGAGGGAGGGGGGTTGCAGGGGTGGTAGGTAAAGGTGTGAAGTGCAGATCAGAGCGGATGGGGGGTGGTAGACGATCCTTTTAAAATCTGCAGTAAAACACATTCAGATAGTCAGCCAGTTGCTGATTCTCCACAAGCTGTGGGGGTGGTGTCATGGTGATGTTCCTCAGACCAGTCCATACTGACGCTGGATCGTTTGCTGAAAGCTCTTTTCTCAGCTTTTCTGAGTAGTTTTTTTTAGCCACTCTGATCTCCTTTGTTAGTCTGTTCCTGGCCTGGTTATACAAGATTTTATCCCCACTTCTGTAAGCATCCTCTTTGGCGTGACGAAGCTGTTTGAGTTTTCCAGTAAACCACGGTTTATCATTATTAAATGATAAGAATGTCCTGGTAGGAATGCACATATCTTCACAGAAACTGATATATGAAGTTACAGTCTCTGTGAGCTCGTCCAGATCGGTGGCAGCAGCTTCAAAAACACTCCAATCAGTGAAATCAAAACAAGCTTGTAAATCCTGCTTGTCAGAGTCCATCTTTTTACAGGCCTACTACAGGTTGCGATTTCAGTTTCTGACTGAGGTCTGGTATTAGATTAAACTAAACAGTGTCGAGAGCCCAAAGTGCTCGTGGGACAGAGTGATATGCATTCTTTATTGTGGTGTATCAGTGATCCAAAATAGTGCTGTCTCTGGTGGGACACGTAATGTGCTGCTTGTATTTTGGCAGTTCACGGGAGAGATTTGATTTGTTAAAGTCTCCAAGAATTATTAAAATAGAGTCTGGGAAACCGCTTTCAAAGTAAGAATAGGAGTAACCTCCAACCTAACCAACAACACCATTTAGAAAACATTCAAAAATTATATTAATACCACTTTAGAAAAATAAATCCAATTTCTTTCACTCATAGATCAAAATGTCTTTGTCCAGAAAATCCAGATATTATGCTCACAGAGTTATGTAATTATGCACCTGGGCTAAAGTGGAATCCATTTAGTATTTGATGGAAATATACTGCAATACCGAGAAAGGCAGAATGGCTTTTGTCCGCGTAATGCATTGCATGTATCGTGTGTGTGTGTGTGTGTGTGTGTGTGTGTGTGTGTGTGTGTGTGTGTTTGTAGCCATCAAAGCCAGCCATGCACTTCCTCTCATAAACACCATCTGACTTTACACATTGTAATCTAGAGGGCATCTTCATTTTGTCCTGCTACTTCATCATCCTCCTCTTCCTCCTCCACTCAACCTGACTACATTAACTGGCCTTTCAATTTCATTTTATTTCATCAAATAAAAAAGAACCCCCAGTAAATAGCCACAGTAAATACCACACACAAACAGGCACTTATATATATATATACCTTCAGCATCATTCCTCTGACCTCCACAACTTATTAAAACCTCTATGAACAGCTTTCACCAAATGAATCCCATTACTGGGTCAAAAATACTATTAATAACAGACTGGAATTTATTTTCAGAGTGAATTGTGATAATCTTTGCTGAGTTACTACTCATAAGTTACTGGGCAGCCTATTAGAAAAACTTCACTCTGCAATATGCAGCAATTACTTCCAAGAGCCAGAACGGAGGCTATATTTAATTTGTGTAGAGGCTTTCATATCTGGACACCACTCACCACCAGTGGTGTGAATTTCAGCAGACAATATTAAATATGAGCTAAAAGCATGAACTATTACTAAGCATGTTTATGAAAATGTCTCAAGTACTGCGCACCTTCTCTCAGTTTGAGGTCCAATCAAGGACACCTTACGTAAATCAGTTGCTGAACTTACCACACACACACACACACACACAATAAATTCACCTTTTCATCCACAGGCCTGGTCACCGGTCCACTTCTGGTAGATTGAAGGTCAGTGCCGTTTGAGACCTTCTGATGTGGACTCATTTTCATCCATATCCCTCAATCATCCTCGGCAAGGCTTCCCTAAATCTTCTCATTCACAGAAAACAAAAAATATATATATATAAATTTCCACAAAGGAAATTATATCTGATTGTCTTTGAGAATATGTTTTTTTTTCAATCATAAAGGGGTTTAATATTATCACCCTGATGAGAAGTTGTCTGGATCTTGGTTTGAGGAACTTTACCCACCCAACCCATCTCCCGTCCCCCCACAACTTTTTCTTTTCTCTTTAATTTTCATTACTGTCCTCTTCATTTCACCCTCCCTCCTTGGCAAGGCTTTCTCATTTCTTTCCCTGTTTGTCTTTCTCTCTCTGTCCCGTTTCCCTCACACACATTCTTTCTGTCTCACTCTCTCTCTAAATATGGACATGTAGGTTCAAGTTCCAAGGCCCCCCACTGGATGTTATTGTCACTACAGAAACGATTAAAATCAAGTTCAGCTTTGCAATCAGCAGCAATTCAATATTTCAGTAAACGCTGCTTTGAAACAGGCCATGATGAATGTTTTAACAGTCCAGCTTCACGCTGAACATTCATTGCAGAACTAATGGCCACATCTCAAATGCAGTTTCGCGGTTCATGACCTACTTGGTGAAAAAATACCAGCAAATAGAAGCTAAATTGGCCAGCTTTTGATCTGTAATCTATCAAGCAGCAACTAAATTAAGATGAAAGGCAAAGAAAATAACAGAACAACCTTTTCAAAAAGCTTTAGAAAGTTTTAATTCATGGGCCATAATACTTGCAGATGAAGCTCTGCCCACCGGTGCGACAGAGTTGTGACAAAGGTCTGAGTCACACAAGAAGTTTGATCAGATTGCATCCATCTTCTAACTTCTTCCCTTACAAGATACAGCATTTTATTAGCACTTGTACACAGACAAAGCTCAAATATACCCTTAAATGTCTATTTTATTTAATTTGCTATGTATTTACCTAGTAAGATCTTATTTATTTGCCTTGGATGAATTTGAAGACATAATTCATGAAGATATCGTCTGTTATTGCATTAGAGTGACCCAAAGTACAGTAGTACTTGTACATTTAAATGACACTGTAAATATGTACATTTTATTACATTAAGCAAATATATCAAACAGCATCTGCCAGCACATGAGGATTGACCTCTCCTTTTCAAAATTCATTAAGTGTTTTTACATGTCAATGCACTGATAGTTATGAAACATCAAAAATTTTCTTTCTCTGTTTTGATATCAAAATGTAAACATACTTTGAAAAAATATTAAAACACAGGCATAAAGGAGTTTACACGCAGAGTGAAAATTGGAGTAATAAGGAAAAACCATTGTGTGCCAATCACTTTTTCATTCCATTTAAGAATTGAAAGAACACAGTTTAATACTCTTTTTCTCTGTTCTGTGTGCTTGTGTAGGTGTCTTTGAAAAATATTTCTTTGTAAGGGTGCTAGGGCTGGAAGAATTGCCAGAGCTAAAGTTTGAGAATCAAGAGCTTGAACTTCTTCACCAGAACTCATGCAGGGTGGAAAGCACTCAAACTGCATAAATGACAAATTAATTCATTCTGCTGTATAAATGAAGTGCAGCTTTACACTAAGAAAGTCATGCAGAAGAGGCTGATGATAACACTTGCTTAAGACACAAGTTGTGAAGTAACAAACCCAACTTCTCCTTTAAGACAAACTGAATATTATAACTTCCCCTTTAAGAGATGGGCCACAACTTTAGCTGGTTGAGTGTTGAAATGATGATTGCACACACATCTGATTATTAACAGAGATATCAAAAGCTCACTCACACCCCAACACGTACACAATCATACACAAAAAATATGCACACACAAACTCACAATGAGCAAGAGAACCCTATGATTTCGACCAATGTACATTTATAATCAGAGATTAACAAGAAGAACTTGTTCTATTCTAGTGAACAGTGTTTGAATATCATCTAAAAACATATCCCCCCCCCACACACACACACATGCACACTTATAGACATAAGTAGTACACATTCATGCACAAATATGACCAGACTGGACACACACACTGTAATACACAAACAGATGCACATAGCAACAGAGACATGGATATGTTCAATAGAACATAAACTAATGAAATACATTTTTATTTTATATTTGATGCTTTGATAGGAGCAGATAAGAGCATCTATGTACGCGTGTGAGAGTGTGATATGAGTGTATGTGAGTCATCATGACTGGTGTGGTTGTAACGCTTTGCTGATCTATATCTCCATCTAGTCACACTGTAAAGCTGCAGTCAAGATTTGATCCAAACCAGAACCGAAACCCAGATCCCTCCAAACCAAGCTTCTGATTAAATATATACCTTTAAACAACTCCCTTTCTCTCTTTTTCTCAAGCCTTATTCTTTTTTTGTCTGCTATTTTGTCTGCTGTAGATAACTGCATGACAAGCATAAAAACAGAGAAGAGGTGTCTCTTCGAAGGAAGCGTCGTTTTCTTTAGAAGGTGTAACTGAAGTTTCCCTCTCTTTCTTTCAAACACACTCTGTGAGAATCAAGCCTGAAACTTTGCTGTTGTGACACGCTCTCAGCCGCAGTGTGGAGGGTGGAGGCTGCTGAGTGCAGTCATGGTTGTGAGTCAGAGATCACTGAACATAAGCTTTACTGAGTGAATTCAGAAAAAAAAAAAAAAATTAATGTACAATACCATACATATTCTGATCCGATTTCATAGACATAAATTGGAGGGTATGAGTCATGGCGTATATGTGTTTGTATGGTCGCTTCTTCATCTGTTGTTTTTCTTAGCATCCGGCGGTTTTTTTGTGCTGTAAATCTTACAATATGAATGTAACTGTACATTAACATAATTGTCATCCTCCTTCTGACACACAATAACATGCATGCCCTCAATAACTCAAAGAACCAGCTGAGCAACACTGTAAGATATGCTCATACTAGCCAGAGCCATCACTTAAAAAATGTATGTAACCATCATCAACACAAGACAGTAGCAGCTACACCAGCTAGTAAATTAGTAATTCTACCACTGTTAAAGAACTGCTGCTTAACAAACATTCTTAAAATAAATGTTAAACATAAGCATACTGTATAATCCTTGTTTACACAACACAGTCGCTCTACGTTCACTGTACATTTTAGACTTGGATCATGTCATGTCAGTTAAGCTTATCCTCTATACAGCAACAGCAAGAGGAAAATAAGGAAAGTGTTAGCATATCTGCATTATCTTTATATAGTAAGTTATATGTAACAAATTACGCAAATGTAAACCTAAAATGCTTAATTCACTCCTGAAATGCTCTAAAAGGAATTAAAAGTGCCTCTGTTTTTGGCACCATTCTTGTAATTGCAGGCAGCATGAATTTGGCAATGCTTTGTTTCTCACCCGCATCGTCTCAGCTGCGTGAGACAGACTCTCAAGCTGGTCGATGGACCACCAATGCCGCATGCTGTGCAGTGAGTCATGTACATAAGGAAAACACTGAGGAATACTAAACATTGACTTTAATCTCAAAAAGTGCAGTTTTTTTGTCCATAATTCATGTGAAGCTCCATACACTTAAAGTAACTATCAGTTGAACAGTAAATATATCTTTTACAAAAATGGCGGCGCACATAGACGCAGCGGCTTCACGCTCTCCAGTTTAGTGCTTTTTAACTCATAACTGTTAAAATCAGTCTGGTGAATCACAGTTACAGTCGCTTAGATATCTTAAACATAGGTTTTCGATGTAATCAAGAAGTTACAAGCGAATTTCTGGAGTTACACAATATACCGGAGGAGATAGCCAGAACACCGGGCTCTCCATGGACTGTTATCGGCCTTAGCAGGCGACGAAGGCGGAGGAGACACAGGAAGCAAAAGCGTGGATGCCGGTTGGACCTATTAGTTCGGCTAAAGGAACAACCACACAAACCACCTCTTCCGAGTGTATTTCTTACAAATGCCAGATCACTCGCTAATAAAAGGGACGAATTACAACTGCAAATCGCTATGAACAACATCATTAAGGACTGCTGCATTATTTTGATAACAGAGACGTGACTGAACCCACGCATACCTGACGCCGCTATGGAGTTAGCTGGACGGACAGCATTTCGCTGGGACAGAAACAAAGATTCCGGTAAGACCAAGGGCGGTGGGCTCTGCATCTATATAAATAACGACTGGTGCACCAATGCCAACATCATAGGTAGTCACTGTTCTCCCGATTTGGAGTACTTAACTGTTAAATGCAGGCCCTTCTATTTGCCTCGTGAGTTTACCATTGTTATAGTTACAGCTGTTTACATTCCACCGGATGTTAATGCCAACACAGCTCAAAGCTACTTGCTACACACCATAAACTACAATCAGACTGCCCATCCTGATGTAGTTCACATCATCGCAGGGGATTTCAACCATGCTGATTTAAAACGGGTTCTTCCCAAATTTCATCAACACATCAAATGTGCTACAAGGGGGAAAAACACCTTGGACAAGGCCTCCTCAAATGTCAAGAAAGGCTATAGATCAATTCCATTACCTCATTTGGGACAGTCAGACCACCTTTCTGTGTTCTTAATCCCGGCATATACCCCTTTAAGAAGAAAAGCTCCCACCACTACAAAGATGGTGAAAAAATGGCCAAAAGGAGTCTCTTCTCAGCTCCAAGACTGCTTTGAAAGAACCAATTGGGAGGTCTTCGAGAACCAGGATCTGGAAGTGTATACAACAACGGTACTCTGCTATATAAAGAACTGTGTCGATAACGTTACTGTCAACAAATGCATCCGGGTCTACCCCAACCAGAAGCCTTGGATGAATAGAGACGTCAGGGCCCTCCTAAAAGAACGTAATGCTGCCTTCAAGTCTGGAGACAAAGCCCTCTATAGTACAGCCAGAGCCAACCTGAAAAGAGCCATCAAGGATGCGAAAGCAAAGTACAAAAGAGAGATTGAGGAACACTTTACCCACAATGATCCATGACGACACTGGCAGGGGATCCAGCACCTCAATAATTACAAAAGCACTACCCAGAGAAACTCTGACTTCAGCGTCTCGCTGACAGAAGAACTTAATTGTTTCTTTGCCCACTTTGAAGTGAGAGAGACCGAGATGCTCACACTATCCACACCCACCCTCAACGGACATGCACCTTCATTCACAATACAGGAACACAGGGTAAGGAGTGTGCTCAGGGCTATTAACCCAAGAAAGGCCGCAGGCCCAGATGGAGTAACGGGAAGAGTACTCAGAGAATGCGCAGACCAGCTCTCTGCTGTCTTCACAAAGCTTTTCAACCTGTCCCTGTCAACAGTCACCATCCCTAACTGTCTGAAGTCAGCAAAAATTATCCCACCACCGAAGAAAACCGCCATTAGGGGCCTTAACGACTACCGCCCAGTTGCACTTACCCCAGTTATTATGAAGTGCTTTGAGAGGCTGGTGCAGGAGTACATCAAAGACAGCCTCCCAGACACCTTTGACCCTTATCAATTCGCATACAGATGTAATAGATCTACCGAAGACGCAATCAATTCTGCCTTGCACACAGCTTTGCTTCATTTGGAGCGCCAAGGAAACTATGTGAGGATGCTTTTCATTGACTATAGTTCAGCATTCAATACAGTTATTCCTGATAGGCTGGAAGCCAAATTGCTGGATTTAGGTCTTTCCTCTTCTATCTGCCACTGGATTAAGGACTTTCTGACCAGCCGTCCACAGACGGTTAGGTTAGGCCCCTATTCCTCCTCCACTTTAACACTCAGCACAGGTGTCCCACAAGGCTGCGTGCTGAGTCCACTTCTCTACGCCCTTTACACTCATGACTGCATCCCAATCCATTCGACTAACACTATCATCAAATTTGCAGATGACACGACCGTTGTTGGACTCATCTCAGGAGGAGACGAGACGGCTTACAGAGATGAAATTCAGAGACTGGCAGAATGGTGTGGGGCAAATAACCTGGGCCTGAATGCTTCTAAAACTAAAGAGCTCATAATGGATTTCCGAAGGCACAACTTGATTCACACACCACTACACATCAATTGGGTCTGCGTGGAGAGGGTTATAGCCTTCAGGTTACTGGGCACGAACATTGCTAAGGATTTCTCCTGGAGTAAAAACACCTCAGCAGCTGTCAAAAAAGCACAGCAGCGACTTTATTTCTTGAGGATTCTCAGGAAGAACCACCTGCAAAAGCAGCTGTTAGTGTCTTTCTATCGCTGTTCCATCGAGAGTGTGATAACATACTGCATCTCCACATGGTATGCTAGCAGCTCAGCGGCAGATAAGAAAGCTCTCCAGGGGGTGATTAACTCAGCACAAAAAATCATTGGTTGCTCTCTGGCTTCCTTAAAAGAACTTTACACTTCACGCTGCCTTAGAAGGGCAGAAAACATTTTAAAGGATCCTTCCCATCCCGGACATCAACTGTTAGAACTGCTGCCCTCTGGTAAGCGTCTTAGGTCCATTAAAGCGCGGACCAATAGATTCAAGAACAGCTTTTACCCCAGCGTCATAAGGGAGCTGAACATTGCCGGCATACACAAAAACAAAAACAGATAACTGAGAAATGCACAAATCTGCAATACGATATTTAATAAGGCTTAAATTTGCACTATCGCCTTGTTTGTATTGTTAAACTGCATACCGTTTATCGATGACTTATGCAGACAAGGCTAACTTGCCACTATCGCCTTGTTTGCATGGCTGGTTATGTGTGTCTTTTTGTCTTGTCTTTTTTTGTATTACAGATGTTTAAGTTACATGTGACTGCACTGTTAGGATTGCTCAAATTTCACTATACTTGTATAGTGACAATAAAGAAATCTTGAATCTTGAATCTTGAATCTTGAGTACACATACTAGTGGAGCGCCCTCAAGTTAAGTATCTTTCTTAAGGACATATGAAGGACTCATGACCTGTTTTTACTCATCAGTTTATTTGGTTACGGGCCATTCACAAATTTTACTAGCCAAAACAAAAATATAATAAATAAACTAGATTTCAATATATTTATTATAAAATCTGATTATGAAAAACTGAATCGCTTGCATTTTCTGTCCTACCTGTTGCAAAATTATCTATAACTTCCCTTTTAAAACAGCATTTTTTTAAATTGTAAACTCCAAATAAAGCTTACTTCAAAAAACATTGATTAGCACAGAGGATGTCGGTTCATAAAATGATCAGCTGTTTCCTCACAAAAGTCACTGTACTAAACTCAGCTTGAAGAATATCCTTCACTGACATCCATTCAAAAAAGCTATCCCGGTCTCACCCAACATACCCATGGCATGCAAAGTGAAAGAACATAATCATAACCTGCCAAGTTACACACTGTGGTTGATTTTCAGGTGAATTTGGCAGGTTGGCGGGTGTTAATTTCAATCCCTAGACACAACACTGATAGCTCATGGCCCACAGGGTCAAACATTGTCACTTCTTTTTACTTTTGAGGTGACAAAAAGCTATTTAGCTATGACTTTAACAGCTTTTTTTTAACCAGCCAAAACAATGGAAACACTCCAAGTTTGACCAGTAGGTTTGTTCTCTGCACTGCATGTGCACTGAGCAATTACATTTTCATAAAAGCACATTACAGTGCATTAAAGCGACAGTAAGTGGCAGGAAGGCACAGTGGGTATAAAACACCCAGGACAGCCAAACACTCAAACTTGATTAGACTGAACTAGCACACAGCCAACCTGTTTGCATTAACTTGACTATTGCTACATCCCTCTAATGATTCAGTCATTTTTAATAGGGCAAAAGACTCATTATCAGCCATTATATTCACTGTTTCCTCTCCTTGCATGTTTAAACAAAAAACAAATCATTGTTATTAACAATGTGAATGTCTTTACACAATAATTTTTTTTATTTATTTAGTATTACTTCTGGTGAAATGTAAAAATTATTTTATATCCTACTGAATCATTTAATTGTGTGAATTGATCAAGGCTGCGTTTCCCAAAAGCTCCATTAGCCTAAGTAGATTGCAGAGACCATTAATGCCTATGGTTTCAGCACAGCCCAGAATGTTGTAAAAAAAAATTTAATTAATTTAGTAACTTATCTAAAAATCCAGTCTTAAGTCGCTTGGGTATATTTGTAGCAATAGCCAAAAAATATATATTTCTTTTATGCCAAAAATCATTTGGATATTAAGTAAAGATCATGTTCCATGAAGACATTTTGTAAATTTCCTACCGTAAATATATCTAAATTTAATTTTTGATTAGTAATATGCATTGCTAAGAACTTCATCTGGACAACTTTAAAGGCGATTTTCTCAGTATTTAGATTTTTTTTTTTGCACCCTCAGATTTCAGATTTTCAAATAATGCATCTCGGCCAAATATTGTCCTATCCTAACAAAACAGCTTATTTATTCAGCTTTCAGATTAAGTATAAATCTCAATTTCAGAAAATTGACCCTTATGACTGGTTTTGTGGCCCATGGTCACATATGTATATAAATTGCATCCTGATTCCTGGATTTTATTGCTTATAAATGTAGCTCATAAAGTACAAAGGCAGTCAAACTACAACCCAACTTGACGATCCAGTGATACAAAGTGCTAGAGGTGTAAAGAGTACCTAAAAACCATAATTGAGTAAAAGTACAGATACCTTACATTTAAAATTATTCCATTACAAGTTACAAGTCACCAATTCCAAAACAACATGAGTAAAAGTCTTAGAGTATCTGATTTTAACAGTACTGAAGTGTTTTACTTATACTAAATATAGGCTCAAATATGCACTAGTCAAAGAGACACGCCAGTCGAAAACTGTAACTTTGTGGAGAAGCTGCAGAAAACAGGCAGATGCAAGGATCTATGTGCTGGTATTTCATTGAAAAACTAGAACAAACAATAAGGCAAAAACCAAAGGGAACAAAGAACAGAATGACTGGCAAACAGACAACCATTACATTCAACAACTCACAAAGAACTAAAGAAAAACTAGGGCTACATATACACCACATAGTAGGGGTGCTCCGATTGATCGGCTACCAGTCATTATCGGCCGATAATCACGTTGGGGTGTTTGATCGGCGGTCTCTAAAAAGGCAGATCACAAAAAAAACGATCTCAAGCTGATGACGCTGCCGTGAAAGATTTGGCACGACATGCAGCGGCACCGTCTCAGTCTCTGTCCAGCCCGGGTTAAATAATTATAATGCTGAAGGTGAGGTACTCACTAATTTCACAAACAACGTGAGTGAATCACCGCGCGCTCTCTCTTTCTCTCTCAAAAATACGCAAATGGCTTCAAATCATCACATCACGTCTGTCTATAAGCGAGCTACACGCTGCACAGCTGACACAGGAATTGTCACTTGCACAATCGAGGCAGTGTCACATCATCACTAAAGTTTATAAATTGCATTACTTTTTAATTCTTGCCAGTGTTTAACCATTCAGCGCTCTCCTGGAGACCGTGCGCTCATGCACACTGGCAGCGCACACACATAATGCCAGGTTCACATTACTCCGTTTGCAGTGCGTATGTGGTGCGTATTTTTTCCGCGCTCATGTTAACGGATTAATAAAGCGTGCACACTGCACACGGTTGCTGTCCGGCAGTGCGTTCCAGGAGCGGTGCGTCTGCAGCAGTGCAGAGATCGTTTCCACTGCATGCGCTGAATTAAAGTAACAGCTGCTTTGTTTGCAGTAAATATGAACATGGATTGACACGAAAATTTAGTAATTACACCATAAATGCATATTAATTAAAGTCTACTGTGTTTCACAGTTAACACATATGGCTTTTTGGCTAGTTTTAAAGGAAAAGAGCACTTTTAGATAAACAAGTCAATAATAGATGGCACTCGTGGAGGTAGGAAAACAAAGTTCTATATGAACTGCAGGATTGCTTGTAATAAAGATTTCAATGCAAAAGGAAAGGCAGTAGAGCTGACTATTTCTGTCAATGGTAAGTTTGTGATAACGTAAGAAAAGTAGTTTAATGTTTTGCCACTTGCTTGAGCAACTTAATATATAAATCTAGAAGTAAATGCAAAAGTAAAAAGCATTGAATAATGTGTTGCTTATATTTATTGTGTTTAAACATGTCTGTGAAAGATTGTATTACTGTACTGTGTAAAAAAAGAATTGCAATGCTGAAAAAGCATTTTCAGTGACAATGTTTGGATTTGAAATCAAAATAATGGATAAATGTTGTGTTTGTGGTAAACAGCCACGGATCAGTAGCGGACTCCTGTGTGAAAGCTGCTTCTCCTCTCACAAGAGTCACCTAAGAGGGGGAATTCCCCCCATTTTCAAAAATGAAATTCAGGCCCTGAATAAATGTCTAAAAATCCTGATTGGAGTATCACTATAAATAGTTCTAAATGATAAAAAGAAGGCTTTAAAACAATCGGTATCGGCAGATACTGCATTCTGTGATCGGCGATCGGCCATGTGATCGGCCTCAAAAATCCTGATCAGAGCACCCCTACACAGGGGGCTAACAAGCTTAACAAGATAAGACACCTGGGGAGACTAACCAAGGGGAACCAATGAACAAACAGACTACAAACTGACTACAAACACCACGGGAGACAGGAAGTGACATAAAAGTCCAGGGCAAGGCACAGAGAGCATGAAACAAAAACAAGAAAGAGTTGATTTGTGAGGAGAGCAATCACGTTTATTTTCTAAAACCAAAATAAAACTGAACACCTCAATTACAAAACAAAACAAACAAACAAACAAAAAACAATATGTTTCAAAAAGGTCTCTTCAGTATAATGGATAAATAAAATAATGTTAAGTAAAATTAAAAAGCCGAAGCCTTCTTGCACTGGCTGTGTTGGTTTCGGCCTCATTGCTGTAGTCATGTCCTCATCTCATATATAAAACACCTGTGATTCACAAATACTTGCTAAGAAACTCGCATTCACATAAAGTAGCCCTGTTGACAAGTTTGGGTGAGTAAGGGCAAAACCCACAAGATGCAGTACTTTCAGTGACCTGTAATAGGCAGTATCACGTATTTTGTAGCAGAAATAAACTGCTGCAGAAAAAGCTAGGTCCATGCAAAATGTAATGTGTAGCTGCAACACTCATTACAAATGTAGTGGAGTAAAGAGTACAGATACTCATTCAAAAATGCAGTGAAGTAAAGAGTAAAAGTTGCTAATATCTTTGATATACACTACAAAGTACCCAAAAAGATACTCAAGTACAGTAACTAATTACATTTACTCCAATACTTTACACCTCTGCAAAGTGCTTGATGCCTGACCAGGCCATCTGCCTATTGGGAAGGTCTATGGTTAAAACTGAGCTAATTCGTCAGCAGTGTTTGGGCATAAAGGCGTGAAAACTCTCACAACACCAGACCTCAGAGCATCCAACATCCCCCACCAGAAATTCACACAATACCACATGACAGCTGAGCACAAAACACCAATCAACCACAAGAGCAGTCTGTGAAGAGTTTGTCTGTTGCAACTGGACTCTAAAAGCAGTTCAGCTGCTGGCAGCACTACGAACCTCAAACTTCAACTTTTCCCTGTGTTCTCAAATTGTTTAAAAGGCAGCTGAAAAGCCAAAGCCAAAGTTTCTTAATCAGACTGGCAAAGAATCAGTTCCTCACTTCTCAAAATGATGTTCGTATTATTTACACTTTAATAAACTGTAATCCATCACTTCCAGCCAGCGACGCTGAGCACCAGGAGGGCCTGAAGACTCCGCTCAACCATAACTCAAATGCAGCTTTTTCATTTTTTACCCACTGCACTTACTCCAGTAAATTAACCCACATACTGATTAAAAAGTTTGTTGGAATGAATTTGAGTTTCATATTATTTTTCCATTAGTGAGGTGACGTGTAGGCCAAGTATGGTAACCCATACTCAGAATTAATGCTCTGCATTTACCCATCCAAAGTGCACACACACAAAGCAGTGAACACACACACACCATGAACACACACCCAAAGCAGTGGGCAGCCATTTGCTGAGGTGCCCTGGGAGCAATGGGGGTTAAGTGCCTTGCTCAAGGGCACCAGTCGTGGGTGTTGAAAGTGGAAGAGAGCACATTAGTGAGGACATTACTGAGGAGAGGTAAGGCGTGTTTAAGTCTAGGCGAGAACTGCTGGGTTGTGTTTGTGATATTAAGTTCATTAAAGTATAATTGAATCCCAAATCCATCCAACAGTTTTCAAAGTCTGCAGGGTTAATGCCATTAGAAGTTGTCAGACCAGGCTCTCCACAGGAGAAACAAAAGTAATATCATGTCACTGTGTTCAGAGGGAGACTTCATTGGTGTCCATGTTTATTCATCTGACCAGAAATCCAAAGTGATCCATAATAATGTGCTAGTATAAGTTACCGCTTTTCTTAACAAACAAGTATATGTTTGTTTCATAGGATACAATGCTCATGTTAACTAAAAAGAAAATGCCCCATATGCACACACACACTCTGAATATATCTCAAGCATGGATATTGTTGGCAGCTTTGAGTCTAAATGGAGTCAGGAACTCTGGCAACTTAAGGCAGATCTAAGGATTGTGCACATGAAAAGTCTGTAAAAATAGTCTACTATGTTAATATGAAGGAACTTTCTGAATTGATTTTTCACAGGTGTTTTACCCATTAATTATGCATTGTGTTGCATTTTAGGGTCAAATTGTCTGTAAACGTAACAGGAAAAAGTACTGGTCATTTTCTGCCGGAACATTATCTATTTTTCTACGTTTCTTTTTTTACAGGGAAGGCTGAGCCAATGCAACTCACACAGGGCTACAGTTTGTGGAGTAATTTGGTGGGAGAGTTTGTGGCTGTTATTGCAAACTCAGAGCCTTTTTTTTTAAACATTTCACAACTACTTTAACACATACAGTGTTGTCTCTTAACCTCCAGATATTTCCTGCTCTAAAAGGCTGCATGTTATCTTCCCCCTTCTACTTCCTCCTCGTGCTGGTGGCTTATTAGTGATCACACACATGCTGTCCACTTCACACAAACACTCATCAGCGCCTGATACATACGTGCCCCGGAGAGCACACATCCCCGCGGAAGCAGCACCGGCCAACATCAGGAAACCTGCAGATCCAACAAACGCTGAAGCGAGGAACCCAAAGGTTTGAACATATCCTCAGCTAGGCTAGAAAGAGAACACAAGAACACTAGTATTAAAAAAGGAAGAGCAGTAAAGAGAAACTGAGCAGCATGGTGGGCAAAGAAAAACCCTTTCATAGGATTTTGATCTTTTTTTCAATCCTTTTTCATTACCTGATATTTTGAGCTGGATGCTGCACTCCACTCAAGGACTCTCTTTGGTATTCAGTCAGAAAAATCTTTCTAAAAACTTAAGAATCATTGATTATTCAGTTTGTTTGAGTACATCTGACGTACGGGAGGAGTGAAAGGGAAAGATCTTTCTGAACTAAACATGCTTTAATATCATTTTTCTCATCTCACCAGGTCTATTCACACATCTACCAGTCTCTCTCTGATCTAGACTCTTCTCTTAGAGTATTTGACAGACTGTGGTTGACACTCGATTTAAGGGGGTGTCAGTTTGTCAAATACCCCAAGAGAGGGGGCACAAGTCTCCAAAGTTCAGCGGCACCTCGTTTGACACAAGCGATCTTATTACACCCTCATGTTCAACCGTGTGCAGCAGGGCATGTGTAAGATTAGCTACTAATGCTTGTGCAAAATGTCTAAGGAAAGAATCAAATAAGCAGAACCACGGGATGTCTTCTGTATAATCTAATCATTTATAGTGTGCATTTGTGTTCATTGGCTCTATATTGCTGCAATCTTTCTGGATGGATGAACAGGTAGATTGGATACATACATGGAAAAACAAATGCCAGAAAAGTAGCTTTGATGCAGTGCTGTCTGTATCAGGGATCATGTTATAATAAATTACTCTTACGTACTTAATATGATTTAGATAACCAGTGTTTAGCGTGCTGAGCATGCTAGCAGCTGCTGATGACAGTTTGAGTGCACAAGTTCCTTGCTACAGAAAAGAATTGTGAAATTTGTTTCATTGTTATTATGTGTTGCAATGCATGTGGGAGTGTGAATGCATGTTAATTAAATCTAAACATGTTTTGTTTACATTTAGTATTTCAATTCTGTGTACAGTAGTTGTTTATTAGAACATCAAACAATAATTACAAATGGAAATTACATTTTATCAGGTTAATAAGAAAAGCACATTTGCATTTCCAGAAATAATTACCAGTGCTTGCAATGTTGCAAAAGAATGCTGTTCTAGTTTTTGTTAAGCTTAGGTTTTAGCATTTGGTCCTGCATCAATAAAATGTTGCATTTGAATCACCATTATCATGACACCCAGCACTCGTCTTGTTTTCTGTCAAGTGTGCATTACACCATTCACAGCTGAACTGAGATTGCCAACTTTCAATTCAACTCCTGAATTTAAGTTAATTTGAACTAAGGCAGCAAATAGAAATCTGAATTTAAGGATTTTTCATATCAGTTTAAATAAGTATAATTTATCATTATGTGGGGTGCAACCAAATCTGGGGGCGTTGCTAATTCAGTTCAAATTCTAACTCATGAATTGCAAGGAAGTCAATTCTTCTGAATTTCAAACAACCCTGGTGAATTCTAACAATGTCAAACAGATTTTCAGACTCTGGCGATAAATAATAAAAAATTATAAAATTATACAAAACAAAAATATATATTATCTACAAAACAAAGTGTGAAAAGAGTGTATATGCTATTTAACTGCAAAAATCTGTGGGAAAAAAGAGCACAAAATTTTAAACAGAATGTCTAAAGAATAATCAATACACTGAAGGTCTTCACACTGTATTAAAAAACATCTTTCTTCAAGCAAAGCAGTTGTAAAGCTGATACTATCAGAAACATGTAGTGCCCCCAGAACAGCCGGAGGTTAAGTATAGGTTATAAGGGGATTCTTGAGTTCACCACCTTGGCTTTTTGGATGAAGGACCTTTGGCTTACTTGCCCGAAGCTTTAAGCAGTACTGATCTACTGGTCTTATGCTGTGTAGGCTAACAACAGTATTAACTTGCTGTGCTGTTCCACTTTGACTCACACATTCACATTGATCCAGAAGCATGTGATTTTAAACTTCCAAAAATGCAGTTGAGTTGGAGGTGAGTCTAATACACATGCGTTATAGGTTTTGCTAAGCCCTAAGTGCAAATATTGTAATGTATTCTTTCAAGCAAGCTTCTACGTCACAACATCACTTAAGGCAAAAAATATTCATCCCATTCTTTGCTGTGTTAAGATTCATTTAGGTGATAAACAGAGGCATACTGGTGGGTCAGGTTCATTTTATTATTTTGTCGAATTTCAAAATACCATGTTCCTTTGCCACCAAACAGAAAAAGACAAAAACAACTTTGGAAAAGAAAAATATTTCTGACTGTATATTAAGTGTAAAGTTAACTTGGTGATTGTACGTGTGAGAGCTTGTGTATCATTTGCTGCTCACTGCCTCTTGTTTTCCTTGTTGATCATTGATCTCTTGCGGAACGTGAACTGTCATTTCATCCATCCAGTGCTCCACAGACACCTGACACCCCAAACGAGATCTGAATCAATGATAGGACAACATTTAAAAAAAAAATTATCACAGTCAACAGAATGTTCATTTTTTCAGTATAGTTTTAACTCAAAGTTTGTCATTTGACGAAAACATCCATTACATGTTTTTCACAAGGACAGTTTTCGTTATTGTCTAAGTTGCATTGATGTGATTACAGACATCCCACCCTGCAAAAACTAATTTCAGTGAGGTAGCATTACCACCACCCCATTTATGCTATAACTATAAGATAATGAATATAATTATATTAATAGGATCTATATTAAATATATAATTACTCATAAATATAATATAATATACTATGAATATCATATAATATAATATATTATGATATTATATTATATTTTTGGCCTCTTCGTGTAGGTAATCCATGAATAAGCCCTAATTTGAATAACATTAGCACCAAAAATCTAGCTTTATCTCATTTTCGTCTTTCATTCTCACTCCGTAGACGTACACCGCATCTCGGCTGACAACTTGTTAAAGGCTCAATGAAAATCCTTATACATGTAAAGTAATACCCATTGCTCTCCGCGTCGCTTTACCTCGGGTATTGTATATAGTTGAGGTAGTGTGATGTGCTATCAAGATCGAAACTCTCAGACCTTCTGGGAGAAGTCAGATGTCTGTGATTAGCAATGGTTGAATCCTCTACAATCATTCTAACTCACTTAAAGCATTACTGACTTAACACTCTGACACTTTAGATCCAGGTGTCTTACGTCTTGGTGAGTCCATAAGCTAAATCCAGCATGTCAACCTCTTCATCCACTATTGGTTCCAGTTTGTCATACATGCTCTCCTCAAATATCAGGTGACAGATGGAACAGGCCAGAGTGCCCTCACATGCTCCTAAGACACAAACATACACACACACAAACTTTAAACATTTTTTATTTTATTTTTTTGCTAATAACACTAAAAACTGTCAGTCATCCATTTATAACACATTTCATGCAAAGCGTCTAAATAAATAATCAAATTGGACCTTAATTGTTCTGTAAACACAATTTCTGTACATAGTACCTTTCATATATTTTCATGTTTGCACTAGGAAATTTTTTAATACATTGACAGTAATAACGATTTGTGGGACCATGATAAAATATATATGTAAAATGCAATAAATTGATAAATTAATAATTTTTACAAAATAAATTTTTACAAATTCTGCAAATTCCTTTCATGTTTAAGGAACAGAATGTAACACTAACTAACTAATTAACTAAATAAATAAATAAACAAACAGTTTATAGGCGCAGTTCGATATTCTCAGTTGTTTTTCAATTGTATGCGTCAACAAGGGAAAGCATCTTTCTTTTGACAGCTTTGACAAATGCAACAAGGTGAAGACTGAAGTGTCATGTGTGGGAGCTGGAAAAAAAATTATGACACAAGAGCAAGACAGAATCTTACTGGAACAAGACTATATATCATTTACTATATTTACTATGTTATATATATGAATATATATATATGAGATGGTGTGTGTGTGTGTGTGTGTGTATAATTCAAGCATTAATGTTTGCCTACACACCACCACTGGCTCCTGCACCCATTTACCTAAATTCATTACTTTAGAGTTATGTACCTCTAGAAGCTTGTGTTCTGCAAGTGAATGTCGCTTTATTGTTCATCCCAAAGAGCCACAAAATCACTTTCACTGACTTCTTCATTAACTGTTCCCTCCTGGTGGAAAGACCTGCCCAAATCAATCCGAGCATCTGAGTCCTTAACCATCTTCAAGAATCGGCTAAAAATACATCTGTTCCACCTTTATTTGACCCGCTAACTCTAACACTTTCTATTCTATTTAATTCTACTTTATCTATATTTATCTTTTTTTTTTATTCTTTATTTAAAAAAAAACAAAAAAACAAACAAATACTAGCTTTCTATTTTTCTATTCTATCTACTTGTTTTTCTTTGTGTGTGAGTATATGGGTGTGTATAATATATATATATATACACACCTTGCTACGTGTACTGTGTTAGGCTAGCTGAGACTTGTCATTTGCACTTTTATATTGTTGCTCTTTTGTTAGTTTTTGACTGCTTTTATTGTCCTCATTTGAAAGTCGCTTTGGATTAAAGCGTCTGCTAAATGACTAAATAAATAATAAATAAAATATATTTGGTTGGTTGTGTGGTGGTGTGTTTGTGTGGTAAGTTATGTAAGGACTATAATAATAACAAAATAACCTTTGGATCCTGCACAGATCTGTAGTTCCCCTTTCAGTCGGTCCCAACTTTCACAAACGTCGAATCTGACCCGCGATTGGTGATCACTGTGGTAGACAATCTCCTTGGTGTGAGAAAACATCCTAATGCACACTTGGCTGCAATAATTTCCAAGCTGCTCTGCGCTGTCAGCCGCGTATTATGAGCATGCCGGTGCGTCGCATATTGCTTTTCGCTTCGGACCAAACACATGTGCGTTCCTGCTTAGTTTTTTTGTTTTTCGGAAAGTTGTGGAAGACGAGCTGGCTCATTTAGATGAGCCTCTGTGTGGCTGTGCGGGTGGTACGGCGCGACAGTGTTGGTTGCGATCCACTAATAGAGCAAACACAGCTGTTCTCACAGCTCACTTAGTTGCTGCCTTCAACAAGTGTGAGTGCTCAACCACAGGCTGCACTAGTTTGTACTGTATGTTCGCGTTCCGCACCGAGTAGAGGGATAATTCCTAGAAGAGCACACACGGTTGTTTGACCCCAGCGTCTTTTTCAAGATGTTCATTCAGACCGTCTACTGGATGCGGTCGCATACCTGGCCCCTGGTGATGGCATTATTAGCTGCCTCACGTTTTTTGGCCTCGAACACGCTGAGGTTGGCACGTCATGAATGGGTACAGTTCTCAACGTGCGCTAGACATGACCATCCGTGTTAAGGTCGATACTCCATAATCTTGATGATACTGGAGCCCCTTCATATAGTCCCCGAGTCGTATCCTTCTTCGTGGGCCCAGATCGGAAGAAGCCTACTGCGTTACTACGCCTAGTGAGCGCTGCATTACAGTGATGAATCCCCCGCCCTCACTCCTCATGCTCCTCACTCCTCCATGATCTGCAAACTCAATGGAGCCTCCAAATAGGGCGTGCTGGTCGACCTTTGTGCGGCACCATTTGTCACTTTTGGGGCTCGCCCGGGAGGTGACATGCTTCGCGGGGGAAGATTCAGCTGCGCTGCCCCTTTCGGTGTGGCAGCGTTGTCCGAGTCAGACCCAGAAAATGGCTACTATGCTTTCCCGGGCCGCCGCGAGTGTCGGGCGTGTGTGGAACCCGCCACTTGTCCCGAACCCTCATGTGGACGATTGGTTTCTTGGAGTGGCCCGTGTTGGTTCTCACCACTCCGCCCCCAGGTACCCGCTTTCTTTCCATGTGCCTAAGAGGTCTAATCGGGTTGGACGGCACCTTTTTCTGCCCAAGCCAGTCCTGGTCCCGCTCTCTATTCCTCCCTCACTCCCCCATAGGGCGGCGGCTAAGGGAGTTGTGGAGCGCCCCCTCGTGGAGTGGCCCTGTTGTTTGACTCAACTGTCATGAAGCCCGCGCCCCTACCTCGTGGCGGCGAGAATCCGTGTCTCCCCTCCCGAGCTTGTAGGATCTCGTCCTCTCTGGCGGGCAAGGCTTACACAGCTTGTGGAGAAGCAGCTTCCGCCCTGCATGCCTGCAGGTCTACCAGGCCAAAGCGCTCAAGGAACAGCACGAGGGTAGTTCTGACCCAGGGGTTATGCAGGAACTGCGTACAGTGACGGACCTTGCCCTACGGGCGACGAAAGTCACTGCACACTCCCTGGGTTGGGTGATGTCCACCTTAGTGGTCCAGGAGCGCCACCTGTGGCTGAATCTGGCATGGGCCCGACAAAGTTCGGTTCCTCAACACCCCTGTCTGTCAGCCCGGCCTCTTCGGCGACACTGTTGAAAACTTAGCCCAGCAATTTTCAGCAGCACAGAAACAGACGGAGGCGATTAAGCACATTCTGCCCCGATGACCAGCTGCTACCTCCACCCAGATGTCGGCTGCAGCGCCTTCATCTGCTCGTTGCCAAGGGTGCCCCAGGCATAAGGGGAAGCCCCCAGGCGTGCCCCTGTCCCGGCCCCCGCCAAACCAGGCGGTAAGCATAAGGGTAAGTGGCCCTGAGACAGGCGAACCCAGAGATGGAGGAATCTGCTCTTCGGGAGATAGGTGTCCGCACCACTCCCTCCCCCGGAGGAGGGCCAGATGGAGAATCCTTTGTTTCCTTATGTTTTTGTTCCACAGCTAGCTCCTCGGTGTCCAACGGTACCCACATTTTCAAAAGAACAGCTTCCTCTATCTCTGGGTCACAAGAGGGCGTGGTTGGCAGTGTGCAACGTTTTACAAACACCTTGCCACTCCCTTCCCCCTCTCTCTTCGCCAGCAGGCAGCAGTGTGTGGGTCGAGGACGCCACCAGGCCTTCTCTCACGCCCTCTGCCCCACCCGAGAACCAGGTAGGTGTGGCGCAGCACACGCAGACTCCACTTCACCTCTGTGCGGAGCAGCGATGCCCCTGTCTTACTGACGGAGATCGACATCCTACTGGTGAAGGACGCGATCGAGCCGGTCCCTCCAGCCGATATAAATACAGTCAAGTATTGTTAAATTAAAATACAAACAGTGGTTGCTACTGAAGTTCTGACAGGAACCAGGGCTAATTTTTATTTATTCATTTTAATTATTGGGAGTGTGGTTCAACGGGGTTTCTGCTCTAATTATACTTTGATACCCAAGGAGTTGATTAAGTGTTTTTAATCATTCTTTATGTTTTCATCTCTTATCGCTCATGTGCAAGGGAAGGCCCTTATGAGTGCTCAGTTAGCATGAGGAAAAACAAAAAATTTTTTTTTTTGGCCTGTAATCCCAGATAATGACCAGTTCATGGGCCCCCTTTGGTGATTTACCAGACCAAATGAAAAAATCTTTAATTCGACATTTGTCAAGAACATCAGGACCATTAAACATGATCTCCTAGTTTTCATAGTCTTTTAACAGTGGCAGTTAGATGGCAAAATCATGAAAAAAGGGCTACATCAAATTGTGAGGTTTTTGGACTTACCAAGTAAAAAGGAAAGTAATTACATCCTCTCAACCACAAGAAAAATGACCCTGACTAGAGCATTTGTCCTTGTCATTGTGTTTACGTGAACAGTCATAATTAATTTATGGGTTTTTGTGTAGTCGAGCTACATTCATTATTTGTCTGTCGGCAGTAGTACATGACCTATTCTAACTGAATATTTACATATTACATACACGTTTACAACATATGCACATGAGTGGCCAATTGTAGGTCGATATGTGTGTACTTGTTGGACCCTGTAGCTACAATCATATATCTAAGTCTTGTTAGTCTAACTCGCAAAATCTGAGGCACAATTTCAGCCAGACTAAGAATTTTATTTTTTTTAAAAGACAACTAGTTTCCGTCCAGGTTTGATTTAGCAAACTTTCTTGGGACCATATGCATTGTGTAAAAGCACTACATTTATTGAATTAAGTGTTTCTTGAAAGGCGATGACAAATGCCATGTCACTTCTTGACTTCGTTCTAGACTTTTCAGTGATCACTGTACTATGCACAGGGGACTCTGAACACAATTTTTTTTCACTGTCATCATCCCATGGAATAACAATGGTTACATCCCTGCATTTTTTTTTTTACTCCTCTCACACTCTTTTGAGTTTGATTTTGGATTTGCCCACCTAATCTGCAATTTATGTTGGGACTGGTTGCTAATTAGTGGAGGTTGTTGCAAGTCACTCAGGCCTTTAAGCATTTTTATTTTGTATTATTTCTGTCATATATAGAGAGATATGTATGAGGGGAAAGGGGGTATAAAAAAGGTAGACTTAGGGGAAAGGGAAGTATGACATGCTGGCTGGGTTTTATGTGAAGAAACGGTGTGTAAGACAAGGCTTGAGGAGAGCTAAAGGTTATGTCCTCAGGTTTTACAAACATAGCCCTCTCCCAAACAAATAATATTCCACTAAATAATAGATATATATATATTACTATTGACATTTTCCCATCCATTCACTGCTTACAAGTGACTCAATGGAATCACAAGTTACATACTTCTTGGGTTATATAGTTGCACCTCTTTGATACTGAAAAGTGTATAACGCTCAGTAGTCAGGCTAATATCGGACTGGCAACCATATTTTTACTGCTGTATTGCCAAGGCATGCAGTGTTAGTTGATCTGATGATGGCAGACCCAAGGCTGTTGTCTCAATATAGCTGAGAATCGGAAATTATGTGTCAGCAATTCCAGCTTTGTTTCACTAATATGCAGGGATGATGGGTTTTCCAGACCTGGATGAGCACGATCCTTCAGGTCAACAGATACAGAATGGGATGGTGGACCATAAAGTGCGATAATAAGGCCAGTCTGACCTTAGCACTGGACAATCAAGACAAGCCTTTTACCCGATTTGAATAAATACGCAGTCTGTCAAAACGGATGAGTATGGGAAAATAATTGTCCAGGGTCTGACTGCCTGGTCTGTAGAGGCCTATGGCCCTTACTGAAGAGCATAGTATAGTAGTTTTTCGAGAAAGGACCTTGTTTTCCTCATGTTGTGGAGCATGAAGCATCTGGTCATGTCAAATGTCATTTATATACATTTATAGGATAATAGCTTCAACATCTTTTGTGTAAAAATACATTTTATTTTACATAGAACAGGTCCATGCTTCCAAATGAGTGACTTAACCCTAATTGTATGATTTTCCATATGACATTACCTTTGCCAGTGAGGAAAAGATGGTCCCCCTGTTGGTTTAGGGCCTTTATAGTCAATCAACGATTTTTTCTGTCACACCTCACTCGGTGGGTGCCGACTGGAGTACTGAAACATGCATTTTCTGTAAAACTGCTTTGAAACTATTTGAGTTGCAAAAAAGTGCTATACAAATAAGCATGAACTGAATTGAATAGTCACATCTAATTTTCATTATTGATGTTTTCCACTGGAGATTTTTTTGGAAAGACTTTCATCAGGTCTACAACAATAAAACCTATTGAACAGAGAGTACTTTTGTCTCTCGCATCTCATTTTTATTTCTGGAAAAAATAAATATGGTGTGTACCTTGACTAAAGCTTATGACCCATAAGACCCCTATGGGGGTCAGCACTTTGTTAGTGGACACTTTGGTTCACGTAAAAAAGAATTACGGTATTTGTATTTTTGCATGATCAAAAGAGATTTGGTGAAGGGAGGTCTTGGAATCAGCTCTCAGCTCTCCGTGCCCACCTCCGTCTGTCAGTGGATCAACAGCTTCCTGACAGACAGGCAGCAGCTAGTTAGGCTGGGAAAATACACATCCAGCACCCGTATAATCAGCATTGGAGCTCCTCAGGGCTGCGTCCTCTCCCCACTGCTTTTCTCCCTGTACACCAACGTCTGCACGTCTAAAGACCCCTCTGTCAATCTCCTTAAGTTTGCAGATGACACCACACTTATCGGCCTCAATTCATGACGTGACTCGCTGCGTACAGGTCAGGATGTTAAAGAGCTGGCTGTCTGTGCAGTCCCCCTCAACACCTGGGCTCAACACCTCAAACTGTGGAGCTGACCGGTGGGGTGACTTCATGCGAAACCCCCTGCACATCCCCCACATCCCCAGCATAACGCACTGTGACTGGGCATGAGTCATGCAGGTTTCCTGGGCACCACATCTCTGCAGTACCTGAAGTGGACACCCACATAGACTCTCCATGTTAAAAGGCCCCAGCCGAGTTTACTTCCTTCTCTCCAGCGGAGAAAGTTCCACCTGGTCACAGGCGCTGCTGAAACAGTTCACTCCGCCACATTGATGCCAGCCTCCACTTCTATCACGTCTGGTTTTCCGCTCAGCTCCCACTCTGACCTCAGAAGACTACAGGGGTAGTCCGACGCTGAGCCAATCCCTTTGGTAACACCCGTTCCTTGCTCTCCAAGGACTGTTCTCTCCTAGTGACAAAAGGGCTAGCAATCACTCTGAACCCTCCAAAAACTGTCCAGCACAATTCCTCTTTGAACTGTTGCCCTCTGGCCTGCGCTACAGAGCACTGAGCACCAAAACTGCCAGACACAGGAACAGTTTCTTCCCGCAGGCCATCCATCTCATGAACACTTGAAAATAACCGTGGAACACACACTATTTATACACTCATACACTTATCTAACACACATACTCAGTCTACATTTCAGTTTGCACATAATATACCTGTACATACGATTGTGGATTTGTATATTTTTTATTCCTTAGTTTACTTGTTCTATTTTTATTTATTTTTTTTTTTTTATCTGTGTTTTTTTGTTCTGTCACTGTCATTCTGTTACACTGTGGAAGCTTCTGTCACAAAAACAAATTCCCCGTATGTGTAAACATACCTGGCAATAAAGCTGATAAAGCTCATTCTGAATGCAGAGATTTTTTCTCAGATTACAGATGCAGAGGCAGAGGCAGATGGTGGAATGCATTTGTGTTATCAGCACAGCAGTGAAAAGAAACACTCTCTCATTAGAGGCTGTTGGTGGAGAAGAAAAGCACCTCTGATCCCTGTGGAACCCCTGTGGGTCGATAAGAGTGGGCTATTTCATCTGGGCTATTTTCAGCTTAATGAAATCAAAATACTAAAGTGGATATGCCATTCACCACACAATGCTGAAGAAAGCAAACATAAAATTGTTCTACTGTATGTTGAGTGCATTAAATCTAAGAATACAAAGGTCTAAGGTTGTGATGCAAAATAGCATATAATGAGTGAATTGAGAGTTCTAGCGATCTTTTAAAGAGATGCTGTGGGCAAAACAGTCCCAAAGCCAATGATATAAATAGCTGATTTAAAAAGACATGTTCCTCTTCAGGATCTCGAGCTGCGTCAGAGAACGTCAGATATCAGTCTGATATCTGTTTGTGAGTCTTATTTAGTGTTGTTTGTCACGAAATCATGTAAAAAGCACTAGACAAAACCAAAAAACACTCAAGGGCAAGGGCAGTAGTGGCCTTCCCCCCCCCCCCCCCCCCCGGTTGGATACACACATTGTTTGTTGCCTGCTTGGGACCGTCAATGACACGCTGAGTCTCGGCTCTCGAGGAGCTGCCGCGCATTGCAGCAATTGTTTTACTAGCCCTTTGCTTCGCGCGCAGGGGGCTCTCTTTGAGGAGGGAGCCTTCACTAGCGTTTCCTCACGGTGCCGGCCCCGCTTTCGCCGAGGCGGAGCGGGTTTCGCATATGGATCCGGTGGAGGGAATGTAGACGGGCGAGTCCCTATCTGCTTCCCTAACCACAAGATCCGGCACCTGCTCTCGGGGTTTCGGAAGCCCGCGCTGTGTTCTTCCCCCCCGGTTAGTGGGTTTGACTCTCCACCTGTCCTTTCTCCGAGGAGATTGATACGAGGTCGTCGAGAGCTCGTGCAGTTACAAAGGCATCAGTTATAAAGCCTATTATCCTAATATTATAATGACAGCATTTTTATGGAGCGGAAGTTGCGCAGAGAGATCGGCTCTCGGGGGGGCTGAATTGTGCTTTTTCCCCTTCCCCCCCCCGCTGTTCAGGGGGGTACTCCGCTCTCGCCGGGCGCGCTCCGAGTAGTGTGTCCGTGCCTGTGATCTTGCGGTTGCGGTCCTGCTGCTGCTGAGGCACAGTGGCGATTGAGATAGCGGGGATCGCACATGATCTGGTGAACGGGTTGGAGACGGCCCTTCCTATCTCCAACCGTGTTCCCTAGATCTAGAGCTCATTCTCGAGGCTCGGAAGCCCGCGCTGCAGTTCCGTCCCCCTCGCGTGAGAGCTCGCGCTGCAGCTCTTTCTCTGAAAAAGTGGTATGTTTGGGTGACTGAGTGGCTTCGCGGCACTGCCGAGGCAGACAACGTTATTACCTCATTTACGGTTTTTGATGTGAATCTTAACCACACCAGACCGGTAGTTACTCTCGGGCTGTTGTTTTGACTGCATTAATTCTGAGGAGATGACGTATTTATCTGACTCGAGAGGTTCGATATACAGGGGTCTGGGGATAAAAATTTCTCGAGTGAGAGCACGCGTTTACCTCTCTTCCTCTGAGGAGGTTGAGGCGGTTTGCAGGGGCTGCTTGGCGGAGCAGTCCCAACCCACCGTGTTCTAGCCCCTCATTCTGGGGGCCTCACTTATCGTACTCCGCAGAGTCTAGAGTGAGAGTGGCGCTCCCAGGCCGAAGTCTTCTAGTGGAAGGCGGTTCTGCGGACTGTCATTCTCGCTGGATAGTCTTTGTCTTAAACGACCTGATGCCTAAGGCCTAGGACTTTTTGACGGCAAGCTCCCTCTGGGGAAGAGCGGTTTACACCGCATTACACGGTGCCCATCTCTCCTCAGTGCCCCCAGATATCGGGTCTGCTAACCCTGCCGGTGTTCCAGGGCGCAGTGGTCTCCGGCGAGCACTTCTCTCAGTCACCGACCGGAAACGTAGCGGTATTAAGAGGCTCGCTACCTCTACAGAGGTCTCTAGAGCACCTAGTACGGCCGTCCCCTGCCGGTCCGCCGCTTCAGAGCACCGAGCTAGCCGCTCTGGTTACCCCAGAGGTCCGTTTCGAGAGACTGATTCCCTTAAGTAGACTATTTGGCAGCATGGAAACTACTGCAAAATGTGTCTCAGTGGGTCCTGCACAATGTGGAGAGAGGCTACAGAATCCAGTTGGTACTCCTCCGCCTCAGTTCAATGGGGTTATCCCCACCTTGGTGGGTCCCGAGCAGACTCTGGTAATGGAACAAGAAGTAAACACTCTCTTGAGGAAGGAGACCATCTAGGCGGTCCCTCCTCTCGACAGAGAATCCGGGTTCTACAGCCGGTACTTCATAGTTCGAAGAAGGATGGAGGGTTGCGTCCCATTTTAGAGCTCAGTCATGCGACTGAAGTTCAGGATGCTCACTATCAAGCAGATAGTATCTCAAATCCGGTCCGAGGACTGGTTTGTTATGATCGATCTGAAAGACGCATATTTCCGTATCTCCATCCTTCCTCATCACAGGAAGTTTCTGAGGTTCGTTTTTGGGGGCAAAGCAAACCAATATCGTGTTCTTCCTTTCGGCCATGCACTCTTACCCCGCACTTTCACGAAGTGTGTGGAAGCTGCTCTGGCTCCTCCTGCTCTGGCTGACTCCAGGGCATCCGCATACTCAACCACATCGCGTTTTGGTTGTATGTACTCATTCAGATCAGACAGCGGTTTGGCAATCGGGGGGGATGGACTTCTCTGCTCACATGAAATAGTTTGGTTAAACTTGACCGAAGTGTGCTTGTTCCCCCTTCCTTTACAGAGGTACCACTTATCTGGGCTTGGTGGATTTGACCACGATCAGCCACGTGTTGTCCCCCTGCTTGGAGCGGTCGATCCTCACGGCAGTCCCGTGAGATGTGAGAGAAGGCCATCACGCACTGTCGCAGTGGTCAGGGGAGTGGAAACTGCTGGGTCGATTGGCAGCTGCGTCCACGTGATACCTCTTGGCCTGCTCTGTCACATGATACCCCTACCGGTGGTGCTCAGCCCACGGGGTTCTCAACGAGGGTGAACCGCTTTGCATGCTCAAGGTCACGCGAGGTTCTTATATGTGCCGTTAACATGTGGAGGAAGGCCTTTGTTCTGGACTCAGGCTTGTACTGGACTTCTTGTCGCCGCGTATCGCGATGGATGCGCCCCTCACCGTTAGAGCGATCATAATGGCCGCTCGGGCCCATTGTATGCTTGGAGCAGCCGCCATATCACAGGCAACTGCCTAGATGCTGCCACTTTTCTAGAACACTTCTCCGAGGACCTAAGAGGTTTTTCATTGTGTCGTTGCGTCACGCGCCCGGGACACAGCGGCTGTCCTCTTTCAACTACCACCAGGTATGTCTTGTTCGCGGCACCCCATTACAGGCAGGCCGCACCATATCCTTGTGGTCCCAGTGTGACACCTCTCGCGACAGCCCGTCCTCTACACCACGGCTGTCGTACTCCAGTTCTTCAGTCCTCCTCCGTCAGGAGCCAGGCCAGCAGAACTTAATTGTAAGTGTCCATTTCGAGCCTGTGATGCATACGCCACAGAGCTACGCCTTTAGAGAATGGGCGGACACAAATGTTTGTTTGCTATGGTCCCCGTAAGAGCGGTCTTCCAGCTACAAAACAGACCCTCAGTCGGTGATATTATATGCCATCTTCCCTTCCCTTCGCCTCTAGGTTCAAGCTCACCTACGAGAGTGGGCGCCGCCAAGGCCTCTTGGCGGTTCCTCATGCGAACACGTTGCATGCTGCGGGAATGGTCCCAGCCCCTAACCTTTTCGGGTTCTATGGCCTAATTTGCTAGCCACTCAGCTCTTCAGTTCATTCTCGCCCGTAGCTATGCAAGCTCCCCTGGGGCAGAGATTTGAAAGTCTGGCGGCTTGGGCCATACTTGTACCCGCTTTCTTCGACCAGCCGATTCTTGAGAGAACGGCTCAGGTTCCGCATGTAACCATGGTTCCTTGAGGAACGGTGCTGTTCGGCAGGGCCATACTTACCGCATCTCGCGAGCTTGCGTCGCCCTAGAAGCTGACACGTTTTTCCCTCCCCTCACTTACTTTAAGCTTCCTGGTCGCTACGTCACCCCACCTGTGACGTCTCGCCCATCCCTTTGTGGGGACTGAGTACCACACACTTATTCAGAGCCGGTCACCTGAAGGCGTTCCAATAGCGTTCTCTCGATGCAAGCCTTGTTCACCGCCATCGCGGACCCATGGTTACATGCGTAACCTGAGACGTATTTTTCCCCCATGACTTTCATTGTATGGACAAAAACTGTTTTTTTGTTGTTTTTTTTTGGTTACGCATAAGAAAAAAAAGTAAAGTCTCATGTCAAGTTTACACTTCTATTTGCACTTGTACACATAAACACAAACAAACTAATTACTAAGAGTTGTTACATTTGGTCATTCAGTGCACACATCTTTAAACAGGGAGGGGATGAATCACACAAAAAGGGATCATCACAGTGTGATAATTGTAACGAATCAGCTCATGGGAAATATGAATAATTAACCATAACTAGTTATAATTAATTATGAATATTTAGCTCCGCTGTAGATATTTACTTGACCTCTCAGGGTCAACTGTCTTGTCAATTCTTAGAACGTTAATTTCCTGGTTAAGGAAATAACTTTCATACTGTCCAATGCCTACAAAAGCTTGTAGCATAATCTGCATGATTAAGTGACTCCAGTTATAAGCAAACAATGAACAACGTCAAGTGTGATATAAGTAAGACTTTATTAACTACATAAAATCTTAAACTAGTCTAACATACTACATAACCACACTGTCTACATCCTACATAAAACACATAACTGGTCTCATACACACACACATCCCCCCCCACACACCACAGTCAGTTTGGTATAGGAAAGGGTTAACGCTTAACTCAGTACAGAAAAGAGACATAAGGAATGAAATTTATGGAACCATTTGCATATTAAGCAGATCTACACCTGAGGGATACGTTAGATTCTTATTTCAAACACACCTTTGTAAAAAGGTGTAAATTATACTTAATGTATCAATTAATATGACTAAGTTTGATACTTGCACGTCTTGCCTGTTTGAAAGAGAGTCCTGATGCAATCTGAATGCTCAAGTTGATCTTGCTGAAGTTGGTTGATGGGAAAGAACCAGTTCTGAGTCAGAAAATCTTGAATTGAAATGGAAAGGACAAGGCCGAAGCCTGGCACAAGCTTAATGATGTTCTGGGAGCGTTTTTCTCACCACCTCTCAGAATCCCAACAAACCACCGACTGGGAGGGTCCCTGGAGCCGGGCCTTTAAGGTCGTAGAAGATCTCCGCCTTTCAAGATGGGTTTGTCCAATGAGCAAAATGGAATTTCCTAGCGGGAGGTGGCAATTGCTTGAGGGTTTTACGACCCTTTGTCTCTACGCATGGTAATTTGCAAATGGAACTTGAAATTATTAAGATTCTCAGGACACTAATATATTGCCTATGTACCAATATTAATATACAAACTTGTTTCGATCATAAGAAGGCGAATTCATAGATACTAAATATGGTAGGGTTATATATATGTAAGCTAACAGGAGTGTGTTTCGATTATAGACCTGCATCACAGTATCAATTTCAAGACAAAGACCATGGTAACAATAATTACCCACGACCTAAGATCATTGTGTGTTCTTCAAAGAAAGTTATCCTATTAATTAATTAGCAAAGAAAGTCCTTCCCTTGTGGATTTTCCTAATGGGCAAGGAAGCGATTTTCCTCACCTAAATTCCAGGAGGTCGTAAATGTATCGGGTTTCAGGGTTACCATGGAACCAGGGGCCTATTCGGCTTCCTGGGGTGTTACAGAGTATTTGTTAAATCTAGCTAACAAAATATGTATTGTGTGTTTGAGTGGTCCAGACGCTACATAATATTATGTATAATGTGATTGAAATGTCAAGGAGTATGGGAGCCATGAGTATGTAAGAGGGAGGCTGAAGGATAGAAAGGAGACAGGTTCTATCAGTAACCCAAAAATTTTCATTTTCACTGACATGAACCTGCCATGACCATAATTTATCCCCCATATGCTCCTAGATCATTCCTTGTTTAAAATTATTTTTATATTCAGTGACCTATACCTTAAAGTAAATAATCCTGGATTTGTGTGCAATTAGGCTAGTGACGTGCACAAATTATGTTATTCCAACCACGATGCTATTACTTGTTTTAGGATATCTAGTGCTACAGAGGTAACATACTTCCTGTAATGGACACAAAGCAACAAGAGAAGTATATTTGATCCTTACCCGTTTTGCTGAGATTGACTGCAGAGTCTGGGAACTGTGTGAAAAAATCTTGGATGGGTCCTCGTGAATACTGGGTGGCACATGGGAGCCAAGCTGGAACGGAGCAGGACCTGCACACACTTACGAAAGGCCATGCTGTCCTGCTGTGCAAGCATGTGTGCATGTTGGTCTTTGAATGAGGAGGCTCTGCATCTAATTTTAGAATGTTCTATGTTTCAAGGACAAAGCCACAAGCTCCATGGAGAAGGCCAATCTTGAGGTGGGCAAGGTTAAAAACATAGAGAGAGAAAAAGAGTGAGAGAGAAGCCTTGGTCTTAAAGGACATGAACAGCGTGCAGAAAAGAAACCAGCACAAGCAAATACATATTTTCTTTATCTATGTAGTGTACCTTAAAATTCAGTTTCTGATAGGTTTTTGTCATCTGATGGTCTCCTGTAATACTGGGTCATGGTGCACTCAGATGTTGATCAAGGGATCAGATCAGATCATGTGATTCAGATCAGATTAATTTATGGAACATGGAAGTCAGATCAAAAATCAAACTAAGGCTCTCTCGCCCCGATATAATCTCAGCAAAGTTCTTCTTCAGTCTTCATATTTGACTAAGTGAAGAGATGAATCAGAAGATTTCCACATCAAAGAAAATGTGTAATTTGTCATGGACCAGTAGCAGTTTGAATGTATTTAGCAACCTGCACAAAGTTTTCTGGAAAGCACCACCAGACCAAACTCCAAATCTTCTTTTTTGGCGTTGTGAAATTAGTTGTGGTTGACCTGTACAGGTTTTTAAATGGCCAGTGCTGATATCAAGCGAGTGTGTGATAGGTGGCTAATATAATCCATCTCAATGGCTGTCACAAAACCCCTGAAAAAATCTGCTACCTTGGATTATAAGCATTCACTTTTAAATAAACTATTAAACTAAACTATTATTACATTGAATTATATTATATTGTATTATTGTGTGTTTTTTTGTAATATTTAGTATTTTGACAATTATAATTACATTGTCAAAAATTCAAAGTTTTTTTCATTTGCCTTTTATCCTTACAGGGCTGGCTAGATGAATGAATGAATGAAACCTTCGTGCAAACATGAACTATTCACATAGTGATAAACAGTATACAATGTCACCAATATATGATACACACACGCACATACACAAAAAGCATGTGGATCAATTCAGACCATATACAACAACCAATAGCTGAAGTTCGTTACAGCTTATAATAATTATAATACATTTATTATTGAATTAATTTATCCAAAAGTATCCAAAACTCTTTTAGCAATTTTTACCTATCTTACCTACCATACCTTTGTTTATGTAATGTACCATTTGGATCTTTGTAAATAAATGGCTGCATCCATTAAATGTGGGGAAAGCAATTTTTAAAAAACGCTTTAGAAAACTGATTCAGGCCGACTAGCAAAACAAACTTGTAGCCAATCAGCAGTAAGGGGCGTGTCCCTATCGTGATGTTGGAGGGAGCGCTTTCAGTGCACAGGACGGACATTCGCGAGCCGAGCGACAGAAAGATAGAGATGGCAGATAAAAAACAAAAGAGGAAAATGTCTGTGGAACAAAAGAAGGCCTAAAGCAAGAAGTAGGACCCGTGTAAATGTGCTTTGTTTCTTCTCGATAGGTAAACAACTAAAGTCTGTCTAGTACACTGGACGCAACAAAGCGACCGTTGAAAATCATTTGAAATTTGTGTCAATACGTCATAAATAGAAAGCAGAAGCAGTTTTCTGTCAGGGATTTGTTGTGTAATGCTGCGCCGCATCCAGTGTAGACCATAGATATGTATATACAGTATATCTATGGTGTAGACAGCATCACTGATTATAATGAGTTCCATAGTATTTTATCGCGCCGCTCCACTCGCATCCGGTGTAGACATGGTGTAACATTGGTTTTGCTTTGCTTCATAGAACTAATCGTTGCCTGGGTTGTGTACGTATGTGTGGGGTGGAGCTATCAAAATAGGGGCAAGACCCTTTTGGGGTAGGGGCGTGTTTGTTTTAAGGATTTCATATGTCAACATTGGCTACCAGAAATTGCTTACCCCACCTTTAACAGCAAGCATAGGATGACAGCTTTCTTTGCTTCACTGTAAGAAACTGAAGATACATTCACATTCAGACTTTAATAGGGTTTCCAAGCAATCTTAAAACCATAAAACTCAATGAATGAAAATGACAATGAATGATATACTGCAATATTGATATGCATGCATACATGCTTTTCAGGATTCCGAGGTAACTTTTTTTCCCTTCACTTGGCAATGGCTGCCCACTGCTCCAGGTATGTGTTCACTGCTGTGTGTGTGCACTTTGGACGGGATAAATGCAGAGCACTAATTTCGAGTATGGGTCACCATACTTGGCCACATGTCACTTCACTTTCACTAAATTTCACTTCACTTCACTTTCACTTTCACTAAATTTCACTAATGGTTGCTAGTGAAGGTTTTTGGGATGGTGTTTTTTTTTTTAAGCCACATTTCACAATGCAATTTTTCTGCAGATCCAAAGTGGTTAATTTACTTTATTGTCCAGCCCAAACAAACAGGGATTAAAGCAAAAAAACTTCTGACTGAAACCTTTTTTCAAGTCAAATCATGTTTCTTTAACGACATTTTAAAACTTGAGACCAATTGCATTTTAAGGGAAGAAGATGTTTTAGAACAGCTTTTCTATTGCCATTTTGTGTAATTTCAAAGCAGTTTTTAATCTATGAAATACAATCCCTCAAAACCCAACAATTACAAAATTTACTACATCACGATCACCAGCTGGAGTGCCCTTGATAGCCACCAGAGGGCACTCCATCCCATACCTTTGCCACTCTATCCTGGACTGCATTTCCCATAACCCATTGCCTTGACTCATCATGCCTGATTATTTTCACCTGTTGCTCATTGCCTCTGCCTATTTAAGTCAGGTGTTTTCAGTAGTGATAGCAAAGTGAAGCGTTCTGAACCAGTGATGCTTTCATCACAATTGTATCGGAAAAAGGTTCATTACTCAAAGCTTTTTAAAATGGCGTGCCATCTATGGTCTAAATAATACACCTTCCCAACGTGTTATGTTTCCATTACAGTCAGTGGTTTTCACATCTGGTCTACAACGTATTTTTGTTGTGTAATATTTATATCACATAATGTTTATATGTCCCAAATCTTATTTATATCGACATAACGAGAGTTGTTTTCTCGTTATAACGACTTATTTTCTCGTTATATCGACATAACGAGAGTTGTTTTCTCGTTATAACGACTTATTTTCTCGTTATATCGACATAACGAGAGTTGTTTTCTCGTTATAACGACTTAATTTTCTCGTTATATATAAAAATAACGAGAGTTTTTTTCTCGTTATAACGACTTAATTTCCTCGTTATATCGACATAACGAGAGTTGTTTTCTCTTTATAACGACATATTTTCTCGTTATATCAACATAACGAAAGTTGTTTTCTCATTATAACGACTTAATTTCTCGTTATAACGACATAACGAGAGTTGCTTTCTCGTTATAACGACTTAATTTTCTCGTGATACTCGACATAAAAAGTTGTTCTCTATTTTACAAAACTGCGCCACAGGGCACTATTGACCGATATAACTGAGGGTGTTGTAGGCTATGCTAGTATGTCCGCTTTACGACGCGTTGTGGGATAGATATGAACGCCCTCGTTATCGCTATAATTTGTACAGTATTGTTCATTAGGCTACTGAATTTAATTCATTCATAAATGTTAAATACTTGAATCAATATTATTATTTTGTGTAGCCTATCGTTAAGCTCTTGCTAGATGCATGAGTTTTCACCAACGCATTCTGGTCATAAATAATGCTTATTAAACCAAGGTTTTGACTCACGATTCTGTTTGCACCTAATCTATTTGTGCTCTTTGAGGTACATTTACTGTTATTAATAAGCGGGGATCTGTTTATCTAAAAAAAACATTACGGACAGGCTTCAACGACTAGGCTATTTTAATGGCCTCTTTTTCCTATTATTAAGCTTTATTTTATCTTAAATGGTATATTGATAAAAATGGTGATTTATATGTAAGTGTATAGGCTATTTAATTCCGTGATGTTCTACACTTTGTGTTGTAATCTTTTGTGTTTCTACATTTCTTTGTGGGAAACCACCCAACCACACCACACAACACACCATATATACACTAGCTAGCACTGACGCCCTTTTTAAACAGAAGCTTGTACGCACCGATCAGTCACAGCATATAATTACTACTAAAAATTACAAATTATATATTTTCTTTCAAATAAAAGGAAAATTTAAAGTGAGTTGAGTCCAAGCAGCTCTAAAAGATTTTAGAATAGTTCTGCATCCTGAAGGCGCTCCGCCTGTGTTTGCGTTGTTGCTTTGACCATTTAAACATGCTAATTACACCAACACGTTTAGCGTACTGTCTCTGGAAATATCAATCGTGATTGATCAGCCTTTATTTTTTTATTGTAGACGTTATTACTAGGCGAAGTGAAATTTGCTGAAATATCCACGACATAGGCTACAGTAAGAGCGCGTGGTTTATCTGTCCATCAGGTTGAGTTTGTTACTATAACAACAGTGGATCAAACAATCATTGTAAAAAAAAAATAAAATAAATACTTATGTCGAGATAACGCGAAAATTAAGTCGTTATAACGAGAAAACAACTTTCATTATGTCAAGATCACGAGAAAATTAAGTCGTTATAACGAGAAAACAACTTTCGTTATGTCGATATAATGAGAAAATTAAGTCGTTATAACGAGAAAAAAACTCTAGTTATGTCGATATAACAAGAAAATAAAGTCGTTATAACAAGAAAACAACTCCCATTATGTCGAGATCACGAGAAAATTAATTCGTTATAACGAGAAACAACTCTCGTTATGTCGATATAACGAGAAAACTCTCGTTATGTCGTTATAACGAGAAATTAAGTCGTTATAATGAGAAAACTCTCGTTATGTCGATATAACGAAAAAATAAGTCGTTATAACGAGAAAACAAGAAGGAAAAAAAAATAATGCATGGCCGCTTAGAACTTCCATAGGCACTAGAATAAGTAAAATAAATAAAACATAAATTAAATCTATGATCAGTTTATGTTAACTCTGCCTCAGCCCTTAGACTGATATTTTATGGCCAAAGTTCATTTTTGAGGTCAATATATAAATTACGATTAAAAAAAACAATGCTAACACATTATAATGTAATATAATGTAAAGGAGACAGTGCTGAGGTTCGCTTTGTTTGAACCAGATACTGAAGCAGTCAGGTGGTTTTCAGGCGAATGAAGCTTCGGACGTCATAGATCACGTGCTTTTCTCAAACCGAATCAAGCTCCGATACAGTGCTTTAATGTGAAAAGTGTTGTTTTTTTTATACAAGCTTCGAAGCTTCGGTGTTGAATGTAACATCACTAGTTTTCAGTCACTCTTTGCGAAGTCTAGCATGCGTCACAGCTGCAGTTCTAAGTAGGGATACACTGAAATTAAAATTCGGGAGGGGGGGGGGGGGGGGGGGGGGGGGGGGGGGGCTAATTCCCTGTATGTACCCACCGCAACCGAAACTGATCAATGCTTTGTATAATTTCTTATTTTTAATAAAGTACTTTTTATGATACTGAATTTAACAAACATAGCCATAAAATAACCCACAGTTTATTGAAGTAACACCATAACATTGAACAGAAAATATGGTAATATTACATATCAATATATAATTTTTTTTATCCAAATATGTATATTCCTACAACGCTATTATTATGAGAGCATGTGAGCATAGCATCGCGGAGCAGATCAGTGAACGAGAGGGTACTTTATGTCATTTTACCGATGTTGCTCATGTTAAGCACATAGCGCTACTGCAACAGAACAAGTAACTACCTAGAAATTCCTGTCGGCACTATTTGAGCTAGTGATGGGGAATTAGTGATTTTTCTTCGCAAAATGAATTCACTGCTTCGAAGCGTCGCAACACCCACCTGTGTGACTAGTGTTGCTTTCGTCAACGAAGATTATGACTAAATATAGTCGTCAACGTACCTTTATCACATGACGAAAACGAGACGAGATGAGATGAAAATGCTGGTCATGTGACGATGACGGTAATTAAATGTATAATGCAATATCGTTGACTAATAAAAACGAGACTAAATGTGGTTTCCAAAATAATAACTATGCTAAAATGTCTCTTCATTTCCGTTGACCAAAACGAGACGTTAATGTTATAACGTTATTTCATCTCGTTTAGTCTCGTTATTATTATTATTTTGCAGTATTTTGTTTCCTGTGTCTCACTTCAGTGCATCAGGTCGCACTGCGCAGACGCAGCCGACGTCACTTCCAAGCCCCACTTGCGGCATTATTTAGATCAGTGTTTCCCAACCAGTCTGTCGAGAGCAGTGGTGCCATGTAAAAAATAATTTTTTAATATATTTTTAAATTGCTAAAATGTTAAAAAAGCATCTATTATATAATATCCATTTCGAGATGAGAATGTGACGTCATGGTACATAGGGCGGCGACGTAACCTGCACGCTGCCGCCATCTTGATTTTTGTTGCTGTCGAGCTCCGTTGATTTAGTTTTCGGGATGCCTGGGAACTGCTGTTGTGTGAAAAACTGACATAGCAGGTCACACGACCTTCGTGAAACAAAATCCACAATTGTATTCGGTTTTTCAAGTTTCCAACATGGAAAGGGCATGAAGGAGAGCGTGTTGCATTTCATTCCATGCTACATTTCCAATTTCCCTTTGTGTGCAGCAATTACCCATCTGCTTGGCATTCAGCCTAATCACATCTATATATATATATTAGTATTACCGTTATATTAATATATTTAACATTTTGTTACAATAATACAATAATAAGCATTAGAGCTGTAAAAAGTATAATAAAAGTGGAGTGTAACCTTGGCAAGTATGACTGAGCTCTCGCAGTTTACAGGTTTGTGGGTTTGTAAATCTTGCACCCAGCCGCAGCAGAATTGTTGAACTTCTAATGACTTAAAGCTTCTGAACTCTTACATTGTGTAGGCACTGATGCCATAAACCAGGCAATTGACGATGTCAGGGTATGTGAGAGGTGGTAGTGTTTCTGGGTTTTTTGTCCATTCTGTAACTTGCAGGTCGTACGGGTCGATATTATTAATGCCAAGCAGTTTCTCTAAATAACGCTGTTTAGCGGTGTTATTTAGTTTCTCCCGATATAACCCCTTTCCTTTCGCTTTCTCCTTCTCCATTTCTTCCCATAAAACTGCGCCTGATCGGGGGGCAGAAATTTTTATTAAATTAATCTGCTCTCTCTCGTCTGTTGCTATTTCTGCGGTCTCACTGCGAAGTAACCATGGTAACGGATAGCGTATCCTGCTAATATGGTGGCGCCTTAAAACATTGTGACGTAAATCCTCATTCTCGAGATGCACTGAGTTCCGGCTGCCGAAAATTAGTTCACCAAAAATTTGTTTCACTTTCACGTGGTGTGACGCTCCGCGTATTATCCCGCTCTATGCGTGTGCGCTCCGCNTTTTCAAAAAAGCATATATAATATCCATTTCCGAGAATGAGAATGTGACGTCATGGTACATAGGGCGGCGACGTAACCTGCACGCTGCCGCCATCTTGATTTTTGTTGCTGTCGAGCTCCGTTGATTTAGTTTTCGCGATGCCTGGGAACTGCTGTTGTGTGAAAAACTGCCATAGCAGGTCACACGACCTTCGTGAAACAAAATCCACAATTGTATTCGGTTTTTCAAGTTTCCAACATGGAAAAGGCATGAAGGAGAGCGTGTTGCATTTCATTCCATGCTACATTTCCAATTTCCCTTTGTGTGCAGCAATTACCCATCTGCTTGGCATTCAGCCTAATCACATCTATATATATATATAGTATTACCGTTATATTAATATATTTAACATTTTGATTTTACAATAATAAGCATTAGAACTGTAAAAAGTATAATAAAAGTGGAGTGCAACCTTGGCAAGTATGACTAAGCTCTCGCAGTTTACAGGTTTGTAAGTCTTGCACCCAGCCGCAGCAGAATTGTTGATAAGCTTCTAATGACTTAAAGCTTCTGAACTCTTGCATTGTGTAGGCACTGATGCCATAAACCAGGCAATTGACGATGTCAGGGTATGTGAGAGGTGGTAGTGTTTCTGGGGTTTTTGTCCATTCTGTAACTTGCAGGTCGTACGGGTCGATATTATTAATGCCAAGCAGTTTATCTAAATAACGCTGTTTAGCGGTGTTATTTAGTTTCTCCCGATATAAACCCTTTCCTTTCGCTTTCTCCTTCTCCATTTCTTCCCATAAAACTGCGCCGTATCGCAGAAATTTATTTATTAAATTAATCTGCTCTCTCTCTCTGTTGCTATTTCTTTCGGTCTCACTGTCGAAGTAACCATGGTAACGGAAAGCGTATCCTGCTAATATGGTGGCGCCTTAAAACATTGTGACGTAAATCCTCATTCTCGAGATGCACTGAGTTCCGGCTGCCGAAAATTAGTTCACCAAAAATTTGTTTCACTTTCACGTGGTGTGACGCTATCCCGCTCTATGCGTGTGCGCTCCACTCAGTCACTCACGGCCCATGTGAGTGCTCCACTCGTACACCGTTCAAATGAATCGGAACAGCAATGTCCGCTCAAAAATCGAGCTGACAGGAAACATCTTTGTAGTACAGTATTGTTTCTGTCTGCATGGTGTGGTATATGGGCAACTCTGCTAAAGCTGCTCTCTCATTCATTGAGCTGCTAACCGTTATTCTCACGTGTCCTCTGATAATAATAGCATTCTAGGATTAAACATTATTTGATAAGTTGGTAAAAAAAAAAAAAAAAAGCTCTTAATAGCCCTACTGTGTTTGAGACCCACCTGAAAAACTAAAAAGCTATTTATTTCATTTGTATCTTTTTTTCTGTTATATTTATCTATGCTTGTAATTTGCTTATTTGTTCTTATTTTATATTACTGCTTAGCCTCCTTGTCATTGTTTATTCATTCAGGGGGAAGTTTTAAATCAAGCTATCTCATACTACTGCAACAAAATTACCCAGCTGTAATTTGGACTGTAATCATCAAAACTCCACTGAGTGAGCAAAACTTTGTTTAATTACCATTCTAGGCCTAGTTTCTCACAAATGTTTACATATGTATAAAAGCCTACTTTAAAATCTGTCATATAAATTTGTCTTTTCATTAGAAATTAGCCTACCGATTGCCTCCATGGACAAAAATTTTTATAATATTAAAAATATCTGTATGACATTATATTCTGCAGTTCTTCCCTGTTGTACCGAATATTTATACTTTTCAAATTATCAAAGTTAGAAATTCAAATATTGTGACAAAATTAATTTTGTAGGGTGCCACAAATTTGTTAAAATATCCAAAGGGTGCCGCGAGTAAAGAAAGGTTGGGAAACACTGATTTAGAAGACGAAAACCAAACAAAGTTAAGTCTGACACAGAGAAAGGGAAGAGGTTCGTCTTTATTTAAATTTATGTGTGTGTACTTCTAACATATTTGGTTGGTAAAATAAATGTTTTAAATTCAAATCAGAGTGTCTTCCGTGTTTGGAATGGATGTATTCTTGAGTCTATAAGGTAACAATAATATAATAAGATAACCTTGTTTGAAATGGGTTTGGCTAAAAGAATGCTTTGGTTTTGTCTATTCTACTATGTACTTATTCTATATTGACTGGGTTAAATTGAATTGCATTTCTAAAAAGAGACTAAAATACAATTTTCATACAAATGTCATCAGTTTTCGTCAACTAAAACTAAACTAAATGTCTGGTAATTCTGCCTAAATGCTCAGACTTTTAGTTTGACTAAACTTGACCTAGACTAAAAGAGTATGAACGTGACTAAACTAATAAAAACTAAAATGACAGCTTCACATAAAGACTAGACTAAAACTAAAATTAAAATAGGCCGCCAAAAACAACACTAGTGGTGACGCCTGCTGGTCCAAACTGTGTAAATTCAACAATAACTGTCAAAAGAAAACATGCATAGAAACAGCTTTTACAAACCCAATGCAAATGCTTTATTGAAAGTATAATATATTGAATGCAATTAAAATACCATTAAATATGAAGTGTCTGTATAATATGTGTTTTTAAAATAATTATTATTAATTTGCAGGGCTTGTTTTGTTTGTTTTGTTTGTTTTATGGAGAGCTTGTCTAAACAGGCCAGTAAGTGTCTAGTAACTAAAAGTCATTATTTTAATTATACAAATGTCTTGTTAAAATACAGGCGCGGCTCGTCTTGGGCTACATGGGCCAAAATATTAATCCAAAACATAGACCTCTATATAAACTGAAAAAATAATAAATTGTAAATGTGTTCAGTATTCTGCAACTAATATTTTTCGGATTTTCTAAACTATTTTAAGTCGTAAAGTAAGCAGTATATATTAAAATCCCGCGCATGGCTTTAGCAGGCATGTATGATACTAAGCGGATAGATGGTGCCTGAGACCTCCCGAGCTCAACAGCGCCCCACAATTTTGCAACGTAAATCTGTGGTGAAAAGGGAAACTGCAGCGCGCTCTAATTGAGAGCCATTGGGGCAGATTTGAGACGATTTTTCACGTTACCTTACGTGAACCTCGCTCCACCAAGACGATATCAATCCTCTTCAGCTATGTGTCTGCATCAGGTCAGTAACTATTTGCTATGTCGTTTTTTTTTTTCTATGTGGATAAATTAACAAAGTATACTAAGGCATACGTTAAAATCCTTGTAGTTTAATGTGCTGCACATGAATAGCCCTTTATATGTTCTGTTGGTGTTTGTTTTGTTTATTCTGAGAATAGTACGGTGACCGAGAGGTGCAGAACAAATCACAATTCTGAAAACAAAATAACAAATTACAAATGCAAATGCAAGTCTACAAAACAAAATAACAATTCCGAAAGCACAACAACAATTCAAAAAACAATATAAGTCAGAAAACACAATGACAAATCAGACAAACCGGAAAAGGTCGGTATAGTTTGAGACAGCGCCATTGGTTTGGGAATGGCGCACCGCTGACTTGACGAGACATCTGTCAATCAACGTATACAGGGGCAATTCATACAATATATTTAAACTGAGCTACTTTAATACCATCTCCGAACTTTCTACCAGGACTCTGCTGTTCTTCGGCTGGTTCTTCCTGTATTGTATACGTTGATTGACAGATGTCTCCTCCAGTCAGCGATGAGTAACGTTAATCCCAAACCAGTGGCCCTTTCTCAAACTATACCTACCTTTTCCGGTTTGTCTGAATTGTCGTTGTGTTTTCTGACTTGTTAATTTGTTTTCTGATTTGTCGTTGTGTTTTCTGACTTGTTATTTTGTTTTCGAATTTGTCATTGTTTTTTCTGACCTGTTATAGGTTTCTTAATTGTTGTTGTGTTTTCAGAATTGTGAATTGTTCAGCACTTCTCGGCCACCGTAGAATAGACATATGATCTTCTTTCCTCACCCGAATTGCTCCACAACTTGTAACATTCTAAATCAACATTTGGAGGTGATAAATACTAAGGCAATTATTATACAGCATTTTATGCATGTAACATTACTTCGAGCCTGTCAATCAACATTAGCGCGCCACCCACAGGATAACGCAAGGACATCTCTGCCAAAATTTTGTCCCCATGTGTTCAGAGATTAGAATATAAAGCTTACAAAATGTTTTTCATATATTAGCGCTACGACCCAGAATCTGCCCCACCTAAATTTACGGTCAGGAGCCGCTACTGTTCAGGTAGAAGCCATAGTCGCCAGTTCAATGGTTTGTCGCTGAGGGGTGGTGATCTCAGTGAACTCGCATGATTCACGGGTTCACAGAGATCACCCCCCCCCCTGGAAATGGTTCAGGGGGGGGACGGGTTAATTTACTGAAATCACGTGATTCTGGCAGTTTGATACACACTCCGAACCACTGTTTTGAAACAAATGATCCACAAAGGTTTCGAAGCTTCATGAAGCAGTGCTCTGAAAGCATGCATCACTAATTTGTGTGGACTTTGCTTTTCCAGTGAGCATGAGCGGTATACGAGTGGAGCGTTCATATGGGCCATGAGCAACTCAACGGAACACACATTCATAAAGCAGAATATTGAGCAGATAGTCACACCGCGCAGTGAAGACGGCTAGAACACTGTTGCTGCTCTATATATTTTCGGCTGTTTTTCCTCTTTCGCTGATCATTTTTGGTGGCTATAATTTTGGTGCATCCCTAGTTCTAAGCCTTTTATCCTGATTCTCTGGTGTCTTGTTTTCCTGGTTCTTAATATTCTTCCTGTTTATCTGGATTACTCTGTTAGCCTCAGCCCTGAACTCTGTCACTGTTTTGGATTGCTTAGCGTGTCTGACCCCATGCCTTTTTCGACTATGATTGTGAATTACCTTTTAATAAACTACTGCACTTGGATCCTCAGCCTTTGTGTCCCCGTGCTGTTTTATAACAGAAGACTTCGCCACTATGAATCCAGCAGTTGAGTTAGTCCACTTGCGCCAAGGTAATCATACCCTAGAGGAGTATGTTCAGATTTTCTTGGACACTGCTAATGTGTCTGATCTGTCGGATTATGCTCTAATTGACTTTCTGTTACGGGCTTAACATTCTGCTCAAGGACAAGCTAATCCGTGATGCTCCTCGAGGCTCGTTCAGTGAGTTTCTGGACTATGCTTTAATGCTGAGTGGTTCCGCTTTCACAGTAGGGGAGGTCAAGGCGGATGCTACCCGCGTAACCATTTATGGGGGTGGGGGGGGGGGGGGGGGCATGTCTCCAGCATGCCCTACCACTGAGGTCGCAAGCACCAGTTGTGTAGTAGATACCTGCACTCCTGCGGAACTAACCTGCAAGACCCACGGGACCAGAGCACATAGCTGCTTGGTTTCTTGTGTAGTGCTGAATTTGTGTGCTCACGATTCCTCTCCTCTTGCCACCAGCCCAGACCCTCTCCACAAGATGGCCGGCAGTCCAGAACCTCTCCACAAGACTTCTGCTAGTCTAGAGCAGGGATGGCCAACTTTGGACCTGGAGGGCCACTGTCCTGCAGAATTTAGCGCCAACCCTTATCAAACACACCTGAACAAGCTAATCACGGTCATCAAGATCACTAGAAAGCTACAGGCAGGTAAGTTTGATTAGGATTGGAGCTAAACTCTGCAGGACAGTGGCCCTCCAGGACCGAAGTCTTGATCCATCATGGTCGCCACACCAGTATTCCCGGCCATCATGAACATTGCACTTGAAGCTAGTAAGTCAGTGCCCAGGCAACCAAGACAGATGTCCAGTGTGGCAGACCCACGGCTGATGTCAGTGTGAGCGGCGGGGATCCCGGTGGTCTCAGTGCTCTCAAGCCTGGCAGTCCCAACCTCTGCTGCCCTTCCAGTAATGGCGGTTGCCATTTTGTCTGTCTGGGCTATACACACTTCTGAGGCAGCGGATGCTGAGCCATCTTGGTGGTCCCCTGAGCCATCAGCTCTGCTGAAGTGGTCCTTGGCTCCATCAGCTCCACCCTGGTGGTCATCTGCTCCACCTTGGGGATCTTCGGTCCCATCTGCTCTGCTGTGGTTGTCTTCAGCTCCACCCTGGTGGTCTTCTGCTCCACCTTGGTGGTCTTCTACTGAAATGAAATAGAAATAACGTTTTACTTAAATTTCATTTAGTTTAACTTTATGTATTAAAATAACTAAATGTCAGAATCAGCAGGAAGGGACCCAAATGCAGAGTGAGTGAATCAAAGATTAATTGAAAACACACAAGTTTCCAAAGTATAGGGGTAAACAATCCTGAGGCAGCTCCAACCAGCAGGAAGATAACTATACCCCAAGAGATAGACAGTCTGCAGAACAGTCTCAGATGTTGGCCAAATCGGACAGAAGGATGGGGAGAAGACCAAAGCAAAGAACAGCAGAGCGTGCAATCAGAGTGAAGGGACACAAAGCAGGCGAGTATCAGAGATTAAGTTCTCAGCACCAGGCTTGGTTGACAGACCACCTTGGGGAACCAACAGGCAGGGAGTCTTAGGCTGGAAGAGCAGTAGTGAAGGGAACACACAGCAAAAACACACAACAGGACCAAACAAGACACAACTCAACACCACAAACCAACACTACTCAGCACAACACAAGGAGAAACAGCATGATGTAATAAAAGGGAAAAAATATTAACAAATTAAAAAAAGTAAACGTAAATCTAAGCACTCAAAAAAAAATGAAGGAAATATCTTTAAGTTTAGACTAATAACTAAAGTATCAAATCCAAGCAATAACGAGAATACAAGACTAGAAACAAGACTGATGAACAACTAAAGAAAATATTACATGTAAACATAAGTAAGATAACTGAAGACAAAAACAAAAAACAAAGGAGAGAACTCAAGAGCAAAAACCACAGCAAGGATACACAATCACAGTAAGTAACAGAGCAAGACTGGAATATAGAGCAGCAAGCCAGTAACTGTCTCTATATGGCACAAGACAAACCAGCAGGCACAAGAGGAAAAATCAGCACAATATAAAGGGCTGAAAGTACACAGGTGAGCACAATTAGAGAAACGATAACAAGACATGGGATAAACAAGAGGGTGTGACCAAGAAGGTGGGACAAAATGAATACATGGCAGACACAAACAAAGACAAAGCAATGTGTTCAGGCGCAAGACAAAAAAAGAAAAATACACAACAAAATTACTAAAACATTAACAAATGAAAATATGAAAAACAGACATATAAAAGTAAAAATGGATTCAAAATATTAATAAAAACTATAAAAGTATCTCAAAGATACTATAATAACACTGGCCTCAGATCCATTATCATCACACTCAAGAAGTGTTCTGTGTCATATCTGCACATTTACAATACTGCAACTTACTTATTTTTAGCATTCCTGGTAAACTGTATTACTTAATTTTTTTTTATTAAAATCTATCTATTAGGGCTGCACGATTAGTCAAATGCGATTGTCATGTGCATCTCGTTAGTAAAGCCGGTTCTGTGATCAGTAGTAAATCTCCATCACGTGCTTTCAGATGGAGCAGCATTTAATACACAGAGCCGTTGTTCACTGACAAGCTATGCAAAATTGTGTTCATAATCGCAGACGATTTAATCGTGCGATTATGAAATCGTTCTGCAATTATGAAAGCTGTCAGTGAACTAGGCTCTGTGTAGTAAATACTGCTCCATCTGAAAGCATGTGAAAATACCACATTCAATAACATGTTTTTATTCCAAACTCACTTCATAATGTAAGTCGAGTGATTGTAATAAATTCAGACGATGTGAGATAATGTGGCTTCTTACGCAGAATAAGGCACACAACATATTTCATAGTATTCTAAGCAGTGATAAAGGCTATGTCAATTAGCATTGCATTATAAATATACTTTTAGTATCATAAATTATAGTAAGAAGAACTCAGATAAACCGTATATTGCTGTAGTCATGTGTTTTATTAGTCACGTTGAATCAATGAAAGCAGTTAAATCTTCTGTTTATTCAGCAACCGCTATAGGGATTTCCTCGATTTCTTCTGCGGGTGTATTTGGACTTTCGGATGGTGATTTACTACTGATCACAGAACCGTGCTTCCCTGACAAGATGCGCATGACAATTGCAGCTTTTGCCAAATCGCAACTGCGATTTAATTTCAATTAATTGTGTCTTAGTATCTATCATTCTTATTATTTATCATTATTTAGCATTTATAAATACTAATAGTAACACTCTCAAAACACTCTCTCAAACATATTAAAATCTATAACAACATTAAGGAATATTCTGGAACTGATAGGTGCCATTTTACTTGAACTGTCAAAATGTTTTCCCTAATCACTGAGCTCTGACTAGAACCTGATGTGAAATGTGCATGGGATTAATGTGCTTCTGATTGGTGTACTGATTGCTTTCACTGACTGAAAGATTGTAAAGATGCCTGAACTCACGCAAAAGGTTCATAGCCAGCTGGTTCTCTGTGAATAAAATAAATCTTTGCATGCTCTCGTGAAATACAGAACTTTATCAGGGGTCTCGTAGGAATAATTACAGTTTCACTCCATCCTCTTCAAAACCCTAAAAACACTCACTCTCTTATAATATTTATAGCTTTCAAAGCAAAAACCTTGACACTGAGAGAAAGATAAGGGGCTAGGAACTAACACTGGATGTTCAATAAAAACCTTTATATCTATGATTTTACTGCACATGCAGCTAACACCTTTAAATGTGAAGGTGGAAGATCGTTTGCAATTAGACTTTGTGGGAGACATACTTACAAAAACACTTTATGTTTTGTATCTGTCAGCTCCAAAGGCTTTGTGAAGGTCAACAGGAAGAATTTTAACCTTCAGCTGATAACAGTGTCCATTAACGTGCCTTGATGGCCTTGAGAAACTCGAGGGCTGTTCTTTAACCAAACATCCATCACTGGATGCAAGTAACTGCTCCAAACCTAAAAGCCAGTTAAATACTCCATAACCACAGGCCTTGGCATCAACAATTGAACTTTTTTGGGGGGGGTTTTCGACAGGACAATAAAAATGTACACTACAAACAAAGAAAAGGCATCATAAATAGCAGAATGAAAACAAGTCACATGCTGATTTTCATGACAACAGAACGTTTTATGGTGACTCTGATGCCATTTGCTTTTAGTCTTTTGTCTGAATTGCTTCCCTTGTAATGGTCACTGCACAGGATCTCTTTATTTACAGAATATTTCCAAAGTCTTACTTCACTTGAATGAAGGCTCGAGGGATTATCCAGACAGCTTTGCAATAATGTGTGGAAGTTATGAATCAGAACAGAAATATATCAAGATTGTATTCAGTATAATAACTCAAAGAGTATTCCTATATAGTTAAGTATACAGGTGCATCTCAATAAATTAGAATGTTGTGGAAAAGTTCATTTATTTCAGTAATTCAACTCAAATTGTGAAACTCGTGTATTTAATAAATTCAGTGCACACAGACTGAACTAGTTTAAGTCTTTGGTTCTTTTAATTGTGATGATTTTGGCTCACATTTAACAAAAACCCTCAACAAATTAGAATATGGTGACATGCCAATCAGCTAATCAACTACAAACATTCATTGCCAAAGAAGCTGGCTGTTCACAGAGTGCTGTGTCCAAGCATGTTAACAGAAAGTTGAGTGGAAGGAAAAAGTGTGGAATAAAAAGATGCAAAACCAACCGAGAGAACCGCCTTATGAGGATTTTCAAGCAAATTTGATTCAAGAATTTGAGTGAACTTCACGAAGAATGGACTGAGGCTGGGGTCAAGGCATCAAGAGCCACCACGCACAGATGTGTCAAGGAACTTGGGTACAGTTGTCGTATTCCTCTTGTTAAGCCACTCCTGAACCAGACAACGTCAGAGGCGTCTTACCTGGGCTAAGGAGAAGAAGAACTGGACTGTTGTCCAGTTTTGTTGTCCAAAGTCCTCTTTTCAGATGAAAAAAATTAGCAAGTTTTGTATTTCATTTGGAAAACAAGGTCTTAGAGTCTGGAGGAAGGGTTGAGAAGCTCATAGCCCAAGTTGCTTGTAGTCCAGTGTTAAGTTTCCACAGTCTTTGATTTGGGGTGCAATGTCATTTGCTGGTGTTCGTCCATTGTGTTTTTTGAAAACCAATGTTACTGCACCCGTTTACCAAGAAATTTTGGAGCACTTCATGCTTCCTTCTGCTGACCAACTTTTTGAAGATGCTGATTTCATTTTCCAGCAGGATTTGGCACCTGCCCACACTGCCAAAAGCACCAAAAGTTTGGTTAAATACCATGGTGTTGGTGTGCTTGACTGGCCAGCAAACTCACCATACCTGAACCCCATAGAGAATCTATGGGGTACTGTCAAGAGGAAAATGAGAAACAAGAGACCAAAAAAATGCAGATGAGCTGAAGGCCGCTATCAAAGAAACCTGGGCTTCCGTATGGTATTCACCTCAGCAGTGCCACAAACTGATTCCCTCCATGCCACGCCGAATTGAGGCAGTATTAAAGCAAAAGGAGCCCCTACCAAATACTGAGTACATGTACAGTAAATGAACATAATTTCCAGAAAGCCAACAATGCCTAAACATTTTTTTTTTATTGGTCTTATGAAGTATTCTAATGTGTTGCGATTGGTGTGTTTTTGTTAAATGTGAGCCAAATCAGCACAATTAAAAGAACCAAAGACTTAACTAAGCTTCAGTATGTGTGTATTGAATTTATTTAATACACGAGTTTCACAATTTGAGTTGAATTACTGAAATAAATTAACTTTTCCACGACATTCTAATTTATTGAGATGCACCTGTATTAACTATATAGGAAAGAAAGAAATATTAAATACAACACTTACGATTTCCAGTTCCAGTGCCAATTTACCTGTATTCACCCAGTTATAATCATTAGTGATCCATTACCATAACAGTGATACCATTTTTTTTTTACAGTCAAGGTAATGTTGCAACAATATTGCAATATTTCTCACTCATATACTGCTATATGCTAATAACGTTATTGTGCTGAAGCTGAAAATGTATTTAATTAATATTTTACACCATTGCAATTTTTTATAAACAGAACTAGTTTAAATCAATAGATTCATCCAATATAAGGAACATTTTAGATTTAGAGCATTTAATGCAGAAAAGTAATTTTGACTTTTTTTAAAAATAGTTTTATGCATATAACAAATAGTTGAAACGACACTGAACAACACTACTGAAGAGTTTCCAAGATCATTTCTAGAGATCGACCGATATATCGATTTAATGATATTTTTCCCGATATTTAATCACCGATAAATGCCGCCATCGTGTGGATGTTTTGAGAATTCACCATAGCAGCGCGTCTGAGGGGAAACAAGACAACAACAACAACGGCGTGCACAGGTACTTGATTTACTGTAGTTAGTCAACTTTATTTAACATAACAGCCATTAATGCACAAATTAGGCTAGAAGAAAGAGAGACGAACTCACGGAGTCACGTAAAATAATCCGTCAAGTTCTGTCCCAATAAAGACGTAACTTTGCGTGAATTAAATAATATGCAGCCATGAATGGGCGCGGGTTGGAAATAAAAGTGCTAAATTTAATTAGCTCTTTGTTGTCTATATGCTCATCGTCTCATGAAGTCTGAGTCACGTAGGCTAAGATAATCCGTTCCTCTCCCAATAAAGACGTAACTTTGCATTAATTAAATAACACAGCCATGAATGAGCGCATGTTGTAAATAAAAACGCTAAATTTAAGTTTCTGTCTGTTGTCTATGCTCATCATATCGTGAAGTAGTGCTGTGTTCAAAATATCGATACGACGATGTATCGTCACAGAGATTTGACGATACGAGTATCGATCGATATTGTGGCACGTGTGCAGCAATGGACCACGCTTAATTTGTTTAAAATTTCACAACATTTAAAATTGAGTAGAAAAGTGCGAGGTTTCTAAAAAAAAAGAATGAATAGAGAAATTTCGGGTTTAATCTGGCCGCAGAGGAACACAACTGGGTTGCCTGATATAAAGAGACGTAATCCCCGAAACAGATCTTCACACTTGCGCAATACGGAAATATCTGCTAAGTGTGCTACTTATCTTTGTCAACCTGGCAACCCTGTGCTCACGTACTCTCTCTCCACTGTGGATAAACGCGCTTGTTTTCTGAAAACACTGCTTAGCTTGCAGTTTACCGATCTCCACTTCAATATTCTGTTCTCATAAAATTGTAATTCATCGAGTGTTCATTTATATGAGAGAGAGAGAGAGACTGTGTATGTATGAATTACCACCGTTTTGCCGCGTTTCTCTATTAACAGTAAAGCTGTGGCTTTAATTCCTTTACAAACAATGATGTTACCAGCTACTTGTTGAAAAAGATAATGTAGCTTTTGAGCAATTAAGCTATTTAGTTGATAAAACTGCGGGGCAGTCGCTCTGAACTCGTGTATCTTCGGAAGCGGAACTGCGCAGAATGTCCTGCCGCGCGCACCTAATGCCGAGTTCACACTGCACGATATTAGCCCAATTTTTCACTCGCCGACAGGTTCTGCGAAATCGCCAACAAATGCCCGAAATCGGAGGCAAATCGGTGCCTGTCGTCATCACACAAGCGAGTGACAATCACACAGTGTGAATTTTCAAAGACCCGATCTGAGGGAATCACCTACGCGTCGCCGACCGCCATATTTGGCATGCTAAATATCTGGAGCTGTCGACGATTAACAATCACGCAGTGTGCAATGATTTCTGACTGAAAACTACATAGCCGATGACCTACAGCCAATGAGAGACCAAGATACAGGGCAGAGGGAAGTTTGGGGAGGAGTTATAGACCAGAATATCAGTATTTTAATAGATATATGAACAATTATATCATACAGAAACAAGCACAAACATTTGTTTGACCAGCCACAACATCAGCATAACATTACTGCTAAATTATTTACCTCCAACTCTCTTTGCAGAACACCCAATCCCTGTTCCCTGCATCTCCCTCCTGCATAATCTGTTTCTCTTTTTCTCCTTGTAGCTGGAAATCAGCTCACAGACAATTTGCGGGCTATATATATTTTTTTTAATAATTACAGTCTTGCTAGCGAGAACTCCGGTCTGACGCACGCGGGTTCTCGTGTTATTTCCTTATCACTTCTCGCGTGTGTTTTGTTGTGAAACGTAGTTTGCGGACCAGACAATGCTGTCGGCGATTCTTCCTATTGTGAAATCATGCAATGTGAAACCCCCCGTCGCCGATCCATCGTGCAATGTGAACAAAGCAGCAACTGAATGCTACCCCAGATGCTACCCGATAGTCAACGGCCGTGTAAAACCACGTGAGCCGCGAGTTTAAAATTGTGCAGTGTGAACTCGGCATAAGCGAACTTGCAGGCGCATCGAGTAAATCAGCCATGTGTGCGTTAGATACAGTGAAGACAGCGCGTTTGTTTAGAACTCTTCTAATTTTTTTTTTAATCTTAGAGAGTGTGTTAATTTGTGCAATGGTAACCTACCAGCAATGTAAATTATTTTATAAATTTATTAGAATGAGTACATTATTATTTATGGGCTTAAAAAGATGCAAACAATCAGAATATTGTACTTGGTGGGGAGTGCACAATGTAAACATAAACATATTACCTATATTGTACTGTGGTACATTTATGGAGGCCCTTCATAATGTAGAGGTCAACTGCCTGCTCTGCCAATTGTTAGAAATGGCACTATAGTAAGCAGTGTTTAATAAACTGCTGTTTTTCTAAATTCTGCTGAGGTTAAATTCAGTGCAGTCATGTACCGTGATACGTATCGTATCGTGACATTGTTAATCGTGATAACTATCGTCTCGGACTTTGCTGGTGATACACAGCCCTATCGTGAAGCCGCTTTCATATTGCTGTTCACTCAGCAGGTTGATGCTCAGGAAATGCTCCAGCACGGCCAGCGCATGTAACTTTTAACAAGATTCACTTGTTTAAAACACCCTAAATTGTATTAAAATATACTATATATCCATTATTTAGCTAATAAACATCTAAATAGATACAACTACGGTGGCCGGGAAGTGCAAAACAAATCACAATTCTGAAAACAAAATAACAAATTACAAACGCAAATGCAAATCTAAAAAACAAAATAACAATTCAGAAAACACAACAACAATTCCGAAAACATTATAACAAGTAAGAAAACACAATGACAAATCTGAAAACAAAATAAGTCAGAAAACACAACGACAAATCCAAGTATAGGTCTCTGTGGACCAAAAAGGGGGCGTTTCTTAAACGTTCAATGTAATTTTCATCTCATCTAAATTATAATGCCTGAATACTGTCTGATAAAGTAGCGTTTATGAATGCTGCGCAGCTTTTGTGTACAGCTGTTATGAGGGAAACTGTTCCAAAAGCGCCTCCTTCTGGCAGAGAATCATTTTGCATGTTCAATAAGGCCGTTTTCTACTTTTGAACTGTCTTAATGCTGTTGGATATAACTCAATTAGTTACATTTTCCTAATAAAAAGACTGTTCAACTCTTAATGTTTTGTATTTATATTCTCCCCTTTAAATTCTCTCCACCCCACATAAAAAATCCTAATTTAACACACCTCTGCCTGTTTTTTTTTTTGCATTCCCATTTGCTCAAATAGCAAAAGAAAAACCCACAATAGTATTTTCACGACTTATAAAAAGAAGGAAAAAATGAGAGAGATACTGATAACGGCAGTCAGAAGAGAGAACTATGTAAAATTTACGTCACTCCCAGACGCTGTATTATGCCCGGTTCAGACTACACGATTTTAGCCCGATTTTACCACGACTTGCTTGACGTTTGGTGTCGTGGGTATTCGTAAACGACAATGGGTGTCGGGACGCAAGATTCCATCGTTTCAGCTCGTGTAGTGTGTCATAGTGGACAACAACCGATTCCGCGTCTGCGATGCTTCACGACAGAAATACTAGCCTGTTTAATTTTTTTTCCGTCGTCCACGACGAGTTCTGTCACATTGGTGACGTTGACCAATAGCAGCACAGAAGCTCTTTCATACACAGGTTTCAAACATGGCGAACTGAAAGAGAGATGATGGTGCTGCTTGGTGGAATTATGAGATGGAGGAAAGGTTGGTTGAGCTGTGGCAACAGTACTCCTGCCTTTATGATGTGTCATCGAGGAACTACCACGACAGAACAAGAAAGAAAAATGCTGGCGAACTATAACAGAAGCGCTACAGCAACGTTTACACTCTTGTTTTCGGAAGTCAATCGCTAGATCTGCCTTCTCGATGACATCACGCGCATCGTTAAAGACGGCACGCGTTGAATGGTCGGGAAGCAACATGTAGTCTGACATGTTTCTTGTCCACGACACGACAAGATTTTAGGAGTCAAAATTGTGTAATCTGACACAGTGACTATCGTGACCGACAAAAATATTGTGTAGTCAGAACCCGGCATTAGAAACACCCTCGCAATAGCGTAACATGGCTAGTTTTTTGTATTCTGATTCACAGGTTATCATAATACCGATTACAGTGTTTAATGTATGCATCGTTTTTTTCATAGTAAGGGCAATTCATACAATACATTTAAACTGAGCTACTTTAATACCATCTCCGAACTTTCTGGAGAACCGCTAGTCCTGCCTGTTCTTCCTGTAGTCCACTTGATTGACAGATGTCTCGTCAGTCAGCGGTAATATCTATGCTCAAACCAATGGCTCCTGTCTCACAACTAAGGCCTGCTGCTACCGGTATTCTGAATTTGTCATGTGTTTTCTGACGTGTCTTTGTTGTTTTCGTATTTGTCGGTGTTTTTTTTCACTTGTTATAATTGTTGGTGTGTTTTCTGAATTGTTATTTTGTTTTTTAGATTTGCATTTGCGTTTGTAATTTGTTATTTTGTTTTCAGAATTGTGATTTGTTTTGCACTTCTCGGCCAACTCTATGGAAATGTATTATTTATTATTTCCACAAGCGATCGCAGTTTGAGTATAGTTCTGTGTAAATGCATAGATAAACTGCGCTGCCAGCAGGCATTTCATAATCTAGAACGACAAAAACATCATTAGTAATTCAGATATAACATGCCAGTTGAGAAATGCAAAAAATACGATGTTTTGTTTGTTATATTCAAATATTCCAGAGAATATTATTCATTGAATTAACATTATCCAGTGAACTATTCTTGACTCTGTAGCTATTAAACAGCTTATAAACCTACTAAAACTGTAGTTTAAAATGAAGTTGATATGACTCCTGTCCTTTATTTATTTTCTCCATTTGGAAACATTAGACCTTCTACATTTATTTGGCTTATTGTTAATATTAGTGTTGCTGCTAATGCTTTAAATAAAATGTTTTTTTCATTGTAATATGAAGATTAAATTTAACATAAGACTGCTAATTTTCAACACTTTTTTTAAGATGACTGGAAGGAGGAAAAACCAAAGTGAAGTATGTTCTTACTTCACCCAGTCATTTATTTACTTTATAACAGGAAATAAATATCGGTTCTGCATATCGGTTATCGGGCATAGCCTTATAAATGCATTCGCAAATATATATGTGGTAATCGTATCGGTTATAAATATCATATTGTCAAAAGAAAAAAAAAAAAAAACAAAAAAAAAAAAAAAGAGAAGATCACTCATCATTTCCATATTTTTTTGTTTAAAATGTGCCACTAACATTTGTCATCATGACACTTTTTTTGAACAATGTGTTGTTACAAATGTGTTTACCTCTCCTCTTTGGAAATAGCAGGTTCCCTGAGGTTGGTCATGATCTGGTAAGAGAGATGTTTTTCAAAAGATTAAGTTATTTAGGTTATTAGCATGCTATTGTTGTTTTGTTTTCGGAAGTGCACATAGTCTAATCCATCCTATGGCCTGTGCCTGCTAAAATAACAGATCAAAGGACACAGACATTTTTTTGCATACATGCTGTTGCTGCACCCTTATCAATCATTTGAGGTAAGGACACCACTGAAAGAAAGAATGCATATAGATAAATAGTAATGAGGAACTGCATGTTCTTTGCTATTTCCTGTCATTAATTTTGAGGTTTTGAGCTCATCTTATTTAATGTATGCAACACATTTGTAAAATCAAAAGCGAGGTAAAAAAAAAATTTAAAAAACTTTGAATTACAATATTTGAAGTTGTGTTCATATGTAACGATGTACATTAGGTAAAGACCCACTACGTCTGAGAAATACACAATTAATGGCATCCTACTTTAGGATAATGAATTGTATATTTCTTTACACTTCTGAATGAGCTTCAGTGTAAATGTATTCCGTTACATAGTATAGTGTCATTCATCTGCTTTTCTGGGGGTACAGAAGCGTCATGCTAAACAACTAAACAACAAGTATTTAATTACTGTACCGTTAGACATGAGAGTGAGTGTCTAAATGGGACAGGGAGGACTCAGATCAGAGTCTCAAGGGCTGAACTAATGACACATACATTAATTTTCATGTTCTGCATGTTTGAAAATTGTTTCTTACCTTGTATTAGAATCCAATCAAAGCAGGAAAAATGTATATGTTTCGAGTTCCACAGATCAATACATCCAGAAGTTTACATACAGTACATGCTACATGAACAAATCTAAAAAATATCGCCCTCTTCTGTCAAGTGAAGGCGTATACATGCTTGGGCCTCATATTATGGTAATAAACATATTATGGTAATGTTTGGAAACATACTGGCATACTGTGCTTACTGCATATTTTACACCAAATATGATTAATTATTTCATAAAACGTTGCCGTGAGAGATTTTTGTAATTAATAACATTTATTACAAATTAAATTATTATTAATTATAAATTATTAACATGGTGTTTGCACATGGGTCACGTGCTGTGGCGCGAAACGGCAGCTTGGGACAGGAAGTGATTTTTCTGTATAGGAATTGCTAGCAGAAACTCAAAATTCCTATGTTTAGCGTTGTTTATGGATGCTCAAATCGGCCAAACCGAGAAACCACAAGGAGCTTCTATCGTGTACAGAAATGTTGTTGTTCATAAGGGGGGAAAAGGCAAGAAATTTACTGAAAAACGCAAGAAAATGTGACTTGTAAACCTGCTTCGACGGTAAGGAGGTGCCGACTTGGATCAACATTATGAAGCTGCAGGCCCGGAAGCCCAACTGCACACTCAGACCTGCACGCTCAGACCTATCGTTTTTTCAGACAGTGCCTCCTGCTGTTTGGATGAACATTTGTTTTGTAGCGTGTGTACCGTAATAATTTCCAACATTATAAAACTGCTAGCAAGAAGCAACATCGGACATGTGAGTAAGGTTATTAATTTTATTAAAGTGGTTTCCTGAAAATTACCAGGTTTTATGGCATAAATCAATGTGACATCTTATTACACCAACAAACGAATAGCCTTTTTTAGTATTTAATGATAGTTTAGATAGATAGTTTGACAAAATAAGCCATGAATTTTGTTCTCCCCAGTTATTTTCAAACACGTGGTGCGTAACCTATTATTGCTAGCTTAGTCAGTGTTTGATTTGATCAAAATTAGTGTCTAAAGATAGCATTATTTTACAATATTTACAGCTTGCTCTTATTTTCTGTGTTATTGTACCATTCTGGGATACTTAATATGTTTTCTAACTAAATAAAAAACGTTAAAGTAAAAATGTTAAAATAAAATGTATAATATATAATACAATTATTATTTGTAACATTTTAGTACTATGTAGGTCTACTGTACGTATTACTGTATTAACTACTATTATTTCATACTAATATTACTACTACATTTACTATTAGTAGTAGTAGTATGTGTAAGAAAAATAATATTGCACGTTCTTTTTATTGTACTTTACAAATCTCAAAGTGCTACCACAGACAATAACAGTAACACAATAACAGTGTAACAATTAGAAATAAGTTCTGTAATAATTACAAATAAGATCTTTGGAATAAAATTAAGTTTATTTTCATCAAAATATCAAGTAATCTGCGTAGAATTGACAATATGAGCTCTGTTGGGTTGTCTAAATAATTTGCGCGTGACTTGTGTATTTTTTCCCAGATGGATATTATAATTCAAAAAGGGGGGTCTCTGCCAGAACTAATACAGTGCACCAAATGCTGCAGTCATTTCCACTGTCCATTTTGTGATGCCTCAGTTTTCCAACCAACACGGTTGGCAAAAGTGCAAACGCATCTGCAGGCACATTTCAATAGATCGGTCCAGCATGAAGGTAATATTTGCAGTGTGTGCATGTTTTATTTTATTAATTGGTTTATTTGTACAGGCCTTTATTAACAGGTTTATTCATGGCCTTTGCGAGCTGCAGGGCTTGTCTTGGCGGGAGGCTGAAGAGATGTTCCTCCAGGGCCCCACTTATCACTCAAGGTATGTTTTCAATTTTTGTTTGTACAAAAACTGTTGGATTTTTGTGTTACACAACATTTCTGACAACAGCATTTATCTTTTCTTTTAGGGAAGTTGAGGAATTTGACAGAAGAATTGCTTGAGAAATGAAAAATCTCCCCAACAAGAATGTAAAGCATTTATTTTATTTGATGTTATTTAATATGTAATATATACATTATTAACCCAGTTATTTTTTTCACCATTTTTCTCTGCATTGTTTACAGCTCGATGACTTGTAGGACCTCATGAAAAAGAATACAAAAATAAAGTTTGGTGTGAGAAAATGACTCCGAGCACTATAATTTATTGTATGTAAATATAGAGTTAATGTTCATCCCCTAACTCAATACTAAAGAATGTGATAAATCCTTAATAATTAAGAAAACAATAAATGACTATGAAACTATTTAAATAACTGAACAATTTCTATTTACAAATACAATTAATAAAAATAAACCAGACTTAATGCATTAAATCATAACCTAGTATGTGTAATATTTTATATAATAATGCATTCAGTCATAGCGTAATATTTTAAAGTAGAAAAATAGTGTAAATTGCAATCTATCAGCAATTGAATTCAGGTTAGGTAATCTTATCTAATCAGGTTAGATATTCTTCCAAACAACAGGTGGCACTGTCTGAAAAAACGATAGTTCTTAGAGTGCTGGTAGTCTGAGCGTGCCGGTTATGAGTGGCATTGGGCATCCGGGCCGGCAGCTTCACCATACTCACTCGGAGAAATGTTCGTGTGTGCAAATGGTTAATATAAGATATAATAGTAGGTTATATTAAGATATTAATAAAGAAATATATAAATAGATACAGGGCTGCCAACTCTCACACATTCAGCATGAGACAGTCAGAATTCACTCAATGTCAAACGCTACACATAGACACGATGTAAATAAGACGTGCAGTTTAGAGAGCTTCATTGATTATAACAGAACATTGTGAGACTGATAAATTGAAGTGAGTGAGCTTTTTAGTTATTATATGGAAGCGCTATTATCTCGCTTTCAATTCAGAATTTGAATAAAAGTTTTATTTTACGTGCTGCTAACAAGACCAACGGCCACATACTGTACATGCAGCAAAGTTTCAGGAGTGACATATATCGAGAAGGGTCTGGCTGCAGACTTGCACTTGCACTCTCTCAGACTTGCACTCTCAGACACTTGCAGTCTTTTTTATTTTTTATTTTGTTCCATTTATTGATTACTTTTTGTTTGAATCTCTCAACATTTTACAACAGTAGCCAGGTGGTGAAGACAAGACAAAATAAACTAAATTACAATGTCACTTGCAATCTTCACTTGCACTCTCCGCTTCCTGCGATGTCACTTGCAATCGACACAAATCGTGCGTGTTACCAATGGAGACAAGACGCTGTGGTGGTGATTAAACTATTAAAACTAATTTAGTACTATAACGTACAGGGTCCTGCAAGAAAAAGACAAGACCCGCAAATCCATGGCTACAGAACAGCAGAATATGAACGCAATGCACAAAGTCTCTTGTTAAGCGTTTTCCTCCCGTAGAAAAACATAAGTAATATGGCTTAATGTATTAAGATACATTATGTGCAATTAAAAGATCAAATTTGATATATTGTTATTATTTAATGTACTACAAGGCAAGCAGATGGCCATGAACACAATGCGCAAACTTTCACTTGTCCTCCAGCAAAACACTTAATGTGGCATAATACCGGACTAAGACAACTGCAGTATTCAGTATTGAGTCTTGTTGTTGACTCAAAGTATACACAGACCAGCAAATATGAACGTGCATTATGAAATGCATTAAGTGTTATTAAAAGGATCAACTCTGTACAGGCAAGCAGATGGGCCCAGAACGCATTGCGTTAAATTGCACGTTAAACATTTTCCTCCCATAGAAAATCATTATAAATAAAGCACGTAAAATGGACAAAGACAATGATATAAAAGAGCTGTAGACAGTTTATTCTATATGGATAAACGCTTAATGCGAAACTTTGCACGTTGGTTCTATATGGCCTCATTGCTTGCTGTACATACTAGTTATGTATATTTTAATAATGTAGAGGAGCATATTGAGTTTGGCATTTTTAGTCCATTATGCCACATTATGCCATGTTTTGCGGTGTGGGAGGAAATACTATATACATATTCATTATATTAATAAACTGATAGGAATTTGATATTTTGATTAGCTATCTTAATATATTTAACGCAATATGATATAAGCCATTATAAGCCACGACTTTGAGCATGAATTCATATTATGCTGTGCTGTGGCCACAGATGTTGCGGGTATTGTCTTTGTTTTCTCTACAGTGACTTGCAGGGACCCTGTACGTTACGTACTAAATAGTTTTAATGGTTTAATCACCACAACAGCGTATTGTCTCCTTTGGAAACACGAACGATGTGTGTCGATTGGCAAGTGGCGATTGTAAGTGACTTCATAATTTAGTTTCTTTTGTCTTGTCTTCACCACATGGCTACTGTTGTAAAATGTTGAGAGATTAAATAAAAAAATAACAAATAAATAGAACAAAATAAAAAAATAAAGACTGCAAGTGATGTCACTAGCGGAAGCACAAGTGTCTGAGAGTGCAAGTATGAGAATGCAAGTGCAAGTCTGCAGCCAGACCCTCTTGCATATATCCCGCATCCCTCATATAAATACGGGATTTACTTTCGCAATAGCTTGTTTGCAATCAGGGTTACACTAACTATAGTTGCTTAGCCTATATCCACCGCATCAATGGCAGGCAAGTATTTCAATTTAATTGAAAATTCACTCATAACATTAGGATCACGTCCAACATATGTTGTGATTTTCTGTTTATACATTTCTCTTAAACCAGTACAGTAGGGACTTTCCTCCATCTCATCCATTCTTTTCACTTCCTGCCCTCCATCTGAATTCCGCACGTCAGAATCACGTGATTGCAAACAACCTAACAGGTGCCATCATGAGGAGCACTAAACAGGCCAAAAAAACTAAAGTCAGAGCAACGGCCCGGCGCTTTTTTAGCCAATTATAAAAGCTCTCAGCTTGTCAATCATTCGGGGCGCGGGGGTTTGCTGACGTGTTTGAAGGGCAAAGGCAGTGTTTTAAAAATGGGATGTGTGCATATAGACTGTATGGACGTGTGGTCAAATATAGCAACATGGCAGAAATTATGATGATATTAACAAAGTCCGTCAGTTCAGCAATATTAAATTATCACGTTTTCCAGCAGGCCCAGCGCATGCGCACTTTAGAGTAAATAAAGCCCGTATGGCCTGATTCCACCGACCATTAGTAATAAGATCATCAAAAAAACGAATCTTAATTTTTGTAACAGCCTAGCAAAAAGTGTGAGACACTAGGGCTTACCCTGGACTACGGAATTAAGATCATTCAAATTTGTCAGGATAGATGGCTGGAATGTGTTTAACATGTTTGTCAGCTTAGAGGGACTGTAAATTGTGTAAATAAATGGTCAATAAATTAATTGCTAAAATTTGTATTTATGTTTTTAAAAATCTGTATTTTTAATATACATTTTATATGAATTAAACTATTTTTACATTGTCTAAATTTGTACATTAAAACTAAAGTTATGGCATTCTCCTTCAAATTCTCTGCCGTTTTTTGCACCCTAGTTATAGCTTCTTTTTTTTTAAATACAAGCCTAGTCATTATATATTGCAGATATTCAGAAATTAAGATAAGATTATTAAGTGATCTCTTCTAAACATGTGTATTCTGACCATATCGGTTTTTAATAATGTACACATGCCATGACCAAACAATTGAAGAATGAGCAAGAACAACACTAGCCAATAAATTGGTGATGTTTTTAATATTTTATTGACAGTTGCAATGGAATGTTTAAGCAGCAATTTTTTTGTGGATGGTTGACCAAAAAAAAAAAAAACACCTGCAGCCTAAGGGCGGGAAATCGCCCAGGTAACAAGGCTGTATACAATAAGAACAAACTTCATATTTTTAATCAGGAGATACATGTTCTTGTATATCAAACTAGTTTAGAAAGTATCCAAGAGTAAGATCTGAATGAAAAATTCTTCCAAAGTAGCTGGGGACAGATTTCTTCAGTGCAGCATATTGCCACATGAATAAAAATAAAATGAATACAGATCACAAAAACAACTAAGGCACTGCCTACAAGTGCAGGGCTATTTAAAACGGTGTACACTCTGGGTAAATACTGTTCAGAAATTAAGGGAGAAATTTTTTCCCAGAAGATGCTTTTTAAGTGTCATTCTATTAAAGGATTCTATATAAAATAATACTGCGAAAAAATTCAAATGCCTCAAAAACAAAAGTCTCCTCATTAACAAAAATGCTTAAAATAAGAGTAGGATTAAAAAACTAAACTAAAAATACAGTTTGATATTTTCTCTTCAGTGAAAAGGCACAAACAGGGAGCGGCCACAAACCTGCAGCAGTGAGAAACTATATCAACAGGGATCTCTCACACACACACACACCCACCCCCCCAACACACACACACACACCTTTGCTCTTGTGGGTTGCCAGTATTGGCAGAGTGGTTGATGGGGAGCAGATAGCCATGAGTTTTAATCTATACTGTAGTTGTTTTATTCGAAAGGCACATAGATACAATGTTATAGCAATAGCTAGGCTATTTCACCATCACAATGGCACTGTAAAATTTGATATCAACTATACTGATCTGAATTGGCACAGACATGTCTCTCTGGAGCGCTTTTGAAACCTATCCTAACACTGGAATGTTTTTTTAAACTTCATTCCAACTGAAATCCCAGTTTTACTGAAATTAAAACCCTTTAGTTTGGTTAATCAGCCATCCGTTTTCCAATAAAAAAAGCTACATCTAGGTCAAAACACAATGCAAAAAATAAATCTCCCTTATAATGCAGTAACCCAAACAACACTCCTGAATTAAAGGAATTTTTGAACTGTGCAGCATTATTCTATATTTGGCTTTATTTTCTGTTGGAGTGGTGCATTGTGGGTACTGTAGTTCCTCTGCAGGAATGATGAAAAAGACAGGCTGTAGCTCCCCCCGTTGGCTGACTGCAGTACATTTACATGCACTCGAACTCGTCGATTCGCTGTTTGGTGTTTCCAGAGCGGATCTGACGAAGCGTCTTGTATTTATCACGTCCTGCTCGTACATTATCTGCATGGATGATGTCGTTCTGGGTCTTCTTGGTCTCATCACGAGCATTAGCAAGCTCTGAAGTAAGAGCCTGTGGAAAAAGGACACACTTCAATTTTTTCCTGTTCGAAGTAAATTTACTAAAGCCTTTACTATATGCTAACCATGGCTGACCACTTTTTTACTATATTGAAAAAGAGCAGCTTGGACATTCTCCAAAATAACTCCTCCTGTGTTCCACACAAGAACGAAAGTCAGTTTGGAATATCATGAGGCCAAATAAATGATAATAGAAGTGTTATTTTGGGTAAATTATCCCTTTTTAAATAGTGTTTTAAACTTTGTGAAGTAGTTCTCTCACCAGCAGATGTTTCTGCACTCGTTCGTTCTTCTCAGCCTCTGTCATGCGCTCCTCCTCACTCCTGTCTTTATAGGCCGCTGCGGAGGTGAGATCTGCGGAGGCCTCTGCGCTGCTCTCATCACCCTCGTCGTTGTCGTTTTCACCATGCATGGGCTCTTGGACATGGACTGACGTGACTTTGTTCTTCAGCTCCTCTTGAGTCTTCTCCAGGTCCTCCTGCACCTGAGTGGCCTGGAAGAGACACACAGCACTGCAATGTTATTATCTAGACCAGGGGTGGGCAAACTTGGCCCTTCCAGACCACTTTCCTTCAGAGTTTAGCTCCAACCCTAATCAAACACACCTGAACCAGCTAATCCTGTTTCAGACTACTAGAAGGCATAAAGGGCAGGTGAGTTTTATCAGGGTTGGGACCAAATCTCTGCCAGGAAAGTGAAAAAACAAAAAAAAAAACAAAAAAAACTGGGCCTGGAGAGGGCCAAGTTTTCCCATCACTGATCTAGACCATATAAAAGTTAACAAATTGTGTTATAATATTTAATGTGCTTTTTATTTGGTCATTAAAGACTGTGCTTTTAGCACAAGCATGATACTATTAAGAGTCTGGAAGTTTGATTCTGATTTCAATTTCCCAATTTCTTTCAAACTGTCCATATCACAGATTGAACGCAAACACTGTGTTTACAGAAGGGCAACAGCATTTTATATGCTATATATTTTATATATAGCATATTTTTCAATATTTTAATATATATTTTTGAAAGAGGTCCATCTATTCACCAAAGCGGCATTTATTTGATCAAAAGCCATCATGAATATACATTACTACTTTTTTTTTTTTTTTTTTTAAGCGAGGCACAACTAAATGTTCAGCAGCCAAGTCTTCACATGATCCTTAAGAAATCATTCTGATATGATGATTTGTTGCTCAAGAAACATTTTTTCTTATCAATGTTGAAAACATTTGTGCTGCATATTTTTGTGGGACATGGATTGGTTTCGGTTTAGAAAATGAGAATAGAAACTGAAATTTTTTTTTTTTTTCTTTTTTTTTTTTCTTTTTTTTTTAGAAATTTACTGAAAAATGTCTGTCACTTTGATCAATTTAAGGCCTCCTTCCATTTCTTTTAAAAATACTGACCCCAAACTTTAACATATTTTCCTTTAACCATTTCAAAGCATATAATTTTAAAGATTTTTAAACTGATTAAATTATATATGTTCATATGGGAGTATGTAAATAATTATTTATTTAATTTTAATATTAAATATACCTGTTAAAACTGAATATTGTCAAAGCTGTAAAATAATCCTTTTTAAGTTATATATCCAGCTTAATATCCTAAAAAGGTATATGGTGATAAAAAGCATGGATGGATAGATCTATGACTAACTATCTCTGTCTACAATACGCTGCTGCAATGCACCTGTTAACAAGTAACCATGTTTACCTTCATTTGCCACTCTGATGCTTCCTCCTCTTTCTTCTTTTTGGCATCTTCAAGCAGGGAGATCTTAGAAGTCAACTCTGCCAGTTCAGTTGCCTGTATACACACATATATACGCACATATTCTCAGAACTGCATGGGAACGCATGTAATTGTGGGTGTCCTGCACTCAGTGGTTAGATGATGTTTGGTTCTCATGGAAACGTCATAATTGTAGTTTGGTTACAACTGTAACGTACTGAAAGTGTTGTACTGGTGTTGTTGTTAAGCTGTCATGGTGACTAGAATTGCGCTGCCATAGTGGCTGGCAATGTGTATCTTGGTTGTCTTAGTAACTGACCAGATGCTCCTGATTCTTCATCTGGCTCTCAGACTGCTGCAGCAGAGTCGCTTTGGCCTCTTCTGCCAGGCGGCGCTCTCGTTCCAGGCGTTCTGCCTCCTCCTGAGCGCGTTTACGCTCCTGATCTAACTCCCTCGCCCTGCGGGTCTGCTCTTCCAGCTCTGCCCACACAAAATAGTAGGTGATTAATAATCATTAATGAATAGAAGAAAAAAAACAAAGAGCGAATTTCACTCCATGTTACCTTGCTGCGCTTTTCTTGTTTGTTCCTCTATCACTTTTAGTCTCTCCATCAGCTCCTCTTTTTCTTTTTCAATCTTCTCTTTCTCTTTTTCGGCCTGCTCTCTCTTTTTACGTTCATCCTCCAGCATGGCCCTGAAACAAACAGACAGATGTATTAGAAGAAGTCCTTCCTGGCATTGTGAAGCGTCCAACACTGAACAATGAACTAATCTAAACATCCAATCCTTCATTTATCAACATAACACACATGCACACAAATATAAACACTTAAGCTTGTTCCTAGCGTGCCTGATAAATGCTTTAAAAGATCAAAATTTGTGGGGTTTCAAAAGAATCAGTTATTAAACAAGTCTTTTAAATGAAAAGAAAGAAAAAAAAAAAAACTTATTTCTGCCTTATCCTTATCTAGACAGATAAGCAAATACAGCCTACCCCAATATTTTGGTGTTTATAGGGGTCATATGATGCTGCTAAAAAAAGAACATTGTGTATTTGGTGTAATGCAATGTAATGTGTTTATGCGGTTTAAGATTAAAAAAAACATTATTTTCCAACATACTGTACATTATTGTTTCTCATATATGCCCCGCCTTTCTGAAACGCGCCAATTTTTAAAAAGCTCATCGGTCTGAAAAAAAAGGTGTGCTCTGATTGGCCAGCTATCAAGTGTGTTGTGATTGGCCGAATACCTCAAGCGTGTGACGGAAATGTACGCCCCTCAAAATACTGTTGATGGGTAGGCCGGAGCGACGAGACCAAAAACATTAAAAAACCGTAAAAACGAGGCATTTGTTGCATCAAGTGGGGAAATAATTACTGTGATAATGATTTATACGTCTTTTTACGCGTGCATCGCGCCACGTAAAATACAACCTGTCTGCATTTGGATCGGGAAATGACAAACAAGCAAGCGCTACTCTACAACTGCCAAAACTACGTTGATCATCAGGGCAAATCTTTTAAATCGAAAAAGTACTCCAGACTGTGAGTCAGAACACCGATGTAGTCTACATCTACCCTCGGGTCAGAAACAGTCTCCTAAAAATTGTGCTGCACACATCTGACTATTGGGTTGAATGTTATGGACACAGTGTTGAAATACAACGTAACCACTGCATTTGAGTGGGTCCGCTTGGAAGTCCAAACAAAGTTAAGTAGTTTCGTTTTCAGCACGAAAAACACGGTCGGCATAGCGTGGCGGAAGCGCGGATAGCGTGAGCTGAGGCCAAGCTAGTGAGCAGAGGCGGCGGGGTGAGACCGGCGCGGGATGGCGGGGATCAGATGAAGGAGTGGCAACACAGTGGACGACTCACAGCTGGATTCCGCTTCGTCCATGGTGAAAGCCGATATGGCGATCCACAGCGCAAAGTTGTTGTGTTTTCTCAGCGACCAGCACAGATCAGCTCCAGGCATGACGAAGCGATATCGTCCTATTTTGGAAGACCAAACAAAAGTAGTTTCGCTTTCACAACAAAAAAACACAGCGCCTTCACGACATGGAGGCAGCAACAATACTACAGCGAGAATAAAAGTTACGCCTTTTCTTTGCGTGAACATTTGTGCGGCGTTATGCAAATCTTCCCAGATTTTAGTGACGTAGGTATGTGGGGGCGTGGTAGAACGAGCCGTTTTAGGTAGATGTGGTTAACTCTTAACTTTTATAAAGAAATTCTCTTTGGATTTGAGACTTTAGTCTAACTTTACAGATCTTCTTTATGCACAAAAGAGCTTGTAACACTTCAAAGAGAAAAAGAAAAATTGAAATCACATCATATGACCCCTTTAAATCTGAACGAAAAAAAAAATTCACTGAATGAGTCAGAGGACACATCTGAACAATTCCAT